>VZTF01006410.1:691790-1053385 GCA_013397755.1 Cnemophilus loriae
CGCCGGGCTGCAGTGCGGCGGCGGGGCGGCAGAGGGAGTGCGGCACTGACCGGGGCAGGGAGTGCCCCGTGCTATGCCAGGAATGCCCCGTGCTGTCTCGGGAGTGCCCCGTGTGTCCCGGGGAATGCCCTGTGCTATCCCGGGAGTGCTCTGTGCTATCCTAGGGGTGCCCCGTGCTGTCCCGGGAGTCAGCTGTGCTTGCCCCAGGTCCCTCAGCCACTATTTCGCACCTCACTCCGGCTCCGAAATCAGCGCTACCAAACCTGTTCTTTGCTTTAAATAAAACAAAGCCCTCTCAAATCTGTCGCTTCGTTTAGAGGAAAAACCCAACACGGCCTTTTGGCTGCCAGAATATCTCTCAAAAGTCTGTTACTCTTTTTGGTTGGTTGGTTGGGTTTGGGTTTTTCGTTTGGTTGGCTTTTTAAAATTCTACTGTGTGCTCGAGAGGCATCTGGGTGATGTGGTGGTTTGGGGGTTACGGTGGCTGTGCTGGGATGGTCTTGAAGGTCTCTTCCAGCCTTGATGATTCCATGAACATCTTCAGGACAATAATGGCTTTATCAGGGAGGAGGTATGAAATTTTGACCAGCCTTCATTTGGTCTACGTCTAGGTAGTGACAGCGCACCCTAATTATCCTTGGAGTTTTTAGAACAAAGATGGTAATAAACAGAACACAGGTGCCCTAATAAGTACCTTAAATTTATAATACTGATCCTGGTTTCAAATTATGATGACGTTAGTGATACGTAAAAGAAACCCTTAAATTTCCTCTTAATGCCCATGCAAAGTTTTTGTTGGTTCAACTAAATAATTGCTGTCTGTTCACAGATCTCCAGTGGATGTTAGTAGTAAGAAAGCTGAATCTTAGGGCAAATACAGAAAGGCATGGCAGGAACATAAAAAAAGAGTGAGTCATAGAAACTGGTGTAAGTAACAGAGCAGTGATTTATACCATACTCATTCCTTGGGGCTTCACAGAGCTGTGCTAGCGACTGACACCTTGCTCTGAGCAAATCATTTTGGGACTGAGCTGAGGCAGCAATTCGGGTAATAGAAGCTCAGCTTGATTAGTCAAATATTTGGATATAGATCTGGGAGCTCTCTTGAGATCTAGCGGTAGTTTTTATGACTTTGCTATATTTTTGCTATATTTTTGCTTTATTTTTATATATTAGAAAATGAAGTACTGAAGCCAACTGGGCACATAGAATGGAAACATCACAAAAGACCCAAAGCAGCAGAGTGGTTTTTGTTTTTGTTTTTAAATCTTATTTACAGTAGCCTTTGTCAGTACTAGGAAAGAGATTAGGGAAAGGGTATTTTCATCTAGAAATATGACACCGAAATTGCCTTTAAAAGGCAAGACTGTAAATCAGCGTATCTTTTCCCCTAACATTTTGAACAGCATCGAAGAATTGGTGGGATTGTTGTCTGAAAATAATTAAAAGCCTGTGGAGAAATTATTTTACCCTTGCTTCAGGAGATACCCAGGGTTGTAAAGCATGGGAGTATAAAGCTTAAATATGTGGCAGTAACAGCATGTAGGTTTTGGCTGTTTCTCCACCTGACCATTAAAGAAAACCATTATAAATTGCATCTATATTGCTTAAGTTGTGCCGTGGCTCAACGATGACAGAGAGACTGTGAAGTGTTGTCATTCAAGAAAGCTTCAGTAAGGCTGCTTCTGCTGACTTGTGTGGCTTAGGATGAAATATGTGGAGTTAATGAAGGGGAATAATTCATGAGAGGAGATGTTTGAGATACAGGTTGTGACATCAATTTGTATTACATAAATATAGGAAGAGCAGTGAGGTGTATTCACTTTTTCAGTGTTAGTGTCAATATGTGAGGCTGACTGTGTAGGGCTGGTTTCAGGTTATCTGGGAATTAACTTGCAGCAAATCTGCCAGCCATGGATTTAGGCTGGTTTTGGGTGATCACATTAGCTTTCCTCCTTGTAAATGGAATGGTGCCTTAATGAGGGAGAGCTTTGGGGTTTAGAGTAAAAGGATTCTAGATATGAAGGATGAAGGGTGACAGGAACAGGAGCTAGACTGGGCGTGGTAGAAATATTCTTGTATGTTCTGGTGATACTGGACAATTTAAATTTGTTTCTCTGCCAGTACATGTTGACTCCATATGCCATTTTCATTCACAAGGGCATCTGAAAACTGCCAAAGCTCATGTTGCAGAGGAATGTGTATGTCAAGGTAATTTTAAATGGATTTTGTGTTGAACAGTAGCAAAGTCCTACTCTGTCCAGTTTGTGTCTGCTTGCTAAGATTCAGTGATTCATGTGTACCCCAGTTCCCTCACGTGTGAAGACTGAATAAAGCAGTACTGACATACATCATCCCTTAAAAATGGCTTTGTTTTTCCATTGCCCTGATTTCCAGAGTTTAAAGCAGTGACAGATTTGTTGCTGACCTGCAAAAAACGTTGAGATAGACTCAGAAGAAAAGTATTTGTAACTGTATTCAATATAGTATAAATTTCAGGTAGCTCACCTCAAATTTCAAAGGTAATCAAGCAACAATTTTGCATAACTTTGCCTATGATTTGAACAGTATTGTTCAGCATTGTTTTAAAATCTTACACTTTATCCAAAAAACCTCCCAGAGATTCAGTTCACCTATATAATACCCAGGTAGTCTGGTCTAGAAATCAGCAAAATATTGGTAAGGGCCAGAGATTTAATTTCTTCTTCAGTCTAAGCAAGTTTGAGGATGCTGTTAAATTGTTTTTTTATTAAAGTGAAACAGGCTAAGATTTTCCACTAGTACAGAATCACTATCTCATGAAGTGTTTTTTTTAAACTTTAGTGTTAAACGGAAATAAAATGTCCATATTATTGTATTTGGCATATTTGATAAAGAAACCTGCATTTAATTGTGATTATATATTTTTGCTAGCACCAGGGATCCTATTGCTTTTCTTCAGAGTTTTTAGGCAAGCATCTCTTTGTCTAGCTCCTACAAACTACCAAGTAGGCATAGATGTTGTCTGCTTTGAGTTTCTCTGTGATTTTCTTATAAAATGTTGTCATCTACTCTTTCAAAAACATAAAGTCAGAGATACAGAGAGCAATTGTTGCAGGTTAAAAGGCAGAAAAAACCTAATAGTTTTGGTAGGGAGCATTTAGACATAAATGGAAAAAGGAAAGTAAGTAGCCTACACGAGCTTTTCCTTGTAGAAAATGTGATGCCAAGTGCTGCATTTTATCTAAAAGTCATGAAGTAACGTCACCAACAGAACTGTTTATTTCACACCAAATCTTTAAGTCATCAAAAGTCTGGATATTACCATAAAACTGATTAAAAAAATCTTAAAAATTACCTTGGCATATTTTGCAGCGTGCTGATAAGTTTTATTTTGTAAGATATGGATATAAGAGCATGCATGTACTGGCTTAAATTACTCTCTGGCCTGGTTGTTCTGTTTTTTTATTTTAATTTGGCAATATTATAAAGACTTCTTATTATTTTAAAAATTTGCATTTAAATTTTGGCACACAACTGTTGAATATTTGGATTCATATCCTGCTTCAGTTTTTGAGGTATCTAGAAATAACAGGAATTCTGTCAGGCTGAAAAAAAATTAAAATCCCCCTCAACACTTTGATTGTTGCTGTGTCACGAAGAGAATCCTCTACTTTACTGGCATCTGACCTTGGGATGCCTCTTTGGGAATCTTCTGCCCTTTCCAGGCTGATTTCGTGACAGTCCTTATAAATTTATTGCCTGGAACATTCTGTCTTTCTGCTCAGTGAGATCTTTGTGTTGAGGAGGATTTTGGCTGCTGCTTCCAGTCTGCTCCTGTTGTTTGAGCAACTTCACAGATGATGTAGCATCACCCTGTTGCTATTCTCTGTTCTTTGCTTTGGGGCTGAAGAGAATGTGCTCAGAAACTTGGATGTCAGCTTTCCTTTGGAACTGGTGCAGCGACTCTCTGCCAGTTTGTATCTCATTTGGGATACAAACCCAATGTTTGGGAGTTTCCTTTACCCATCTCTAAAGGTATTGAATTTATTTCTGATCCGAAAAGCAGGGACATTACTAAAAGCAATCTCATTCAGTCTCTTTCTCGTCACTTCCAGAGCAACTAATCCTTGCACAGACCTAAGACAGTCAATCCTTACTCACTGGTAACAGGTTATTGTGTTCAAGGAATTTAGGATTTGTCCTATCCTAAGAAAAACATCCTCTCCATGCTTGGCTTGATGGAAAATGAAGGTTGTTAATCTGACAGTTGGTGAAGAATCAAATAGGGAAAACTACTTTTTTTGCATTGGTGCATGCTGAATCATTTGTCTGGGTGTTACTTCTTCCCAATGCCCCCTGATGTCCCAGGCAGCAAAGAACACGGATCATGAAGAGATGCTTGTGAGTGGGCTTTATGTCAGAGTGTGAGTGTGGGTGTATGCATCATGCATCACTCCAGGAAGCCTTCCATGATTTTTGCCTATGAAATAGTAGGGCTTGATTCATGGTTACTCTGCATTTCTTTTATGCTGTTTGCCACAGAGAACAAGCTCTAAGGCTGTCTTGACTGAACACCAAAGCTGAGGAGTAGAAACGAACAGATTGGCATTTAGGGCAAGAAGTGTCGGTTCCATAGCTGCCACAAGCCAGTGAAAAGCACTCTAGTTAAGTCCTAATTTTGGAAAACCTATCCAGCAAAATAGCTGGCAGTGATTATTAGCCATTTTCTGGAAACTCTTGTGTGTGATATTGTCTGTAAAGGGAGAAATTTTCCTGCGATGTTTTTATTCAAGGAAAACATTTACTCTGTTGACGTGGCTATACTGGCATAACACTGCTAGTATGGATAGCTGATACATACTATATTTAAAAAGGATATTTTCCAGGGCAAATTGCATCTGTCTTAACACTCACCAGTTTGTTATCTCATTGAAAAGGTCCTAAGCAATATTACTTAGAGAAGTTGAATGGCTTGCTGAAATCCTGAAGCAGACCCGTAGCAAAGTAAGAATAGCACCTCACAAGCTTCAGTGTAGACTTGTGGCTTGAGGTGTCCTGTGCAAGGTTTTGTTGTTGCAGTTGTGCTGGTGTAATTCACATGGGACACGTTTTAGGATAGCTTGTGATTTAGTGAGGCCCTACTGCAAGAGGATCTTTGCCTGCTAAGTTTTCTATTCCTAACACATCGGTTCTACCATGCTTCCTCAGTTCCACTCATGGAACAGCGAGTCCTGAAATGTTTGTGACAGGGAATGTCAGAAACTGACTCTTACGTTTGACTATGAAGTGAGTTGCACCTCTTCTTATGAAACATAAAGTCTTGGTATTAAAATGGTCACTGCAGCTGGGTGTATGCACAAACCAAAAAAGAAATGTTTCTGTGAGCGTAGCTTTCTTTCAGTCCTCTTGTGCTGCAGGGATTGGGCTCTGCACAAAATTCAGTAACTATTCTTCAGTTCTGCAGTGCTCTGCTCCATGACTCACTGTACATCAAAATTTTCTGTCAGCTGTAGCTATGGGAATTGCCATGGTTCCTTGAAATCCTTTTAGAAATAAGACACTTATCCCATGAAACCTTTTCTGAAATCAAGTTTATTTATATCTTTCCTATTTTTACAGTAGAGAGTGATTTTTTTTCTTAAGGCGTGGGAGACAGTTACATTGTCCATCAGTTTTATGGCCTTCTGACAAATCACTGACCTAAAACCACATTGTTTGCCCCCTGATTTCATGCCTCATTATGTATTTGGAGAGAAAATAGTCCATTTGTCTGCAATTGATAGGCCTGTTAGCAGGTACCAGCAACTACTGTGAATAGTCCCAGTCTAAACTTAGCAGTTTTTGACTTGCAAAAGTGAATGTAAACCCATTACACATTGTATTAGGCTGTGCTTTTTAGAAGTGTTCAGACAATCAGAGTCTGGATGCTTTATCCTCTATCTGTCGTTGTTTTGAAAGATAAACAGGGAAAGACTGACAAATGATGGGGGGAAAGTCAAGTATTTCCCATCCCCTCTCAAAACCCACAGTAAAGCGTGTTCACCCTAAGCCCACTTTGTTGATGCACTTTGGAGTATCAAAGCCAAACCAAGGCTAGTGCTTACTATGCTTGGACTAAGCAATGTATGAGTCATTCTACAGTTTATCAAGTGTTGTACAGTATATTAGAAGTTACAGCAAGTTTTCTTTGTAGATTTTATTGAACCCGAGTAACAGAAGAGGACACCTCAGCTTCCAGAGGAAATGAATATAAGTTAATATTAGCAGGTGTACGGACAAAAGAAAGTGTAACTAATCCTAAAGGTGACCTAGAAGAAGTTTCTTAGTTTTGACAGTAATAAGCTTTGGTTTTTCAAATTAAAATTTTTCATCTTACTCCTTCATTGAAAGCTAGAGAACAGGAAAGGTAATACCCTGCAACATGCAATTAAAATTTCTTTGTGGAGGCAGTGACATTGTATACGTCACTGAGACATCTTGTTTCTCTGGGTTTGAGTGTCGTTCCAGTGCCAGCATTGTAGCAGAGGGGAAGGGGAATGTCCTGTGTGTCCTCCGGGTGTGTCTCCATGTGCCCACAAAGCGTTGAGGGAAGGCTCCATGTGTGTACCATGTGTTCCCAGGATCAGCTGGAGTCTGCTCCAGGCCCACAGTGTAGGCTCAGTAGTGAGTTACTTTGAAATTCCAGGGTCTTTTTTATACTATATCTGAACACCTTCTAGAATATCTCCAAATAGCTTGTTAAGGCAGCTCATACCATCAGCTGGGTTTACTCATTCATGTCGTAACATTCTTCTCTTTCCACTGCCAACTTCAAATGTTCTTTTTAAGTTTTTCCCTGGCTAAGTTGAATACCAGCTTGACAATAATGACGTGGTACCATTTTATCTGTAATGGTTTTCTCATGTCTGTCTCTGAGGCAGTCACAGCATGTTAGTCTGCTGGTTTGATTCTGACAAAATTCTGCTTTTTCCCAATAATATTTCTGTTATAAGCATTCCTTGTCCTCTAAGAAATCTTTGTTGCTATCATATCTCAAAGGTTTTGTTTCTTGGGTCACTAATGTGAATTTGCTATGATCTGTAACCACTCTTACTGTGGAAAAATAAATTACTCACCATTTAAATAAATTTTTGTTTGGAAAGTCCATGGTTTTCCTGAACTTTATAGTCAGCAAATTGTTAGGACTTTTTGCTTCCGTTTCTTGCTTTGGATCAGCTTGGTGTAATTCTCAGATAATTGAATTGCTTTGTACATCCTTGTCAGTACCAATTTGTCATTGTCAGGGTACTGTGTTGATTCTCTGTTTATGCAGGACAATCAGTGTTGCTGTGTGACAGAGAATAGAATATACTTTTATTTCTTTTAGTCAGTAGCAACATATTTAATCTCTTTTTTTTCATGGTCAACACTCTAAAAATCCATTAAGAGGTTTTTGTAGTTACTGAGCCGTCCAGCCTCCTCCAAATGTGGTTATGTTAGGAATTATCACATGATTTTGCATAGCTGATAAAAATGTCCTCAGGGGTGACTGAAATCCTAGAGAAATCACGGATTCACTATGTCATGGGGTTAATTTTGGTTCTGAAATTTTCTTCAAGCAATTCTGAAGTGCAAAGAACAATTCTGTTACTGGGAGTGATAACATTTTATCGAGACTCCAGATTCTCGTTCTTTAGCAGGAATGAAAAGATTCCCATTTTCTGCTTGTCCAGCTGATGTCTAGTCATCTGGACATCATTTCAGGTTTCCAGTTGTACGACAATTGCTAATTGCTTTGAACACATCTCCTGGTACTTTTTCAGTTTTTTTCAAAGGACAAACTTCCTTTTTCTCTTACAATTTTAGTATTTTAATTTTAGTTTAAAAACATTCATAATTGTGTAGTGACGCTTATCTTTCACATATTTGAAATTCATATTATACTTTCAGAACGTGTTTTGTTTTGTTTTTATGACTTTATTACCCTCCAGCTGTAGGAGACAAACATTTGGGCCATTTTTTATGTTGAATTCATGTTATTTTAAATACATAAACATACCACTGGAACAGTTCCTTAATTAGTCACTTTAATGGACTGTGACCAAAGTGTTGTTTTCCTTTTGTGTAATTTCCTTTTCTTTTCTGTAATCTCAATGTTTATGGTGGTTTTTATTGCTTTCTTTTCCTTTATTTTGAAGCCTATGCATATTACGTTCATCCAGCCTCTTTGCAGTACGACTCTATAATGACTGGAAGAATTTTAGAGGTCTTCATGACTCTTACTCTTAATAATAAACATGCATTCACTAACTATCTATGGATTTTGGAATATTAGGAAGTCCTTAGTATCTTAAAATTCATTAGCTTTGTAAAAATGTCCAATTGTCCTATTTTGGCAGCCAGGCGCCACATTTATGGGCTACAACTTGCATGAGTCAATTCCTGCATAAAAAAATTAGAGCAAGACAAAGAATTTAGTTGTTCTTCTATTGTTGCAAGCAAATGGATATTAGGAAACTTGTCCAGAAAATGGTTCAGCAAATAGATTCTGAGTGACGTAGGCTGAGAAAATTTCTCCCTCAAGGGGCTTCTTCATATTTTTAATATTTTATAGCCTCTTAGAAATTCTTGTCTGGAATCATTACACTATTCTTCTGTATTGATCTAACTGGAGAGATGTTTTAAATCTGGATTTTAACCTGGATCTTCTCAAAATACAGAGACACTGGAAAGATCCTGATGTGCAAGCTCATCCTAAGATGAGGGCTTCTCAAGTAAGGGACATGCAAGAGAACTTTCAGAATTTTCAGTCTCAGGAGAAATGTTCTCATAAATTAGTGTTTTGTATATTTATCAGATTTCTCGGGCTGTAAGTGCTTTTTCTTTCACTCTCTGGAGTGGTGCAAGGCAGTGAAGTACACAGAAGCATCTGCTTTGTTCTGGGCTTGTTCCCATGAGGTAACTTGTACTCTGCACAGTGGTACATTCTTTTGCTGAAGGAGGGGAAAGCTAATTTTGTGAAGTGAAATATGGTCACAGTGTACTGTGCTTGGATCAGGGTGAGTGCTCCGAAGTTAGGTCAGACTTGTATTCAATGGTTTGTTTTCAGGGTGGTTTTGTGCCTTAGCACTGGTAGTTTTTTATTTGTTTGTCTGTTGGTTTTGTAACAATGGAGAGCATCAGAAAGTAGTGGTGAACATATAAAAAAGTAGAATAAAGATTTTGTGTTTGGGAATGGATTATTTATGATGCCAAGGAGGATGGTATTAATTGTTTTGACTTGTCTTTACTCTCCGGATAGTACCATGACTAACAGAAAAGAGGCAATGTGCTCTGTTACAGTCATTTGCATGGAAAAACTGTATAACTATCCAATCCTTTTCAGACTCGTGTCTCCCCAAGCACCAAATGATGTCTGAATTATCATTTTTCAAGCAGAAGCACAAGCAGGCTGATGCCTGTACAGTGCAACCCTGTGGGAAAAGTTCTCGAGTTTTTCAAAATGTTTAGCTCTGAGAAGCTAAAGCAGATGTTAGCGCAGAAAGAATTTATGCCAGAACTTAGTAGGATGAACAGAAGGGGAAAAGGCACCAGAGGAAAACAAAATGAGAGAATAGGCTGGGCTGGGAATAGAATAAATGGAGGACCATTGAGGACTGACTGAGAACCTAACTTAGAGATGAACTGAGAATGCAAGTTAGTAAGATTCAAGGACTGGCAAAGAAAGGATTGAAAGAGAAAGATTAAAAGAGCAAAAAAGGCAGAAGCAAAATAAATGGAAGTAGTGGAGGAGTCCAAAGCTCTGAAGTTACTGCAACTTTTCCCCCTCCAGTCAATTTCACTTGATAAAATTATAATGTATGAGAAATCTGGCTTTGATCCTTCTGGCAGTCTAGGTACACTTGTTTCTCAAAATAGGGAAAATAGCAGGAAGCTAATGTGTTTTAACTTAAGGAACCAAATATGAGAAAATCCTGTACAATGGTTACTTTCTCTTTAGTTTACAAAGTAGGAGTTATTTGTCAAGTCAGTGGTGCAGAATACTCTCCTGGTCACCAACTCAGTATTTTTTTCCTGTGTTTTTGCTCAATTTTATGAACACTGAGAGCTCAGAATATGGACCCATAAGAGTTAAAATATTAGGTAAGACCAGTGGTAGTATCAAACTCTGTAAATACTTGTGTTATTTTGCTTAAACAACTACTTTGCGAAAAAAAAAAAGAGTGGCAAGTGGAAAACAGTTTGGAGATAACTTGCTTGTAGAGACTGTGTTAAGAATAAGCTTACCAGCTTTAGTTTGGCTCACATTCTGAAGCAAATAAGTTTAAAATGATATATAATAGTAATGCATGCCCAGAGCTGGAGCAGGGGAAATAAATTACACTGTCATTGTATTAGCAAAAACAGAGACTGAGGCTGTGGCTTTTATTGAGCTTTTCACAGAACTTAATGGAATTTGCAAATAACATTATAAAATACCTTATTCATATTAAAACGTTCCACAATCATAAGCTAAGAAATTATATTTCAAGAGTCTATCCACTCTTTTCCCAAAAGATAGCATTTTGGTTATGAAGAAATTAGGTTGCGAAGACTCAAGAATCAGGTATGTGCTACTAAAACAGGGTAATTCGAACAGAGGAGAAATTTCTGGCTGTTCATTGAATTAACTGCCTCCATCTCAAATGGTTTCAAAATGTGCATATCATGCTTTAAGGTAAGGCTCACTTCAAGGATTTATTTACCCTTGAGTAGAAAGCAGTGGCTCTTTGTTGCAGTGAAAAGCAATTGACAGCAGTTGTATAGAGGAATAATTTCCGTAGGAATCTTTGACTGCAGGTGTATTTATTAACACTGAATTGTGATTCAGTATGCCAAGCTTTTCTTTATCCCCCGCTCTTCTGGTCTTCAGGAATGTCGCTAAAGTTCACAAAGGGAAAGGGCCAAGAACACAAGAGAAGTCAGCTCAAATGCTCTTGAGGTGCACTATAAAAGACCCATTCCAGGCATGACAGTGACGGAAGCACTGACTTGATCTTTTGTTTGTAGGCTGACTTCGTCCTTAAAGGAACGAATTAGAGGTGTGTCAGCAGTCACATCCTCATGCTCCATCAGTGTAAGGCATTGCTTTGTGGTCTCTCAGAGCAGCATGCTTAGTCTTGACTAGAAGCTGAAAAATCATCACAATTTCCTCTTTGCTCTGTGTATTTGACACATCTTTTTCCATTCAGTTCTCATCAGTGGTACTCTAAAATTTCCGTGCAGTGTCACATTGCAAAACCAATGCATGAGTGGTTACAAAGTAGCTTCTGATTTGAAGCTGAATGTTTAATTTTAAATGAGGTGATGATAGATTTTAAACTGAGCATGTTTAAAATTTGAAAAGTATTTGGTGTCATCAGCCAATTCTGACTAGCGTTGCACTTTAGATATACAGATAAATTAATGAGGAGTACCGCAGTCTTTCTGTAGTAAAAAGAAAAAGAAAATGAGAAATCATGGAGACAAATGGGGGCATAAAAAGGAAGGATCAGATTAAAATTCTGGTCTTCCTGGTGGGGAATATACTGCTGCTGTATTTAGACTTTGTTTGTCCTTTTCACAAACTTTTTCCTTACCAATTGCCCCTTAATGTCCTTCTCAGTGTTTTTTAATCTAGCAAATATCTTCTGAACAGCAGGCTGATATTGTATCTTGCAGTTCATGGAAATTCTGCAATCTCTTTATTGAGATTCCGTCACCTCTGTTCAGTTCAGAAAGTCTTTAGAGCTCTTGCTTTTTCACACTATTGTCTCCTATGTTGTTTTTTTACCATCAGTAATGTTTTGGTAGTCAGAAAGAGACACACTCTAGAAGATCAGCTATTCTGTTAGAATCAGCATTTCAGTTGCTGCAATGATATGCTGAAATGACATCTGCCTGCAATGAAGTTACTGGGATCTTCTGTAACAGGTAAGCAGTGTAAATGCACTAGTGAATGCTCCAGTTACACAGATTTTCCTAAAAGTTTGCTCATACAAGCCTATGTGCTGCCCAGAGAAGTATAAAACCAGAAGCATTCCCGTTAGAGTAGCAGGTGGAGGGCTGTTATTTAACTGAGTTTCTTGTTAAAAAGATAATTGAAAAGTCTTCCTCAGCTACGTCTTGACTCAGAGCTCGTTGAAATCAGCAGGTGGCTCTGAGTGAGAGCTGGCCTGCAGTATTTCAGTGGAACTAACAGTGAGGCAGAAACTGCCATGGGTATTTGTTTTAACAGGATCTCCCATCACTTAATCTTCAGGAAAGAGGTAGAATGCATTAGTTAGTTCTTCTAGTGCTTTTTTTATTTGGGGGATAAGAGACATTCCTGGGACAGGTAGTTTTATGTTGATTCCATGACTCTGTGTACCACTGAACAGGACAATGACTAAACAAGTGACAGCTTTGATACAAATCTATTTTATCTGGAAATAGTGCACATAGGCTTAGAGACCTGGAATAGTTCTAGCTGCCTAGATTATCTTGCTCAGCCTCTCAGATGTTACAGTTCATTGATCTTTCTCTTGCTGTACAATTCTGTCTCATCATCTGCCTGCATCCTTCAAGACTGCTTTCCTGCCAGAGCCTCTGAGAAGGTACTGTCCTAATCTTGGTGTGGTGCTGAAATAGGCCCCTGGAATTTCATCATGCCGTGTTTTTGAAGAGGTAGTATGCATCAGCTGCACTGGCAATAACCGATGAGAAATTTATCTGACTCTCAGGAGAACATGTGGCATTTTTTTCTTCAGCTAACCAGACACATTTTTTAATTGCACAGAGAGGCTGAGTCCCCATTTTGGTCCTATGCTAATTTTCCCTGTATTTAAATGGTACCCTTTTTGGGCCAGTCAGCTTGTGCTTCAGCTAGAGAATTGTACTTGTTAGGAACTGAGTAAGCAGCGGTGGTCAAGATGTAACTGAACTAATTCTGCAGTGACAGTGAGCCTAGAGTTTGAAGTATCCCACACATTGCTCACTTGAAGTTTGTTTCTCTATAAAATATCACCTGTGAAGTGAGTACTCTGTATTTTCTAAAAGAAAAAAAATACAGTTTTTAGTGTTCTGCATTTTTATTGCCTGTCTATGTTTTCTCATGTTACTTCCAAAACAGAGAAAGGATGTCAGTTTTCTGCGTGCTGGCTGTTTACAGAGGGTTTGGTGAGGGCTGAATCCTTCCAGACATAAGCAGGCAAGAGAGAGAGTGTGCCAGTGCCTCGCGTTCCTCACCTGGGAATGTAATGTGTAATGCCATCTTGTGGAGCTTGTTATATTCATCTAGAGGAAAATAAGTAACAGATTCTGTGGGTTTGGTGGGTGCTTTCCGTTTACCTCAGGGGGAGACCTGCACATTTATCTTTTCATCAGAGAATAAACCACAGAGCTCTAAAGCTTTATCAAGAGGAGTAAATAATTCATGGCTTCAGAGTAACACAAAGGTACTTACAGACAGGTTGTGAGGGAGACAATTTAATATCCTTGATCAACATGTTAAGTATCTCTTTTCAAACAACACAATATTCTTCTTATTGACATCATAGGAAAGGAGAATTTTAAGGGAAGATATGAAAGAGAACCAGAAAGTGCTTTTCTGGATGTGTCAGCTCTTGACAGAAAGTATAGAGGTGCCTGTCTAAAAGATTAACAAGAAGATGATGGGAGCTGTCACTATAGCTTGATTGGAGGCCTCTAAATACTTGATGAGAGGTGATGGGTAGGAAGGATCAGTCATAATGAGCTTTAAAAGTGATGGCAAATACCTTATGGTTAATGCAATAGACAAGGATGGTCAGCAGAAGGTTGCAAAGAGCAAAGATATAGTTGGATTGGCAAGCAGGGCTGATGATTTGTGCAACAGCATTCTTCATAAATCTATTATCTATAAAAAAATTTTACTTTTCTATTCTTTTTACTATTTGGTGTTAACATAATCTCTGACAAATAAATATTCTTTATCTTCACTTTTTCCTTCTGTCAGATGTGTCACTGTAGCACAACATCACATGGGGTATGGCACATTCTTCGTTTTGCAGCTAAAGCATACACAGTGAGACATTTATGTGACATAGATGCTTGAAGAACTGGTAGTTGTAGCATATCTCAAACAACCTTGGTCAATTCTCCACTGGCTTTCTGTTGCTTTCTTAGCAAACCACAGCTGTATCACTCGCTTGAGTGGAAGTAGGTGAACGGGTAAGTGTTGTTTGTGTGAGTCTGAGATGGCCTCTTGGCACAGGTGGTATGGTGTGCCTGGGGTGCCTGGCACGTGTGTTGGTCGGTGTGCCAATGCTATTTGGCCATTATTTGGTGCTTAGAAAAGAAGACAACCAACTTCTGTGCGTATATTTGATTTGGTTTTTTTGGGTTTTCTTCAGGTTTTTTTTTCCCCACACTGCATGTGCTTCAGCTGTGCTCTGCTAGTTTTGGCATCTTTTAAAATATGTGTGAGGAATTATTACTGCCAGTAGCTCAAGGAGGCTGAATTTCAGGTTTGTATGTGGGAATCATCATACTTGGGAAACTTCATATTTATACTCGTGCTTGGTGGTATGCCAAGGATTCTTTGTAAGAGTGGACATTCTTCAGCTGAAAAAGGATGATGCTGCTTGGTTTATGTGACTCACAAGAACTGCTAAGACTGATAGGATTTCAAATATTGAGTTTTTACCACTTTCTTTGGAAATATTCTGAAACAGTCTGGGGGCAAATCACCAGATAAATCAGTTTAGCTTGCTTCCTAGAATTCTGTGAGCTGAGAAAGAGGTTATATCAATTTATTAATATCCTAGTTTTTTGTACTGTTCCAGACTCTTCTGTAAGATTATTTTCTGAATGCTGTATCTGTAAGTGTTGATCCAGAGAGTAATAATACTTCTAGATAAGGTCTATGGAAATTAAAAGGAAAACTCCCTCCACTCCAAAATCACATGAAATTTCAGTCTTTCTGTGTCTTTGACAGGATAAAAAAGATCAGTGGTAGATTCCAAAGGCAAGATCCCTATCTACTGAAATAAAAGGAAATGAACTCCTTACTGCCAGGGTACATTTTACAGTCAAAGAGTACTTCTGTATCATATGAAAGGAGAATCTTGCCATCTCCAGTTAAAGAGTAGCTGGCTCCATTTCATCTCTTCTCAATTTCCTGGAAGGGACATAGCTCAGAGGTGTCCTTAAATTATGCTGGAGTTGAATACATACTTAAAAAGATGCTGGGAAAGCCACGCATAAGTGAGTTTTGAACTTTGCTGCGAATAAGTGGTTTAGATCACTTGAAAGAATCACCCTCAAAGATATTAGCAAAAACAGATTTAATAAAAGTATGCAAAAGCAATGCTGTTAACAAAGTTCACTGCAAGGTTCACTCCATTACTTACTACAGAGATGAGGCACACAAAGGGAAATCTGCTTGGAGTCCATTAGAATGATTTACATGCAGACTGGAGACACAAAAGGGGTGAGGGTGCAAGAGGGTAAGGGAGACTCTCCCATTGAGTTACAAGGTTCCCAGTGGAGCCCTTGCTTTCCAACCTGATGGAGCCTTGCTGAAGCAGAGCCCAAACTCAGCTCTACAGGTGCTCAACGATTTAGTTCTAAAGGATTTAGCAGCACTTAATCATTGACTAATTTAATATTTGCAAAACAATTCGGTAGGATTTATATGAGCTCAAGAGTAACTTTACCTGTGGATCTGAGAAGGCAACATTTACTCTACGCTCGTTATGTACACACAGACACAAAGGACTATGTACAAAGGACTATGTACCTGTTAAATTCCCCTAGAATTCAGTGAAATATATTGGTTGCTTTTGCCTCACTGGCCAGAGGGTTCAGCCTTGAGGAGGGGGGTATCAGCTGTGTTCTCACCTTGTGTTGATGGTCCTCTGAGTGTCCCAAATTTGAGAGCTGGCGAACTCTGAGAGGCTTCCCATTCAGAGGGAGATGCCGGCACAGTCCACTGTGCTGCACGGAAGCTCAGAGGGCCTCGCAGGGCTGCTGCTTATGGTTTGCAAGTTGTTTGGCTTTAGTCATCTGTCGGTCCCCATCCTGGGCATAATCCAAGGTGGCAATTACTGGAATTTTCCTCAGAAGTCCTGTTGCGTTAATATTGTTTCACTCTGGCTGTGATTCAGGCAAATAATGTTTTGAGGCTTCAAGGCCTTGTTCTGTTAGACAACAGAAGTTCCTTAGGCAGTAGAACTTCCTGGGAACAGACCGATAAGCTCAAGGGAGCTTAATTGCCCAGAAACCATTAATCAAGGCTGAAGCTTAACAAGAATTCCTGAGACTGATGAGCAGCCTGAAGAAAGGGGGGAAGGTGGGGGGATGCATCACCAAAAACCTAAGCATAAGACCTTTGGTTTCAATTAATTCATTGCCACTCTTAATGCTACATAGGCAAATAAGAATGGGTTCTTACGCTGAAAAGCCTGTTTGTGATTTAGAGCTTGTTTTATCAAAGAATTATGAATTTAGGAAGGACTGTTCAAATGCAGGAAGTCTTACAAGTTAGGTAGAATTTCAGAGCTGAATTCAGGCAACTGTTACACAAACTGTGGCTTATTCTGGTCAGCTGCTGGGGACACATCAGTGTACTAAAGGGTAAATGAGATTTAGGAAACCTGACTTGTGGAGATTTTAATTTAGATAACTAAAGCTGACTTCCTGAAAGTATGGCTCACAATGAATTACATGTAATTTGTTTTGGAAACTCAAGTGTTCACCAGGAAAATCTGTCTTGGTTTCCCAATGAATTTTACTTTAGTGCAGGTACCACATAAAGGACATTCTCATTCAGGCAAAGAAAGACATTATTGGAAATCAAAACATTAAGCTCAATAAGTGCTAAGAGCTGACTGAGCTGTAGAGGTGAAAGGGGAAATTGTCTTTTGTTCTACAATGAAAGCAAACTTTGTGAGTGTCATTACTCATTTGTTCAATTATGAGTTCACAGTATCAATTTAATTCTGGGTTTTTTTTTTTGTGATTTTTGGTCTAACAGTAATGAAATAGACTCAGCGTTGTGCTCAGCAGAGGTGGAAAGCCAGCTAAATAAACATTTTAAAATAACAATGATAGCATTTTATGGACTTTTCTGTACCTTTTTCTGAGCAGGAGGGACTTACTCCTATAACACAGATTTTTCCAAAGAGGAACAGAGTTGTGAGTTGTTGAGAAGACATTTCTGCCATCTTCTTCTCTGCAGAATATGAGCATTTCATAATGATGTGGTGTAGTAACTAGCTTTGGTATATGTCCTTCAGCTTAGGACTTTTGAAAAGGACACGTGCTGTTATGCAATTAAGTCCAAGGTACTTTCAAAAATACCCACTTACCTTCTTAAGCAGAAGATGACTGATAGTGGTTCCTGATACTGAACATCACTGCCATGTATCAATTACTGAAAACCTGAATTTCAAGCTTATATGTGTTCCCAAAAGTGAGAATGTGTCAGATTAATATTGGAGCAAAACTACTGTATAACTGGATATACGCATACAGAGACATTTCATCTGCAGACTTGAAAAATGCTATGCATGCAATTTGGAAAAGCAGGCATGATTTAGGTGCTTACCATGTGAAAAGAATGAGAACAGAATTAAAAACTGACCAGAATTGCTCTTCAGAAGTCTTTATGTGAAGTGGATGGGAGTTGCTAGCAATGTCATGGTCAAAAAGTGCAAGAATGTGCAGGAAAGGAAAAGTGCAGGAAAGGAAAAGGAAAATGAAAGCAGCTATTTTATTAAAACTTATAAATAGAAATTTAAAATACCCCAGTAAGTTTGGTGGGGGTTTTTTTTGTTGTTGTTTTTGACCAGAAGTCTTAAAGAGAGTTACATAGCCTGAAATCCTGAGCATTAGTTAAGAGAGAGAAAGGGCAGTGAGAATTCCTGACTGGTGTAGTATAGTAATATTACCAATTTCATAATGCTTCTAATTGTGTTTTCATGTTGCTTTTCTAGAGTGATGAGTTGGGAGGTCCTGAAGTCTCCGTTATCGATTGCCACATCCTTGGGCAGGTCACTTTTCCTATTTTGAAGGCAATGGGTTGTAAGTCAAAAGCAGAGTTGCTTGTTTCTTTCACATGACACACTGAGTTATAAAGAGAAGATCCTTTTTTGTGCTGTCGGTATTACCTAGTTAGTGATGTTGCAAATAACCTGAAATAAGATGGCAGAAATTAAGGTAAGAGTGACATTAAAAAAAAATTTTCTAATTTGAGATCTGACACTATTCCAGTCTTCAAAAGTGTTTGTGAATATTTAATAGCTCAGATATCTACTGGAAAGATGTAGACTGAATTATTTAAGGGTGTCACAAGCCCTTGAATATTTAACCCCTGAAGCACAGAAATTCATATTTAGGTGTTACTAATTTTGATAGAATGTTCATTTCCAGACTTGCTCTTGTGCTATTTTTTAAAAATTTATTTTATTATTAAAGCGACATTGGTTTACACAGTGCAAGCTAAATTAAATGGCTATCCTAATCTTAAAATAAATATTCTAAAATAATATCATGTTAAATAGATGAAAATAAATATTCTTCGAGTGGTTCTCATGAATCTATAATACCACTCCAGACAACATACTTTCCATTAATTACAGTGCTTGTTCTTAGAGGTGATGTCTGGGGCTTGTGTTGGGATGAGCTGAATCTTTGTCAAAGTACTACAGCTTCATTATCTCTATGAATTTATTAGCTGGATGTTGGAATTTGACAAGGTAGTTTCTACACTCTGCTTAGAGAAATGCGTAATAAAATGACAGCCCATGGGCTGTACTTGTAGAATAACAAATACTGAGTAACCAGACTGTGAATAGACAGTGATTTGGTTAAGCTTTTACATTGTCCCTGAACTAAGCATCACAGTGTAAAGTGGTTTTGAGTTCCAGACATAATAATCCAAGTATATGATACATCTAGATACCTGTAGATCAGGATCTACTTGTCTTAAGGCTAGACTGTGTAAACAAAGCCAGTGAGGTAAAGTTTGTGTCTGTTCACACCCACGGTGTAGATCAGTCTCCAATCTAAAGCATTAGCTCACTTTAGAATTCTCGTCAAGATGAAGATATTTCTCTAAAAGGAGAAATCATATAGGAAAGGAATTTAATTGATTGGGCCAGATCCATTGCTGGGCAGAGCTGTCTTGGGTACTCTTTGGAAGTGGGAGCAGAATTAATTTCAAGCTGTCTGTATTATTTCTCGATCACTGGGCTGGTTGAAGTGCATACCCTAATTTGTGTTACCTAGCTGTTGTTGATTCTAAATGCCTGTTTGGGGCATAGACCTGATCCATAACCCATTGCCTCACTGTGACATAAATTTTGACGGTGTCTGAAAGCAAAAATTTCTTTCTAACTTCTAAAGATTTTTCTTCATTATCAAATTATTTTGACTGGGAATTTCCACAGCATTCAGAAAAGCATCAAGTCTTGCCAATATTGTGTAACGAAAGAAGGAGACAATGAAAGATTAGATAATTTTTGAATGAAACTTTAAATGCAAACACATGAAGGAAGAGGAAAACCGGTTAAGTTGTTCAAAGGTTTATCTACAAGCCATTGGATAATGCTAGATTAATTTATACGTCTTGAATATTGTAATTTTAAGAAGGACATATTTCAGGGCTTAGACTCATATCCTGACTGAATAATACATCTATCTATAGCATTATTTAATGAACGTAGCTACAGCTAAATGTAATCCAAACATATTAGATCCATAATTTGCCTTACTTTTTCACACAGAGTGATGTTTATACATAATGTCTGTTTCACACAGAATAACAGAGTGCGGGAAATATATCTGACCCACCTGCCATATTTTTTCAGTGAATTAAGAGGTCTAATGGTTAATGGCTGTGAAGCATAGGTAGTTAATTCTTTGCCTTCCCCGCCTACACAGAGTGAAACACTGACATTTGATTTCTTGAAAGTATGTCCTTTCTCTAACCCTGCTCCTGTCTCGTTTGCTCTATTTCCCAGACTGCAGCCTTGTGAGCTGCTGTAATGTCTATCAGCATAAGTCACGCTGACACACCAAGGCTCTGATAGCTAATGTTAATAACATAAATTGAAGAGAAACATGAGAGACCCAGAAAAATTTTATGGATCCCATTGCCTGAGTGGAGGGGTGCCACTAATCTCAAGGCTGCCCTCTCCAAATGAATTTTTCAGATTAGCTGTTTAACTCTTTTTTCAGTTTTTTTTTGTAGTTTCAACTAAGATGCCAGTTGTATTTTTTAAATGAAAATAAAGTATGTGGCTAAATATTGCACACTGGCAAAACTAAATAGCCTTGTTGAACTGGGAGGGTGAAAGAGGAGCATACCACATGAGCACCATGCCGAACTGCCTTTCCCCTTGCCATTTAAATAGTCCAAGTTAAGCACAGCCCCAAGCTGACATGTGCAAGCCAGAGTGCTGATATTCCTGTTTTCCACCATTTGTAATTACCTCTGTTTCAGGCTAGATTTGTCTGAGCATTTGTGAATGACTCGTAAGTTCTTATTCCTCAGTTGGGTTAATACGGGGAGAGGACATTTATATTTCTTGCTTACGGTAAAAAATACGGTGAGCCCAGTTATATGGAAAGTTTAAAAAGCAAGTGTAAGCCTGGTTTAAGCTAGAAGGAATGATTTACTTAGGCTGGGAGTAATAGCTGAGCACTGACAAGGGTGGGGTGATGCTAATTATGGCGATGCTTTGTTAGTGGCTTCAAGGTGAGGAATGTGTGTTTCCTTGTCTGTCTGTGAAATCAGGCTGTGCTTTCCACATAGAAAGGCATTGGGATTAAGTGGTCATTTCCTTAGGAGGACTCTGAACGCCGCTGCTGCACTCCGTGTTCCCATCCTGACATCTGGAGAGCTTCAAGTACGACTGGCACAGACACTCCTAAGATCAAGGTCAGACTGTCTGCATAATGAATGACAGAGAGTATTAATTCGCCCACAGATGTGGCGGCAAAGATGAATAATCTCCGTGCAGTTTAACTATACATCTGGGCATTGGAAAGACTTGATTAATTGCAACTCAGAGAATCCTGCATCAAGTGGCCCTCTCAGAGGCCTGCAAGGCACAGTCCAACACTGTGTATTGCCTCTGTGCCGGATGCCTTCGCCAGAGGGTTATAAATTAAAGTTTTCCAGGTTTGCTTCTTTCAGGCTCATGCGATAAAAGCAATAGTTTTATGTAAATAGAAGTAAATAGTTCAGTCCATTTTAATTTTTACTGCTTCTAACATTGGATTTTGTAGGCTGGTGGCTAAAGTCTGGCATATTCTAAGGTCTTTTTGCAGAACCTGACATTAAAAATAGAATTAATATGCAGTTTTGGAAAAATTCACTGCTGGCAGACTGGTTCTGTTCAAGTTGGAAAGTATTTTACCTATTGATTTCAATGAAAAATGTTAGGCCGATGGTAGGGATTCTTCAAAATCTGCTTCTGACTGTATTAGAAACATTTCTAAAAGCTTATCCACCAATTTACTATTTAGAGTAGCGTGTCATACTGAAACTCACCTTTTGACAGAGTTCCCATTTATTCATCTTGACAGATCTAGACAAAAAGCACAAAAATGACCTCTTAAATATTTTTCTTAAATAATAATAAGCAGATTTGGATGTCAGACTACACTGAAATTCATGGCTCTCGTGTGCCTTCACTAAAACTTTGCAGAAACACTGATGTAAAAGTCAGTTTAATGAAATTATTGGGCATTCAATGGAAATTGAACTTTAAAAAGATAAATTCTGTCTTACAAACTACCAAATGTAGATTAAGATATCTTCAGGTCAGGCCAGTCTTCTGTAAGAATTTCTACATTTCTGTCAGTGAAAGTATTGACAGTGAAATATCTGCCATCAGTCTGTAGAACAATAAGTAATTGTTGACATGATTTGGAATGGATTTTACTTGAGAGTAGGATACAGGACCCATCTGGTATTGCTATTGTTACAAACAGGAATGTTTGTTTGTGTGAATAATCTCTTTTCTTATACCTTTTCTTGTTAATATTGTTACTGTTCATTTTCTTATCTCATTGCTATTTCCAGTAAATTATTCTTATCTCAACCGGTGACCTTTGCCTCTTGTGCCTCCAGTTGGAGGGGAGAGGGAGTGGGACATGATCTGGAGAGTCTCGATGAAGGCACTGAGTTGGGGAGTACCATTCCTAAGCCCCCTGTGGTAGTTTAACCCCAGGCACAGCCCAGCCCCAGGGAGCCGCTCGCTCACTCCCCCACCAGAGGGGCTGGGGAAGGGTGAAAGGTAGCAAACTCATGGGTTGACATAGGGACAGTTTAATAGGGAAAGCAAAAGCCACACACACAAGCAAAGCAAAAGGAATTAATTCACTGCTTACACAGGCAGGCAGGAGTTCAGGCTTCTCCAGGAGGCCCATCACAGGTAACGGTGACTTGAGAAGACAAACAACATCATCCCAAATATCTCCCTCCCCCTTCCTCCTTCTTCCACCACTTTCTATACTGACCATGACATCCCATGGTCTGGCATGTCCCTTTTGTCAGTTGGCGTCACCTGTCCTGGCTGTGTCCCCTCCCAGCCTCCCAGGCACCCCCAGCTCCCTCGCCAGCGTGGCTTTACAAAAAGCAGAGAAAGCCTTGACCCAGTGCAGGCACTGCTAAGCAATAACAAAAACATCTCTGTGTTATCAACCCTGTGTTCAGCACAAATCCAAACACAGCCCCACACCAGCCACTGCGAAGAAAATTAACTCTGCCCCAGCCAAAACCAGCACACCACAACACCTCAATACACTTTTGACTCCGTTAGGGACAGTTTTAGATTGGAGGTTCTGAATAGATTTGTTTGCAAAATGAAAATGTGTGGTGCGTTTGTCTGATGGATGAAATGAGACCTATATGATTTTTGCTTTCACATGCAATCGAATTTGTGACAGATGTGGACACAGCTCTGGACAGGTTCTAATGTCGATAATTTAAATAAAATATTGATTATAATCTTTATTCTTATCCACAGTACTCTTATATTGCAATGATGTAATATTTCATTATCATGTTACTGGATCAGGTTAAAATATTGTCTTATTTGATGTGATTTGGCCATATAATGCAAATATGGCCCAGGTGAGTGTACTGGTTGCATGTGGAAAAAATTATAAGAGGGAGAAGAAAATGTGCAATTTAAAGTATAATAAAGTTGGCAGGTGGACTCTTGAGTCCTTTAATTGGCTTATTAAGACTCATAACAAAAGTGCAATAAAATTATTTTTATTATTTGAAAATACACAAGAGACAACACAGATCTATTTTGAAAACATTTTTACATATGTTTTTACTACAAGCTACTTTGTTTTGCAATTTTAATCCAAAGTTCTCTCATTTAGAATGGAATAATTGCTGATATTAATAATATGCTTAGTTTTAACTGAAATTGACTCACGTTTAAAACTGAAATGAGTGAGACCCTATGTGATTTATCTATTATTTTACCACTTTTAAAGCTTCATTAGACCAAAGAAAATGTCCACGCATATAAATCTTATAAATAAAATCAAGAGAATGAACACCTTTTAGTAAAAAAAGCTAAAAACTACATAAGTTAAAATATCTATTATCTATTATAAGACAGATTCAGAGTAACAGGCAAATTCTCCTTAAATAAGCATGTCCGTAAGGGTCTCAAAAGCAGACATGCCAGATAACCACTGCTTCATTCCCCTGCCTGGTGCTGAATTAGGTTTGTCTGTCATTCCTAACAGGTTCCATGTGTTCTGGAAGACCTGTAGTGGTCACTAATCCGCAGACCCCACACCCTTCCTTTCTTCCCTCCCTCCTTCTCCACTGCCCCTGACAGTTTATTTCAGTGTCTAGTTGTCTGTACCTTTCAGAAGATTTGCTAGTGACTACTCTGAATCGTTCGTTAGTTGTTCTGTTCTCTTTGGACATGGAGAACTGACTGTTCTTTTCTGTGTATCTTCAAGCATGTAAAAGGTTCTGCTAATATTCCCCCCAAGTGTTCCCTCCCCTAAGCAAAACAACCACATTTTTAAAAATCTTTTTCTCCTAAGACATTTTTAGGCCTCTCTCCATTCTTACTATTTTTCTGTCAATTTTCTCCAGTTTTTCAATGCGCTGAAGTTCTGTGTTCAAAGCCAGAAATAACCACTCAGCCAAGGCCCTACCATGTAGAACTGAGTGGTGGAGGTAGGTTGTGTCTTGTAGGCTCTGCTCCTTTCATTCCCACTTTTCTGCAGCGCTGGGATGCTGTTGACTCTTACTTTGCTTGTATAACCACCAAGCCTGCAGTGCCCATCTGCCGCTGAATCCGTTGTTTCCATTCTGTGTCTGTGCAGCAGATTTTTCTGATGAAGAACGGTATATTTTCATTTTCCGGACAGGATTTCATTCTGTAGGCTTCATATAGTTTTCTCAATAATGTGAGGTAATTTCCCATTCTGATTAAGTCAGTCCTCCAGCTTACTTCCAGACCACCCCAACGTCATACTGGTATTTGCAGAATTAGGTTGCTGCAGAGTTCTGTCAACTTCCATTCTCTGAAGGGACTCCTGTGAACGGCTTTCAAGGCACATTATCACACCATGTTTGCACTACTGGGGTCAGGTACCTCTAGATTCATCCCTAAATAATTTTTGAGACTCCTATGTTGTATAATGCTAAACATTTCTCTTTACTACATTCTGCACTCGGGTGAAGATAGAGAGCTGATGATTCTTTCAAGTTAGCCAGGTACGAGCCACAGTTCACGTTACTTGTGTTACTGTGACAATGAGGCTGAACTAACAAGCCTTACTGAGAAAGTACGAGAATTCAGGTGACATTCAACATTTGAACATAGATTTTGGCTCTTAAGTATACAAGCTGTTATTATTTGCAAGAATAATGACCATATGAAATATAATGCAAAAAAAATCAGTCAGGATCTCAGCTGAGAGAGCTTTACAATCCAGCTAATAGAACCACAACCAGCAGCAAGGCTTTTTAAAATGCACATGTTCTTAGGAGAGATGAAAAGCAGGAGAAGGTTCCCTTGAAATTTGGGAACTTTTGGAAAGCACAGTATAGCATAGAATAATCTGTGTAAACCAGGCAGTGGAAATACAGGAATAGAAGCTGTGATAAAGAGCAAGAGGTGGGACGGGCAGAAGAAATTGGAAGCAGCATTTTATAGACCTATGAAAATGATTTTAAGGCAACTGATAGGTTAAGTAAGGAAGGCCTGAAGAGGAGGTTAGTCAGTAGCTCTTCATTTTGACCTTAAAAATCTTTGTTTCAACCTTGGCAGTTTCTAAATAGCGTAGCCTGTTATCTTCCATTTGAGCCTGGACAGTACCTTTACTTAGCAGGGAACATTTAAAGCCAAACAGCTGTCTCCAGTACCCTTCACTGGTTACTTCCATTCTGACTGAAGGAACAGTAGGATGGCCCCAGTCCCCTCACAGTGCAGTCAGTGGTGTCAGTGTCACAGGTGTCACAGTGACATTCTGTAGCTACTGGGTATGAATAAAAAGATTCAGCGTGGTCACCACAGCCAGGGATCTTCACTGTTTCGTACACAACCTCCTTGAAGGTACAGGTTTGCTGAGCGGATGATACTGGTGGATATTTATATACTGGATCCTGAAATTGCAAGAAGGAAATAACTGTTTTGAAATTTGTTATGGGGTAGATTTCAAAATTTTTATAAAATGGGAAAATCCCACTGAGATCAAAAGCATTTGGGTCTGAGTCTTCTAATTTCACTTAGATCTTTAAATTTCCCCTTTCAGGAGGACTGACATGGCAAATTTGTGTCATACCATCACCAGACAATCTTTCGGGTCAATTGTTTGATTCTTCAAATTATTTGAGAGAGCAGAGAATACTACACAGTAACGGCTGCTTTCTTGTATCTGCTTGCAACCACAAATTGAGTGCAAAGCAGAGGTTTGTAATACTTCTAACTCTAGTTATACAATATGAACATAATATATGCAGCCAGTTAATTGACTGAATTTTGCTACGATATTTCACCCTTCTGTGCGTGCTTCAGATTGGCTGTGTATCTACTCTTGTGTCAGACAGCACAGCAGTTATTCAGCATGTTCTTTCACAAGGCTCATCCTGTCTGTGTGTTTGCTACCGACTGTGGGAATGGGCTATTCATACATCGCTTGAAATATTTAATTCTGGTGCCTGAAATTAAGAGTCTCACCCTTGTGAAGCAGTATCCTGAGCACCACGTGGCATTCACTGTAATACAGAATTCGCATTCTTCTCTTTCCACTGCGATGGTAATATTGGTGAGCTGACAGCTGTTGCAGCAAATTGCTTTCCAGCAAAGTAACAGCACGTAACAATTAACTGTCTTCATCCTGTCTATAAAGCAAAAAATATATTTCTACTGGAGAAACATGGATAGTTATTTTCAGCAGGAAATAGTTAGAGAAACAGGGAGAAATTGAGTCTCCGCATTATCCTCAACTGGTTCTATAACAGCAAGCGTTCGGAATCACCGGTGAGAACAGAGACGTTAGATAGATCTTCCTTATGTTTACTGTTAAAGGAGTTTGATTTTCCTAAGCAACTGAAATGGCACGTCAGCAGTCTTTGCAGAATAATAATAATAGCAGAATACCGTACCACTTTCGATGAAATATTTTTATCTAAGTTTCTGTAGAGAGAATGTGTCCTGTCTGTAAGGAAAAAGGAAAAGAAGCAAGAGAGAGAAAGAGCAAAGTATAACGTATTTTTCAGAAGCAATTAATTACTTGAAGTGTTTGCAATTTGAAAAAAAGATTTCTCCATCAGGATCTGATGAAGACTTACCTGTATTCTACTTCCCTTCCTAGAAGTAATAGCTGTAGTGAGAAGAAAGCCCTATGCTTTCCTTTTATACTGAATTGTGTGTAATTTATACCTTGAGGATTTGCAGTGTATTAATGCAGCAAGCATTAGTTTGGGACTTGGTGAAAGCGGATTAATGTTCAGCCAGACAGTGAGATTAAGCCTTGTTGAGAGGAAAACAGAAAAGCCAAACACACTCGGGAAGAGATGGTGAAGGTTACTGTCACAGTGTCTCTCTACACGTGTCACTGGATTTGATTCAGTGGCATTTAGAAATAGCTGAGCCATTTCACAGTTTGAAAAAAGGTTGAGAAGCCTATTTTTGGAAAAGAAAAGTTCAGGTGTTTTAACTGTTCTGTGTCAGCCCTCAAAGTGATAGGCTTGGAGTGCAGGCTGGTGCTCTGGCACTGGAGGACCCTTCACAGTGGAGACATTGCTATAGTGTTTCTTAGCTAATGACCACATGTTCTTGGTTTTTTTCAGGGTATCAATTTTAACTGGTTTTCTCTGAGTTAGGGCTTACCCAGTGAGCTGAATTTGTATTTATTTATTGATCCAATAAGGCTAGTAATGTGAATTTTGTTAAACCATGAAGATCTCCTCTTTTCGCTGCCACTCTTCTCTAGCCCAGGATATGCAGTCCTGGTTCCTGTCTGTCGCATGGTCACATTTTTAAACTTACATGAGGGGTGTTTGTGTTGTGGAAAGTGACTATTAGGACATCATAATGAGAGTCCAGATTTGTGTTTTTGTGTCAGTGATCTCAGATGAAATATTTTCATGTTCCAAGGAAAATGCTAATGTTTTTAACTGACAACCATGCAAACTCAACTTGAATGTATTCCCTAGTGTTCCATGGAAATAAAAGGGTCTACGGATAGTGTTCCCCTGCTCTCTGCCCTTTTCCTGCATTCACGAGTTAGGGATGTGTGCCTCTTCACCAGAATAATGACAGAGAAAGAACTCTGTTGAGCTTCACATACCAGTTCTGGGGAAAATGACTCACAGTAGCACTGTATTTACTATTATCTGCCCAGAACAGCCAGTCTTGCTTTGTTATGACTGTTCTATTATGGTCAGTCTGACTTTTACAGAAATCCATCCGTGAAAGAAAACTAGACAAGGACATACAGTTAAAAGCATTTTATCATGAAAAGAAATTCTCACTGGCCTATTAGTTTCCTGCAGACGGGATACTTTTCAAAGTGGCTTTTACAAATGAGCCCTTTAAGTGTGTCATACCTTCCTGTGGTCCTGCAGACTTGGCCATCTGTTCCAGTTTCCGTGCAGTCTGCAGTACCTTCATCTGTACATGAATTTCGCGTCGCACCAAAGTTAGAAAGTGAGCTGCAAATTTTCCCTGGACATCTCCTGTAATAAAAAATTTGTTTGAATGAGAAGACAGTTCATTTAAATCTATAAAGAAGTAAAAAAATTAGACATCTTCCTCTGAACTAATATAAACTCTGTGATTGTTTGATAATGGCCTTTTGTGTCATTTACTGTCAGCACAGTCTGTCTTCTCAGAGGAGGTTCTCAGTTGCTGTAAATCTCTAATTCCAGAGATGCCAGACAAAAGCTGATTACAATTTGTTCTATCCCTACTGAGGATCTGATCTTCCCTAAGTACTAACTTATGCAAATTAAATAAAACGAAATAAATTTCATTTGCAGAAGACAATACAGAAAATATCTAATCTTTCAGTTGCAGTGATCTGTTTCAGGTTTTGAAGATGTCATACACATTCACTAAAACATAGTGTCACAAGCAGACAATGCAAGTTTAGCCCCTGCCATGCTGTTTCTTCCCTCCCCTAGTTCCTTGCTCTGGCCCACTCAACCTCCTCACTTGTGGAAACACAAATTAGGGAAATTGTTCTGTTAGAAAGAAAAGCTGTCTTTTACAGCATTGTTGTTAATCCTTATCATTTGTTCCACAATGAGACAAACAGTGTAAGTGATGGGATTGATTGGAGAGTGTGAATGAGGGCTGAGAGTAGCAGAAAATGGTTTAGACAGTGTTCTCCTGAAGGGTTCATGAAGCCACATTGTAAACTCAGTACAAACACTTTAACAGGAAGATTTGTCCTGCACTGATTTCCAGGGCCTTGAGGGAGCACTAAATCATCACGACCTCAGTACTCCTGCTGGAGTGAGTGCAGGAATCTGGCAAGTGCTGCCGTGGAAGATCTTCAACATGAGCAAGGAGCTGCTTCATCAAAGTACAGGTGGTGTTGAGGATGAGGACTCCCCAACTTTTGTGCAAGTCACAGAGGACATCAGACATGAGATTCCCATGGCTGTGTTAATGCCTTAGTGGCTTGGGAAAAGAAAAGGCTTCTTGTATTCCTATTTTTTTGGTGTTCTGTGGCTCTTTCCCTTGGACTGTTTACTGTTGTGACCTAGCAAGCCATTGTCACCACCCCTGTCACAAGGGAGCTTTTGCTTTGCTTTTTTAATCACTTCAAATAGAAGTGCTGTGACACATTTTGCTCTTATATCCCTTCTAGCAGTAAATGCTCTTTTTCTTCTGCTTGTGCTCTGGTGGTTGGTTTATTTGTTTGTTTGGGGGGTTTTGTGTGTGTGTATGTATGTGGGGTGTTGTTTTTTGGTTTTGTTTGGGGTTTTTTTCTTGCAAAAGCATCTAATACAGAACTGAAAGCTTTTATGTTCCTTATATGTTCTAAACAAATGGAATTTCTTTCTTCAAGTGTGGTGGTACTAAGACTAATGATTCTGTTACTGCAAGTTTTTAGTGTGTCTTGCTTAAAAGAAGATAGTTTAGATATCTAAGAGAACTTCAGCATCTGTCAAAGTGCTGTTGGAAGACCTGGTTATATGTGTGCAACACATCCACCACAATAATAAATCTGACTCTTTCCTGATAGAAGATGTATTGAACCTTCTAGTGGGAAAAAACATGTCTGGTATAAAATACCTGTGGCTATTCCAGCTGCAGCCTGGCTTTAGCTTCTAATGTATTCTTAAATTCTTATGTGTTCTTAAACTTAAACGTGTCAAGGGACATGGTTTTAAGTTTCTTGTGTTCATAGTTGTGGTTACATGTTTTAGATATTGGTAAATAGATATGTTACTGAGGATAATAGCTTCTGCATATGAAAACTGTTTTGCATTGTAAGTACGTCTCAAGGCATGTCAAAGGTGCTTAAACCTCTGGCTTAATTTACTTTCTATGTGGTTCCACCACATGAAGATTTGGAGCTGTGCATTCAGTGCCATCATGCTGAGTATGTGCCTGTGCCAAGTTTCTCTGGACACCACCTTTCCTGACCGAGTACTCTTCCTTTCCCCTTTCTGTGCTTGTCCAAATCTTTTCCTGCGGAGTTCCAAATTTAACCTGAGGTATATTGCTGCTCCCCAGTGATTGACTAAATTGATATCCTTGAAGTACAAACCTTGCAAATTGCTTCTGAGTCTGTGCTTAAGTCTGCGTTCCCTCTGTGGGGTTGGTATTTCACAGCACAGCAGCACAGGCCTGTGCTAAGTAAATTGACTGGAGTTTTGTTTTTCCCTTTTGTTGCTGTTGTTTTTGTTGCTTGCTACTGGTAGGAGATGACTTTTGTCACTGCATTACCTCTCTGTATGCCTTTGGGGTTTTCTGTGATTCATATTAAAATCAGCGGGGAGGCTCTCACTGGCTTCAGTGGTACCTGCGTTGAGTGGTTGGTCACTGTTGGTCAATATAACTTTTACTGATATTGTTTTAAGTTGCCAGCACTAATGAAGCAGAACTGTGAAGTAGGTCGGGCCTGCTGAGCACATAGATAGTTGAAACTAATTAGTGTCAGCTAAGGACTTAATCATTAATGACGAATTTGTGTATGCACTCATAAGAAAGCAGAATATTTGATCCTCAGGAGAGTAAAGAAAATGCCAGAATGGATTGACTGTGTTTTTAGTAGCATAGGATTTTAGAAATCTCTGGAGATACAAGTTTCCATTACTTGGAGATAAGGTTATATATCCCACATTTTCAAAAATCTACACAAGCCGTTAGTCTTTCTAAGTCTTGTGGAAATCCTGCTTGCAGTCAACAGCAGCAGAAACTAAATATTCTGAAAAGTGTTTAATAAACACAGAACAGTGCAAGCAACAATACAGATGCTTACGCTGTCATTCAGTCATCTTTCTTGTAGTTTTTGTCTCACATGACATAAATTCATTCATGGCTGATTCTTATGCCACATTTCTAAATATATAAACCAGCTGCATTTTCTTATGCTTTTTGGTGATGGCACTCTTAAAACCTTTATCTGTTTTCTCTTGCAAAACCACAGTGTGATCTTGGCTCCTTATATAGGATCATTGGTGTCAATTGGTAACTCCATTGGTGTCTGTTAGGAAATACGTGTTAAGATTCTGCTCAAGAGTAAACCAAGGATAAAAATTATGTGTTTACTAAAAATGCTCTCTTATTTCTTTTTTTGTCATTCTTTCATTTTTACTTATCACATAGTTTCCAAATATTTTAATTTTCCAATGAAAAGTTTTTTTTCCTTAGGCATAGCTTCGTGTGTGAGTAACTAGAAGTTTTGATTCTGTGACTGCCCTGGAGTACTACTGTTTTATTTTAAGCTTTCTGAGTATTATAGTGTTTTTTAACAAGAAAGCACCTTAATGGATTTAAAATAGATGAGCCATATTAGGAAAGAAGTGACAAAGCAAAGGAAAGACCTGATGGACAATATATAAAGTTATACAATACATGATCAGCCAGGGTTTCCTTTTTGTTACCTGAGCAGTTCTGGGGTCTGTATGGAACTGTCACTATGCTGTTGAGAACACCAGAAAGATAATCAAAAAGAAAAACAAATAAACATATCCAAATATTCACTTGAAAAGTCAAATCCAGTTTGAGTGTATTTGAGTGTTTTGGCACTGCATATGATTCCTGAAAGTAAGTGCTTGAGAGAAAGCTGAGATTCTTATTTTCATTGATACAATTTGCTGAGTGGAAAACCTGGCAATTTCTGAGCTAGGAGGCCTTCTGGTTTTCTTTCTTGTCACTGTTTACCCCAAATGTCCACAGATGCTATCAATGACAACATTTTTTTTTTAAAGTTTTATGTTAATAATACTTCAAGACCCAAATATTATAGAATGACTGGAGTCCAAAGGACAAAATCTGCCATTAGTAGTTTATGTAAGGAATGTTTGCATTTCTTTTCTAGGTAGGTTGTTTCACTGATCTGCCATGTTCATATTTTGTTAAACCTAGAAATAAATAAAAGAAGGACAATGTTTCAGACACTTTAATATTTCATCACTATTTCTGTTATGTTCTATAACTGTGTTAAGAAGCTGGGCAAGCATTTGTCTATGATGCATTTTAGGAAGGGCTTCGGAAAAAATGTGCATTTCTTCTAAAACAGTAAATTTGGCAGGACTGAAACTTATTCATACATAGAAAACAGCAGCTGCTAATTGTTTTCAAACTACAGCTATGATGTGCAACATAAGGCTTGTCTGAATCATGCTGGCAGTCTGCATTGATAACACAATGAAGTTGATACAGAACGATTCAGCACACTTGGAGAATGGATGAAAAGCCCATCTTATCTGGGTTGCTAAATAAAGTCCTAGGCTGAAGATGTCTGGCCCATATTGGTTTTGCAAGTGCAGTAATTTTAGGTCAAATTGCTTAAGAAAAATAGGTTGGAAAGAATGCATACAGCCATAGCCACCTTCAGCTGCAATTTTAACATTTTCTCTGACCAACTTTAGCTAAAATATTAACTGCTTTTAGAGATTCTAAACAATTTCTTTTAAATTCTTTTTTCCTCAGCAGTCACATGGACCCTTTATTCTAGGGCATGGAGCCATATTTGAGCAGATTATAGGGTGATGGAATTGCCCTGTGAGCAGGAGTTTGATTGTGATCAGATTGCAAATTCGCAAAGAAATTTTATGAAACAGCAGCAGGCATCAGTATTGCAGAGTTTTAATGAGGAAACAGACCTGAAACGTAAAAAAAATACTTTTAAGGTATCAGCCCATTATCTAGCTTAATATGAAAACCGAATCTGATTAGTTAGGTTGTATTAGAAGAATGATGAAGTAAGAAAACAAGTATTGTATTCGGCTGAACTCCTCATGAATGTGTGTTTTTAAAAACAATTATAGTAATTAAACCAGAGGCCTTATTCTTAAACCAGAATATGGTAGAAGTCAGAAGATCAGTTTCATTTAAATTACAGCATTGAGAACTTTTTGCTGTCTGAAGGCTGAACATATTTTGGGGAATGCTGCATAGGCACCATATTTGTTCAGATAAGTAGAAAGCTTATTTGGAAGTGTGTTTTTTGAGGTATTTTATTAAAGGGTTCTGGATTTGAAGTTTTTCCCCTGGTGATTATTGAAGGCTGAGTAGAGAAGTACACAAAGCAGGTTGTACCATGCCATAATATCATTTCATGCCCTTTCCAATCCACAGGGAAACCCTAGAAATGTTCTTTGTGATAGGAAGCAGGAAGGTGAAACACCATTATAGTCTAAGGGATGTGAGTGATGGTGACCAGAGGCACTCCACTGCTTATGGGCATAAAAAAATATCTGGGAGGGTCTACTGGAATTCCATGCTGTGTGACTGAGAGCTGTGGTGGGAGGTGTGGGCTGCTCAGCCTGCCAGATAGATTCTCCTGTGTCTGCCATGGTGTCAGCAGGTGGAAAGCTTCCTAAGTGCAGAAAAGAACAGATATTTGATGGCTGGAACCCTGAGCCACAGTCTTGGCCAGATTGACATCAGAAAATACTGGTCATTGTTCCCTTCAGGATCCAGGAGTCCCTCTTATCTTGCCAAGGACCCTAGAAATTCTTTTCTTCTCTCTCGTTAGGAGCTTGAGACCCTGTCATCCCCGGCAGTGAAGCCTGCCTTGGGAGGCAGCTCTGCATGAGAATGGGGGAGTGTGGGATGCCAGGCAGGGCACTGGGGTAGGCAGAGGAGTCGAACGGTGCTGTGGGAGGACAAAACAGGCATCATTGCAGGGCAAGCTCAATGAGCCAGCCTGTGAAATGTGTGTTCCTAAATGTGATTAAAATTACCTTGAAATTGGATACCTGTGGGCACTGATCACCTTTTAAAATATTAATTTTTGTTGTGTCTGTTTCAGTGCAGCATTAAACAGCTGTTTGAAACGGATCAGTCTAAACACTGGCTGCTCAGCTTTAGAGGAATACAAAAGTCACTTAGCAGAGATCCATTTGTAATCTCTCTAGTACTGCCTGAAAAAGAAACAATCCTACTCAATTGCTTTATTAATTATATAAACGAGCACGATCAGAACTGCAGATAATTAAACAGGTTTTATGGGTTGTTGTGGTGCCATCTCGTGGTTCTTGAGTAAAGTTCCCACGTTGCTGAAAGTTCCTTCACAGCTGAAGCAGATTTTACAGCATTGCGGCAAGCAAAACTAAAATCTGGAACTGAAGCAGCACTTTAACCTCCTGGCTATTGACCAGATTCCTGCCGTGCTCAGCCCTTCCTTGCTGTGGTAAAGCCTTTGGGCAAAAATAGGTTTCAGATCTCTCACTGCAGGAGTGCTGATAATACAGCAGTCTTGAATTGCAATGATAATTAATTACGTCAGGCCATTTTGCTTGTCCCTGTATAGGGAAGGCATGGAGAACTGTGCTCAAGAAAACAGGCCTTTCTTATTCCTAAGCCCTGGAACATTAGGCATAATTGTTCCTGCTGGTGTCTTAAACATAGAATCGCTCTGAAAGTGCATAGGGAGAATGCAGTTCTTTCGCTCCTAATGTGCCTTGTTTGGGATAAGAACAGAAAATTTACAGAAAATATCTATAGCAGTCCTCTCCATCTCACTTTCGCCTGCTCATTACAGAGCTTGGACACCGAGGGGCATTCCTCCTAACTTTGGGTGGCCTTTCCATGTGCTCTCTCATCTTACCATTCTCCCAGCCTTGAAAAAGAATGATGTTTGCTCCAACTCGTCCTCCTTGTATTCCAGTGTAATGTTTTCAGCTATATGGAAGTCTGGTTTTCAGAAGGCTTTACTTTTGCTACAAGTCCTCAAAAACTAGAAAACTTTCAGTTACATTGAAATGGTTCTCATTTTGCAGCCTCCTCTTTTCTTTGTGTTGTCCATTGTTTGCCATTTTCTTTTGTTATCACATATTATCCCTTTTTATTGCATCCAGCAGATTAGCAAGCACTTTCTGACAAGTGTTTGTCATATTTTTCTGTTCTGGAATTCTAATTTCTGTTTGAATGACTTTTACACAATGACACTTCAGAAGGAAACTGTCGATATATCCATGTATCTGATAAAATTTCTGTGTGTCTGTAATACTATGAATCATTGCAGCCCATGGAATCCTGCTAGGTAATTTAATAAGCTGTGGTTTTGGTAGACTTGTAAAAAGCTTGAGGCAGATCTCTCAGTGGCTGTGGACAACAGGATCTGCCTAGAGCTCTGAGTACAGGAAAGGTGAAGGAATTCGATCTCAGGCCTTGATTATCATCAATAGGTTTGAAAAAACAGAAGTCAGAGTATGTACCTTTGGAAAGAGCTGAAAAAGCTGCTGTCATATGTCCACAACCGTTCTCCTTCTAAGACAACCTTTTCATGGCTTTGGATGAGGTCACGGGGAGCGTGCTACCATGCTCCTACGAGTAGAACAAAGCTGCAATGAAACCAGCTGATTAGTTACCTTCTGCAGTCTGTAGGAGAAGAAGGTTTTTAATGAATTCCTGGGCTGGCAAATTGGAGTGATCATAATTTATTAGCCAGTACTGGCTAATGCAAAGGGAGATCAGAGAAGGGGCTGTTGCCACAGTGAGAGGAGTAGTCATTACCTTTAGTACTATTTAAAGATTCTAAGCAGTATTTAAGCCACTGTATCTGAGTGGCTTAAAATGCAGATATTTTGAGAATGTAGAGCTGTTCTTCATATTCTCATATATATTTTTGCCTTCGTACAAGTGATAATGCATTTAAGGGTTACCCCATAGAGCATCAGCTGTGCTAGAGACAATCCAGTGCTTGAGACCTATAAGCTCTGTAAAAAATGTCAGCATTCTGTATTCTTAATTTCTGTTCCTGACTACCAATGTCATCACCTGCTCCTGGATACTGGAGATTATTATAAGACTTGAATGACCTATTTAGCTGTTCTGAATTTTGAATGATGATTTTTTTCCCCTCCCTTATCAGCTGAATTTCTTCCTTCCCACCCCCTTTTAGCATAAAACAGAAATTGTGAGAGATTATTACGTAGTTTTAGAGGACGTTGATCCCTATATAATCTGTGAACCCTTTATAAGAAAATAAGTCAAATTTATCATGGCTACCAAGAGACTGGGGAAAGGAGTCCTTGCTTTTAAGCCTTATAACTAATAATAATATCTACCAGATATTCTCAAGTTCCAGTCCATGGGGATGGAAACAAGCTTTAGGAAGAAATTGTATATTCCCAGCAAGCAGCTGTTAAGACTCAGGGAATTTGAAAAGCATACAGGAACTTTTACGTGCAAATGACACAATATACACAGATTCCAGTGGGCACGTGCAGATCAGAATTTTAATATCAAGGCATAACTCCCAGCCCACACTGAGATCAGATTAAGTTTCTGCAGACACCTGCAAGTCTGGCCTTCCTGTGATGATCAAGGATCTCTCTGCAACACTTTATTTTAAAAAGTGCAACTCTTAGATATGCAAATTGTAATATTTATGATGTATAGAGACTATAGTTTGAGACTAGTACAAGGTTGTAAAACTGCCCCTGATACTCTGTCCACCCAGATCTGTTAAGTCACCTTCCAGGAATTAAATCTAGGAGAAATAATTGATGCTATTTCCTGAAAACATAAAGAACTCTTTTTTTTTTTTTTTTTTTTTTTTTTGTTAATGGTGACAAAAAAGAACATTCAACTATATGAGTCTGGATCCCTTCCAGTTAAACAAAGGACATGAATTTTCTTAATTAGAGAGTAATTGGATTCTGCCTCTCAAGCAAATTACAGACTTTATATCATAAGGAAATAAATTATGGGAGAAAAAATTGCTGCAAGCTCTAGGTGAAAACATTTATTATATCCATAGCTCTGCAATTCGCTGTAGTAAACTTCAGCAAAATGGAGTTGCTGTCAATGAATCAAATCTATGCTTTTTTGCATTTTTCTTTTAGTATTTATATGTATGTGTGTGTAAGAGAAAATGTAAATCTTTCCCGTGCTTCAGAAACTTCTCCCATAAGCTTGCCTTGTTTCTGGGTAAAATGTCACATATCAGCAAATTTGAAAAAATGATCTCTCAGCTAACAAAGCAATACCTCAACGATTAACTGAAAAGATCTGCCAGTTCAATTAATGAAACCTGCAGTGTAACTCTCTTTGGGGAAGAAAACCTCCATGAAAGAACTTTATAACATACCTTAAAAGTGGTTGTACTCAACATGCTTATGGCTTCACTCTGTAACAGTGGAAAAATGGGCATATAACTGGAATAACTGTGAAATTACTACTAGCAAGGATCTTGTACTTAATCTACTAAAACTGGAGTCATATATTAAAAAGGGAGAATACTGTACGTAATGCACATATTAAAAAGAAAACCAACCCAAACCAAAGCCTAAAAGAACATAGAACAACTGTTCCCATGAGTCTGAATTAATATGCATGCAAGGATTGTGACCTTATCACCTGAAAATATAAGTAAAACCATAAGGGATATAATAAAGGAACAACAACAAGCTAATTAAGACCTATTGGGGTAGATTACCTTGGTAAGCTTGTTCCTCTTGACTCCTATCAGCAATAAGATTAGAGCATATCTGATTTATAAGGTCTCCAGGAATGTGTTTGGTATTGTGTCATGTGAAGTGGTGTTTAGCTGGAGAAGGTGGCACGCAGCAATGTAGCAGATAAATTATGAAGTGATGAAAAATTCTATGCAATGACAAAAATATTAATGAGATAAGACCCAGTGGTCTGAAAGAGAGACTCCAGAATAGTATAAGCATTAATTTTATACATCCATTTTAATTTTTACCCTGCTGTAAATAGATGAATTCACTGATGTCTTAAAGCTGGAAAACAATTTGACTCAAACACGAGTGTGAAATCGGCCAAGTGAATTTGAAGTGAACTGATAGAAACAGGATGAAATTACAAGGTCATGTGGTTAGGGACTAATTGCAAGCATTTCTGCTATCAGTGAGTAATAAGCAACACATGAGCGTATTAATCACGTGCAAGATAATTGTGTTTCAGCAGTGACGTGGCAGTGAAAATGATAAACATGATGCTCAGGTAACTAGTAAGGCTGCTCTACTGATAAGAGCTGCTCAGCTGGACTGTGTGTGTAGTGCAGGTCAGCTAAATCAGATGAAGTGAAACTGGAGCACGTGCAATGCTCAGATGACATGGAGAACTTTACACACTGGCCAAGGAAACTGCTTTCTAGCAAGATGTTGGAAGAGCTGTGTCTGTGTAAATGTAGTAGGAAGCACATATCAGGATGGCTAAATGCTTGAATTAAGGTACAATGCTGGCAGGGAAAAATAGCTCTAAACCTGTTAATGAAGAAATTTAGCCTGGAAATAATATTGGGCCTTAGGAGGCAGCATGATCCATTTGTTGGCAGGACTATATTGTGACAGAGTGCCTGCTTGTTTCCAGGCTTTGGGTCCTGCTCGTACAGGTGGCTTTCAGACAGCAGGAGGAATAATTGTTGTAGCTGGGAGGCTTTCACAGCAGTGCTCAGGGTCTCTTCAGCTTCGTATCTTTAACTGCAGCTGCAAAGGGCCAGAAGAGTGGCAGTCTCCCAGTCAGACTAATCTTACTATTTTTTAGGGTTTTTTTACTGTAATTCTAACAAATGAAGTAATTTTCTTTGCCTTAAAAACAAGGGTTCACACAGATTGTTTTTTCTAATGGGGTACTCACTCTGAGTAAAAAACAAGTAACTTGTGAATTCCTATTACTTTCCTTTAGCATGTGGGAAGACTAATATTTAAGGAATGTTTGCAGGGGTTTTATGCACCACAGTCTTTAGATCAGAAATGTATTTATTGTTACAGAAATTTCAGTGAATGCACTTCCTTGACTGAGGCTGTGTGCATAAGACTATAAAGACATAAGTCTTTCAGTTGTTTCTAGGACATTATCCTTCTAATATACTTCTGCTGTTCTTCCTGCACACATTTATTGTTTCTGATTTCCAACGGCGCTGCACTGCGCTGTTCCCTTGAATTCCCCTGTGATTATTCTGCAGACCTCTTGTCATTTTCATTTTTTTTCCTTTGTCTCCAGCTTCCTCACCTTGTCCTTTCATCATTAATGCCACCCAAACTGAGTTCTATTTTCAGATTTACTATTTTTTTAATTTGGTGTAGGATCTGCCTTCACTGTCACAGTTTTCCTCTGAAGAAGTTCTGATAAGCCCTTTAGTGATGAACATATCTGGAAATCATGTAATAGATATGTTTTTCTCTTTCCTTCTAAAGAAAGGTATTTGGTTCATGTTGCCTCATTTTTATAAGTAAAAAATTGAGACAATGGAAAAGAAGTCTTTGATATCAGAAAGTCATTTTCCCTGTAGGAGATGCATTGGCTTCTCCTACTGAAACTTGTTTTGAGCATACAGAGGACGTGGGATATGAAGTTTGCTCAGACCTGCCTTGTTACCAATGACGTGCTTCTCTTTTAATTACAGAGCTAAAACTGCACTTGTTGCTGTCCTGCTCCATATACAACCCTGATACCCCATGAAACGTCCTTTAGCTCAGAGGAAAAATTAGCAATTAATTTTCTTGAGAAGTTCTTCATGGTAAATTGAGCGTATTTCAATCTCATTGCAGCAGTATTTTTCTGTAGCACAAGCATGTCTTGGGTTTGTGGGTGGCACAACTTGTACTCTTATGATAACTCATAGCAATCCACTAGGGTTTCTTCTCTGTTGGGGAGGCTTGAATTCAAAGGACTGCAACAGCACAAAATAATTTAGCAAGCTTGGAGGCAACAATGTCATTTCCTTGTGGTTTTTTTTAATGCTTGAGCTGAAGGTTTCTCAGCCTCCACATTTCCTAAGCTCTGGAGTGATATCCTCAGCCACGGTAGCCAGTGTTGAGGTTGGGAATTGCTGACTTTCAGTGGCAAACATTCGGTCCTGAAAGTTTGACCTTGATTTTTCTGTGCTTGCTCGAGGGTGAAAAGAAGGAAGGGTGGTTGCTTTATGTTCATGGTGGTTCTTAGCAGGTGTTCTTGAGTTTCCAGAGCTTGTGTGCTCCTACTTGAATTCTGCCTGAACTGAAGCTTTACTGATATTTGCCAAGGAATCCTTAAGCATCTTCTTAGAGAGAAGCAAACAAATAACACCAAAAATGCTTTGCTCTGTTGTGATTCTCTCTTTATGGCATTATTTAAGATTATGACAAAAATGATTTAAGTCTCTGTCTGAAAAGACTGAAAAAGCAGTTATTTCATAGTTATAGCTGGTTTTCTTTGCAAACAAATCTTATTTCAGAATATAACTGATAATGTCATTAAAATTTGGATGGATTATGAGTCTGTTTTTCACATGTAATAAAATCACCCATGGCTTAAGAATGAAAACACTCGAACCTGTTTCTCCTCCAGTTACAGTTTAGTGTAAAGTTGATAGAAAGCTGGACACTTTCAATTCAAATTCTCAAGAGCTGAAGGAAGGTCCTGTTTCATGAACAAATAAAGTGGAGCTTCTGACATGCCTTTCCCATTTCTAATGGCTGCTAATGTAAACTAGGTGACATATTTATGCTTTCTTTTGTTTTTTTAGGATTGCTGATGGGTGTCTGGGAGTCCTCGTGTGGTGTGTTTAATTCGATGTACTCTTAAAAGGAAAGGCGGTTCGTATCGACCTGAGTTGGTGACAAAAGGCAGAGGAGCACTGGGTGCAGCATTGCACCATGAGAAGGATCCCCTGCTGGTGTCTGTGGCCTCGGAGGAGGTTTCCTGGCTTCCTGCAGGAGTGGCACCTCACCAGTAACACAAGACGTCACACGCAGAACGCCGTGGCTGAGTGGATGTGCTGATAGCTTGACGACGTGCACAAGTAAAGGTTTAGACCCAGGGAGAAGCTGTTCTCAGTCAGTGAACTGAGAAAACACCAGAACACTGAGAATTTTTTGGGGGACCGGAATTGGGAAGGATTAACTCCCCCAAAGAGCTTTACAGTTCCTATTATTCTCGAAGAGTCACATGTTCTTGTGTTTGTAAATGCCGTGCTTGCTCCTCTGCTGGCTCATATCTTACTGTCTCACAGAGCCCACAGAGATGTATCAAAATGATCCATCGTCCTTCCCTCAGCAAGGATAAAATTCACCAGTTTCACAGGAGTTAGGCTGCTTTGGGCTGCAGTACCTAAGAAAAAAGTTGAACAGATATGGGGTGATAAACCAAGACATGCTGTTCCTTCAGCCTCAGTCTGTTCTCGTTTGATGCAAACAAAGTAGTTTGATTTTCATTATAGTGGGCAACTGTAAAGGAAGATGCATGAAATGGAAATGAACTACATCTGTAGAATCTAATTTAAAACGAGAAATATTTTCCTTTTTCTTCGTTATTAATGCAGTGTATTTTCTTTCTCTTCCTCAAAGTGGCCTTAGAATTTCACAATCTGTCCTGAAATGTCACTAGAAATGCATGTTGCCCACGATTTATAGTTTTGATGTGAAAATAAGTTATCAAGCATTGACAAAGGCCATTTGAAACTGCTGCTGCAACTCCTTAATTATTTAATGGCTGCTAAAGAACCCGTTCTTTATTAGAGCTCTGACATTTGAAAAATTTCATTCAAATTCACCTGCAGGCTCAATGCTTTTCTCTCATTAAAAAAAGCAGAAAATATTAATGGACAAATAATTAATAAACTCAAAGAAATTTGCCAAGGGAACATGAGTGCACTGAATTTTGAAGCATGTAAGTAGTAAAACAGCAGCACTGTACTCAGTGATGGCAAAGCTTACACTGGCCTCCAAAGGAGGCTCCAGGAGCAACAATGCTCCTGAGATGTTCTTTACAATGCAATGGAAAAAGGAATGTTCCCAAAATGGATGCTGTGAGATGAACCCTCTGCGATAACTGATTGAAAATGTTTGTGAAAGTTCCTTTCAGAAGTTCATCTCCCTACTATTTATCATATAGTTTCTGTCTTTTTATCTTGTTAATTACGGGGACATTATTTGAGACAAGGTTCTGCCAGGGTCCTGATTTCTGTCCAGATTTAAAGATCTGTTTTCTTTTTTCACAGCTACTGGTGTCATAATATGAGTAGGAACACTGATACCAGGTAGGGGAATGTGTAATGGGGAAACTGAAAGCAGTTTAACTCTTAGTCTTTAGTTGTGATCTGTCACTCAAAATAAATAATATTTTGCTGTCTCTCCCCATCCTTTTTCTTTTTATCTTGAAGAATTATTTCTAAAATATAAAACCGATTGTACGAAATACTTAGAAATATCAGTGTGTAAGAAAGTAAAACTTAATGCAGTGTAATTTCCCCTATTTGTAGGTATTGACCTACATATGATTTGTCAGAATAATTGTAGTTATTCTGTTGCAGTCTGAGCAAATACAAATTTTGCAGCCATTAACAGACAGAAAAGAATGCCAATACCTAAGAAGTTACCAGGAAAATGGAGCCAGGATTTTAGCTGAGGTGCATAGTGGTGGGAGAAGGGAGAGGGTTCATGCGTGGAAACAGGAGATGCTTGGATTAGGTATATATGAAAAAAACCCTGGTTATGAGATAATTAATCATTGGAACAGGTTTGCCAGGCAGGTTGTGGAGTTTTGGAGATTTTCAAGACCCATCTGGAGATTTTCAAGCCTCAGGCAATCTGGCTTGGTCTCACTTAGCTGGGAGCAGGAGGCTACATCAACTCTTCAGGTTCCTTCCAGTGTAATGACTCTCTGATTAATAAAACCTCCTGTGTTGCCTAATAACTTTCATGTGAGTATATTCTGCAAGAACTACATTAAATATTGAGGAGTCAAAATGATTGATCAAATTAACTGTAAGGTAGGAGTGAAATTTTCACTGTAATAGTTTAACCTGGTTCTCCTCTAAGTTGCAGAATACAAAATCAGACCAAAGTAAAGAACATGGCTCTCTATGGGTGTAAAATAATTTGGTTTAAAAAAAAAAGTCAAATTTTTATTTTTTAGGGTTTTCAGCTTGCCTGTCTGATCTAATAGTTTTGAAGAATGAAACTTTTTATTTTTCCATTAGAAAGACAAAGAATAAAATCAATTATCTTTCTGTAAGTCCATTTTTTCTAGTGAATTTTCCATGGAAAGTGAGGGTGAGTACCTGACTGAATTTCACTGTGGGTAACAAAACAGTAGGGTTGCATGAAATTTCTTTCGATTTCGAAATGTGCTCTTTTTAGTCACAGTTCCCAGAATGAGTCTTTCTGATTGACTTTCTGAGACAATTTATTCTGGTAAATTGCATCCCTTGTTTCAGTTTGTTCTGTTGTGCTGTGAATTAAAGAGGGCACCTTTCAGAGAGCTCAGTGCAGTCTCTGATACTGATCTGGAAAAGGCGATCAATGGTTGCCTTTCAGGGTGTTATTTCCTTCACAATAGGGTCGTATTTGACTGCTGCTGTACAGGCATGAGTATTTATGGGTAATTCTGTGTAATTCACTGTAATGAGTATTTGTTTTCCTTCGCTCTCTCCTTGCTACAAAGTGAGAAATTCTATTTATTTATTTTTTTTTTTAATTATTATTTGAGCCAAGAATCACTCCAGCCCTTCAAGACATAGCTTGTCAAAGAATCTTGGTTAGCTGTTAACTTTTTCCTCAAACAATGCAATTATAATTGACTTTAGGACCTGCCATTTCCAAATTTTGCCATGGAAAATCAGACACATTCTCTTTCACATAATAGAATCATATACTTAGAGTATTTTGTGATTCTGAGGTACTAATCCAAAATTATATCCAGAGAACTGTTCATCAACATCCAAAAGCAGCAATAAATAACAAGAATATCGAGATGCACTTTTGTTACCAGTGGTCAGAAAGAGCTGGATTCTTTTACCTCTGTGAATAAAATGAAAAACATTATATCTGAAAGCACTCTATTCTCATGGTTACACATCCTCCCACAATCATAAAAATTGTGTCTAACGTGATTGCTGACTCTGGGATCCATTACAGCATAACCTGATTTCTTATTCTGCATTGTTTAATAGTCCACTGGTTGTATGTCATCTGCACCACTTGTGAAGCTTTAGACCATGATTTCACACAGTGTGAGACTCGTTTCTTTTTTTATAGTAATAGCAAGAAGAAATGATTAGACATGACCCATATAACTCTCCAACATTGAGTGCAGATTATTTTTGGGGAGCTCTCAGCATCAAAAGGCCATTTTTTCTGGTGCTTATTCTCTGGAAGAAAAGATTAAATGTGTTCTATTTGCTATTGCTTTCTGCATTGCATTCTCTTGGTCCGTTTTTTTTTGGCCATGAGTTCTAACGTTGCCAGGCATTGGGAATTTTATGGAAGCATCTGCTGTCAGCAGATTGAGAATTTGGCTCCATAGTCACACAGTTCTAGAGCACTCTGACTCGATGTTGTTGGTCTGTAGCTAAAACAGCTAAATCAATTTGCACAGAATCAGAAATACTTGTGATGGAGCCTGGTGGGACTCGAAGAAACAGATTCACTTTTTACCAGTTGCGGGTTGTTCCACAGGCAATGTGCTGCATTGTAAGGGAGAATTACAGCTGGATAAGAACCAGTTGTTTCAGATTATTTATCAAGATTTCCAAGGTTTTCATGCTTAAAAAATGTAGTAATAAAAGAATGTGATAAAACAGCCTATTTTAACAGATTTCCCAATTAATCAGTATAAACAGGCCCAGCTTGTATGCAAATATTGAAGACTGGTATGTGCCCTTAGTCAGATCAGGAGTATGAAATACAGGCTTTACTCTGTCCAAGTAAACATTTCATTTAGTGTTTAAAATAACTAAAAATTAGATATTGTGATTGTAAGCAAATATATTTGAGGTCAGGCTATGTGTGTAGGATTCTAGATTCTAATCTGAATCACACACTTTCGTGATAAATGTTCATTAAAAGTTGAAAATTCTATCAAAAGAGGTGTGAGGTTTTGAAAAATAGCATGGAGTAATTAAAAATATTTTATCATAAACTTTTCCACTATTTCTATTTAAAAAACCCCACATTTAGTCCAGGGACGTAGAAAAGAAAATGTTATGGTGAGGAACTTCAAGGACATGAGCAAATTAAACATAAAAATGCCTGTGGTCTATGCAACTTCCATCCACGTTCCAAGCTGTAGGTCAGGCGATCATCCTTAGAGTGCTTAGGAAGAGTTTTGATTGGAGTATCTGCTTAGATATAAGCTTTTAACATATTTTAGCTCGTGGTGTTTAGTCCATTTAAACACGAGGACGTACAAAGTGGTCACAGCCTGACAGCCCAAGAAGTATTTGGTCAATGCTCTCAGGCACCTGGTGTGACCCTTGGGGTGTCCTGTGCAGGGCCAGGAGTTGGACTCGGGAGTCCTGATGGGTCCCTTCCAACTCAGCATATTCTATGATTCTGTGAATATTTCCTAGGCGGTTTTCTTTTAATGGATATACTATTAATCTTTATAAATTATAACCTCTGTTAGATGCATGATTCTTAAACAGACAGGAATTCCAAAGAACAAACCTAATTATTTGAACATATAGGATTAAATCATTTACTTCAAAAATGATACCATCATCTTTTCCTCTGAAGGAAATCTTTCCATTACTTGTGATTGTCATTATTTATTGATAAATCAATATTTGATGTTAGAAGATTTAAAACCAAGTCTTATTCTTCAGAGGCGTGTGCCCAATGCTGAAATGGAAACATTAGACGTATTTACTATCGCTTTTGGTTTACTACAAAAATTATAAGACAGGGAGGGCAGAGGAAGCTTTCATTAGTGGTATGAACCCATGAGCTGAATTTATTAGGCTGTTACTGAGCATTGCTTTTCAATTGCTGTGTGTTGAATAATTTGGGTATATGAAAAGAGTGTGGCAGATCTTAAGTGGGAAAAGAGGCACATCTCAAAAACAATCTACCGTGTCACGTAATTTCAAAGGTTCCAGTAAGTAAGCAGGAGAGTAAATCACAAATTTTGCCAATTCGGTAGCTGCCGAGCCAAATTGTAGTAGTTTCGGGGGAAGTAGCAGGATTTTCCTTTCCGAGAGCTACAAGATTTTCTAGTTTTGTAAATTTAGTTTTTTTGTCTGCCACTGCATATATATCAGCGAAAAGGAATTGTAGATCAAGTGAATAATTAAAGTTGTAGGTACTTGGGAATTCTGAATCCACATGACTGCTATCCAGCACAAATGGAATTTGAAAATGCTTGGAGGTCAGCATTTACAATGTCTGGTTTAGAGTCCGTGAAAGAAATCATCAGGATTATAATAAGCTATGAGTTCAGCACCCGTTACTTCTTTCTTGTGTTTAGTACAGCAACAATCTGGGAATAAATCAGATGAATATAGAATATTTTGTTATGCGGTTGGAGTTCAAAAGGAAGGAGCCTGATTATAAATGATTGAATTAAGTATAAAGAGACACCTCAAAACCTATGTGAAACATTTATTTTTATTACAGGATTTCTAATTTAAAGGTATTATTACTGAAATCCAGGGAGGTTTTACCAGTGAAGTGGAAAAAGGCTCGACTGACACAACATAGCTTGAAAATTCATCACCCCATACACAACCTGAAAATTCAGTGCGTTTTGAGGACAGATTAGGAATGGTATAATTTTTAGATTTTACCAGTTGTTTATATATCATATACATCCAAGCTTTGGAGTCCTTTATCTTTAAAATTAGATGTTATTTCAGTTTCAGCTTTAGTCATCTCTTAGGTTGTCTTTAATGTAAAATGAAAAATATAGGACAAAAATAGTATTACCTTACATAAGAAATTGTCCTTATATAGGCAGTAGTGGAGTTTAAGAGCTATGTAGGCCTTGTGCTGACATTTATTCTTGGCGTAAATTTCATAATATACAAGTCATCTTTTAACTCTGATTAGTTCACAGGTACCTAAGTATAGGAGAAATCACTGCTCTTGTAACTTATTTGTGTGAATAAATGCAAATACCTGCAATTACACCCCCCCATGATTTTGAATTTCAATCGTCTCGAAGATTCATGTCAGTAAAACTGAAATGCATGAATCTTTGTAGAGAGAAAAGCCAAAAAGAATTTGTGTAGCCCCAGAAAACTTCAGTGGATATCAGAGTGAATATACTTGATTCTTTCTTAGTAGCATTTTCTTATAACCTGGTTGGTTTTTGGGTTTTTCTAAGCACTGAGCCACTGTGACAGAAAGAAAGGATATATACATATATATTTATACATTCTGAGCATCTATTAAAACATAACTCCACCAAGAAGTAGTTTTGTGAGCTTCAAGAATATGTGACATCTGACAGGCTGAGTTGAAAGGATTAAGGTGTAGAGAAACAGAGGTAGCATGAGAGAGACATCTTTGATTTACTCATTACTTCATAATACAACAACATGAGCAAAGTAAGCAAGCAATTTTTAAGTAATAAGTAAACAATTTCTATTTCAAAAAGAAGAATAAATTCTGGGTTTTATTAAGGATTTGCCCCTGCTACCTACCTTTCCACTGAAATTTTTAATCTTTTTTACATTGGCTTTGCTGTGGAAACTAATCAGTCTTCAGTTCATCTCAGGAGACAGAGTCAAAAGCTTGAATCGTGTGCCCATTTCTGATGTGCTGTGTGGTAATCCAATTAGAGTCCTGCTTCTGCTTACTGAATTTAAGCCTTATCAGTGTTGCGACTGCTGAACAGAAATCCTGACATATTTACCAATTTGTATGACCATTTTTACTGGTTAGTTCTCAGATAGTTCTGTCTTTATGCAAGAGTTCAAACGGAATGTTTCAGTTAATCCTTTGGAAAAAGCCTCGATGCACTGCAGCTCACTTTGTTACTGGTTTTTGGGCTGATTGAAATGGTCACACATTTTCCTGAGTGTGCCGTGCTGTTATCTTTGCCTTTACAGGGTCATTTCTTCATCTTCATTTACTGGCAATGTAGACATCGTGACTTTCCTTTTTTCAAAGATCATGGAGTTCCTGTATGTTATAAAAAGCTTCTCAAGTTTGTGTTGCAAAGCTTCTGAAGAAAGGCCCAGAGCTCAACAGTAAGCTGTGGTTGTAAACAGAAATAAATGGTTTCTTTTTCTTCTGCAGTATTTGACTTTGTACTAACCTAATATGATGTATAAATCAGATTTTATCTTTATTGAATTGCTGAAGATACATAACGAACTCACCTTGAAAATAACCTAAATTGGTATTCCACTCACAGAAGAACAAAAAAATGAGTATACTTTGAATTATAATCTATATCCTGAACACTTGCTTCCTTTTGTACCTTGTGATGATGTTTACTCTATTACAAAAACATATTGTCTAACACTGATGAAGGAGTAATTAATCTATAGATAGAAAACACAATAAAATTAACTTGTGAACACCAGGTAATTGCATTTCTTTCACGATACATTTATGAAAGTGGATTCAGCATCACTGTAATAATAATATGTAATGAATTAAACCCTTTAACAAAATAATGTTACTTAGAATTTAATATTAGAAATACAGCTTTGTACAACTTGGTTCAAGAGCTCAGCTTTAGCAAATGTTATATACATCTGCAGCCACTATACATTTTCCCAAATTAATTTGTAATATATGGATTTTCTGCAGTGGCTACAAAATGAGTTCTTTTGTCAAAAAAGGACTTGATGTTGCCTTTTTTAACATCCTAGAAGGGTGTTACGTAATATTAAACAGATGAAAGGAAATAGCATTTAATATGCATTATTAAAATTTACAATTCTCAGGCTAATAGGGAAAATCTGATAATGACTGGGCAGTTTGTATACTCTAATGTTTCCTAATTAATTGTTTTCTTATTGTTGCTTGGGATGTCTCTTTTCCAGATCATTTCCATCCACATGGCATTATTTTTCAATTATATTGCCCTTGTGAGCCTTTTGTGGCGTGATCCATCATTTTTCATTTTGCTTCTAGTGCCTGATAGTCAAAGTAGGTTTTGAGATGGTTGTGTAATATAAAATGTTTTATTTTGTTATTGTTTGTATTGCACAAAAAATTCTGAAAACTCCTCATTTCTTTAAAGCTCACATGTGTTCTGTCATCTCAATTCATGTATATTGCAGTGGGCCTGGAGGCGGATCCAGTCAGATACTGGTATTAGTCTAGAAACAAATATATCATAAAAACCAGACCTACATGAGACTTACAGCATCTAGTGGGCTGTATGAGAACTGTCTGGACTATCACAAGATGGCAGGAAAAGCACAAATGTATATACAGATGGGAGAGAGAAAGTTTTATTGGAGAAGGGAACATTTTCCCATAGCAGGAATGTTCACAAAGTGCTTATGTAGAAATGGAAACATTTCTTTCTAAAAGAACAATTTGGCATATTTTTGCTCTCTTAGGACACATATCTTGAGTGTTTGGGAATGTTCTGAACGCATTTTCCCCTTTCATATGAGGAGAAAGTTCTCTCTGAATCCAAAGGTTTCTCTGTTTCTCTTAATCTGAATGCAGTGAAGACCAACGTTGCTCCTAAGGTACTGTGTGAATTTTGGTTTGAGGCTGTTTTACAGCTATTGCTGGACAAACAGGTGTCTTGTTATCCTTCCACTCAAGGTCTGATTCTGTGCTGCCGTGGCAGAAATTAGGACTGATGGCGCATTCTTGTTGCGTGCACGCTTTCCTCTGTGACACACACTTGTACTTCATTTGTTCCTCTGAGGTTTTGATTCTGAACAAGAATGCAAACCTCCCTTTGATGTTACCCAAGACAATGCGTGCTTCATCGCGAGGAACTCATGTCAGCAAAATCCTGGGCAGAACAGATTAAAAATAGTCCTGCTCTTGGATTGTGCAGTATTAGTCACTGATGGTAAGCACAGTGATAACTTTATGATAGATTAAGATCAAGACACAATCAAATGAATATAAAAAAATAGTGGTACTTAATCAGCTACTCATCAGTAGCAACACATTCATATCATGATAAGCTGCTTCTCTTTCGTGTGTTTTGCTTGGACTGCTACATGCTACTGCTTTGATTTTACAGTGTAAATTCCAAAGAACGGGAAGTGAAACTCATTCCCAGCATATCGTGGACTTCCAATAAACCCCACCCTGTACTGCATCAAATGCAGCTGTTAGAGAGGTGAAATTGCATGTGGCACTGTAGGCTTCTTCTTGCCCTATGCTGAAAAAACCGTTGCTGTTACTACAAAAAAATATATAGATATTATGCACTTTTTTTTTCCCAATGCAATTTTTGAGCTGTATCATAAAACAAAAGTAATATTCTCTTTTATATTCTCAAAATGAAAATATACACGAATAGACAACTTGGTCGTGTTCCGAAAACTCAGGAAACTCATTTGCCACAGGGATACTGTCTGTTGGTTTTGGGTTTTGAATAAAAAGCTTTATAACTGCTGAATACAATGCAAAGAAGAAGGTACAATTTGGCTAAAACTGAGGTTTGAACCTGACAAATTATTTGCGACTTGAGTCATAAATGATTGTATTCCCGCAATCTGAAATTAGCGCCAAATTAATTACTAAGCAAGGTTAGGAGAGCATTGAAGTGGTTAATCACACACCATCTGCCTGCCTGCCATATCTGATTCATGACATGGAGGAGTGGGACTCAGACCACCAGCCTTCAGGTCTCTCTTCACACCGGGAGAGAGAAAATATGGCTCTTTGCATGTTTTTAATACAGATTCTGTCCTTCCTTTCCTGTCTGTGAGGGACTGATCACAAGACCAGAGAAAGTAATTTTGAAAGTCAGACAGCTTTTCTTCAGAGTTGAATAAATGTTTGAGTAGTGCCATGGTCTGAGAAAATGACTGCAGTGTGCTCATTCTACCCTGGGTGGTTTCTTCATGTTTTTTGATTTGAGGAAAAAAAAAGAGGCTATTGTCCTCCAAATAGTTTGTACTACATTGCATTATCCCATATGGGGCACATACACAAAAATGGCTTGATCTACAGTCTTTGAAAGCCAGCACCCAGAGGCTGAATCTGTAATTTAAATTAAGCTGTAAATGCCCTCACAGCTCAGTTTGGTCTTTATTTCACAGAAACATTTCAGTGCATTCAGACTTTAGTAGCTTACTTTTGCAAGATTAGAAGCTGAGGAGAACTGCTAATCCAGTTTTGCTCCTCACAGTCATGAACTGTGACTGGGTCCTGTTGTAGTTCACATTTTGGGCTCCCTAACATCAGTAACTGAGGCAGGTGAATGGCTCCTGGCTGGGGCACTGCCATACTCATGAGAGATAAGCGTTCTGATTAAGGTCTGTGTTGTTACAACTTCCTTCAGGGCTGCAGAAATCCACTTTGCTTCTCTGTGAGTGAATTTCCTCACAATAAGATGAGGGTTGAGAGGATCTTTTTACCTCAGAGGAGTGTTGTAAAGACAAGTATTTGCAAGATTTTTGGGGTTACAATATATCATAGCAGCAGATGCCATGTGAGTATAAAAGAGTCACCCTATCAATGCTGTACCATGAAAGTATTTTGATGCCGACAGTTCTTGTATTTAAGGTAAATGATCTTTCAATTCTCAGTGGAAAACGATTAAACTTCATTATCTCCAGTCTCCTATTGTATGTGCTTGCCTTGTGAGCATCTTGTGAGGGGCAATGAACAGTTTTGTATTTTGTGAGCAAACTACACACCCACTTATACACAAAGTTTCCAGGTGTGCCCCAACTTCTATTCCACTGCAAGGAGAGTCTTCATCAAAAAACAGTGCAAACTGAGGAGGAACAAGGTAGGTGAGAGGAGATTGAGGGGCTGTATGTATCACGAAGACACAACTGAAAGCCTACAATGAATAGTTTCAGAAAGAACCTAATGCAAACTTCCAGCCAAATCAACTGAAATGAACAAGTATCAGTATGGTACATGGCTGCATTTTGAAAGCTGAGCTCTTAAGAAATATTAGTAGGGAACCTTTACAGTAAAAACCTAATTTCATCATGAAAAATGCCTCTAGTAAAGTGCATTTCATTTTTAGAAATTATATTCTTCTAAATTTTGTGGGTTTATATGATTTTTTTTTTCATTGTAGCACAGTATTCTAGGTAATCAGGAAAAAAGTGAAGGAAGATTTCTGTAATAATCATTTTACAGAATACATCTCTTTCTAAAACTACTCAGTCTGCTTTAGTCTGGATTTTGCATTTGTGATTCACTAAAAGTCCTTCAGCCAACAGTGGGAGTTGCAGTGATGCAAAGACTTCAGAATGGGAACTTGATTATTTCACAACCTTTGTGAAATCAGAATGAGGGTCTGGACAGAAATAATATCCCTGGTCCTTATGTCACTACATAAGGAAGCTATAATCTCTCTTTTGAACCCATTTTTATCTGTAGTATGCTTCCTAAGTTCTTATCTTTCAAAGACTAAAATAAACAAGAATTCTGGAGATTTCAGTATTAATATTGTAAAAACTATCCTTGAATGTGTTCATTCGAACTAAGATGCGTGTCTCGTAGCCCCAGCTAAGTCAAAATGGTGCCTCGTGATTGTGCTTGTGTTGATTATAATTGTATTGCCAATTGCTGCCAGGTCGAACTAAGTGCATCACTAAAAAACAGACTTCTGCTCATTTACGGCAGTACTTGGCTCAGACTCAAAATTTCTGATGATTTTATTTTTTTTCTTCAGTCACACTTGGCCCAGACATTTCTCATTTAATGCATACAGAGTTATCCATGGCGAATTCCCTTCTCCCAGCTGAATTTCTGAACACATCATCTTTGGAATCACTGCGCTCTCTCCTTTTCGTACTGGTTCATTCTCAACAGCCGGTCTGTATTTCCATTCCTTATGTTTGTGACCACAGTCAGAATTTATTTTTGTGACATCTTGATCCATGTCTTTTTTTAAAAAAAAAGATTCACGACATCATATTTTCACTGTGGCACTTCAGTCTTTTTGGTTTAGTCTGTACAGCTGCATTTTACTTCCTCATGATTTGCTGTTTTGTGCAGTAAGTGTATTTTGCAAATATAACAGATCTCAAGAGTAGCCTCTGGGTGAGTATGAGCTTCATCAGATAAAGGTTTCACCTGTCTTCATCTGCTTTTGTTAGTATGGAGATAGCTCTTTATAATTCCTGTTCATTGAGGGCCATTGAAGTGTCAAAGGTGCATGAAACAGCTCCTTGTGACTTATTCCAGATAAGTTAACCATAAAGAGTTTATAAAAAAATGAAAATTAATTTGGTGTTACTCTTTGCTTGAATGTCATACTTGACTACTGTACTGCTAAGAGGGTAATAGGATCTTTCAGTTTAATAAAACAGTTAAATGTTACCTGTGCTTGTCATTACTTGTCAACACATTGCCAAAACAGTGCAATCAAAGAGGCCACAGGAGTCAAACTTGAGATTTCCAGTGTTTCCAATGTATCAAACACAGCATCAGTAGAACTCTAGTTATGGGTGATATGGAATGAAGACTTACCACTAAAAATAGTTTTATTGGGAGGCTGACCTAAGAGGAGGAAAACTTTCTTGTAACTGAGGAAGAATTCGAGGATGACAGGTACGAGTGGAAAGAGCCCAACCATTACACGACTCATATCCCTAGGGAATTAGGTTTTGCCAGAGAGATGAAAAGAGAGTTCAATTATGAAAATTAGGCAGTAGGCAGAATAGTTAAGTGCTGGTCATTTTAGAAAAGACGAAAAAATTCTTACTTAAAGAACTGTATGATTATGCAAAGCAGGAGCCTTTTTCCCTACCTGCAAGGTGAAAATCTCAGCACATGTATTAAGGAAGGATTTCTTCTCAGGACTTTCTGATTCACATCATTAGAAAAACAGGGCATTGTATGTGCATTCAGTACCTCATTTGGAAGATGCTGTTTCTAAATCCTGCCCTTTGGGCTGTGTTTGGCATTGTTTTACCATAAAATTCACAGATATTATTTCTACAGACTTTTTAATGAGTAGACTCCAGCCTGGGAAACACTTCTTACTTCTGCCAGAATAGTCAGGTACAGAGAATTATACCTGAGAGTTGTTCAGAGCTCTTTGTAACGTAAAGACAATACGTTAGAGAGAATAATTTTGTGTCTAGAAATGATTTTTTTTGTTGTGACATATTTGGTATGATATATTAAATATTTCATATTTTTGTTTCTTTATGCTGTCCTAGAAAATCATAGGAAGGAAGGTACTAAAGTCCAATGAGAAGTACCTTGAAAATGAGGGGATTTGCTGAAAATCAGATAAAGGTCTTTTCTAAAGAAGTGGCAATGTTCATAGCTTAATTACAATGGCAAGATTTAATAAATATTAGTTTCTTAGCAAAAGCTGCAGAAGATAGAAGATTGCAGCTGAGTGATGACATATTTTGATGCTAAATATAGAATAGAAAGTAGGTATCATCGTCATGTCATCTTTATGAATTTTCAAAGCAATGATTTTTTTTTTAAAGATTAACATTTTTCTCATCATCATCAAAAAACAGCAAGGTGAAATCAGAGGCAGAACTCTGGGTTGAATACGAGACTGGAACAAACAATCCTGCTGGAACAAAACCTCACCAAATGCCATTTTGTGTATTGTGGCCCAGTGGGATTGGCTGTTTGGGTTCCGCTTGTGCAAGTAACACAACTATGGAAAATCATGGTAGGAATGATGTCAGTTACATCGAATTGCACAAGAGCAGCTACAGACAAATTCCCATGTTGTGAGAGAGAACTAAAGTAAGATATTAAGATACGTTAAGAGTCAGTTACAGCACAGCTCAGCTCAGCAAGGGGCATCAGGATGTGTTGGAGTACAAAAAAGTGGTCCACAAAAGGCAACAGAACTAATCACTTCCTTTCAGCAAGATACATTTTGTTCACCTTGTTGAACCAGACTGTAGAAAGTGCTGAAATGCCACAAACAAAATGTGTAAATCTCAGTAGAGTGCATTAAGTGATGGCATAAATATCTTTTAAATGTTGGCTTTCTTGTCACCTGTAAACAAAAATTCAGCCTTTTATGTGTGTAACAGGTCTTTGGTCTGTTGGCATCTTGATTGTTATAGTCAGAATATAATCACTACTCTGTGAACTTTGCAATTATCTGCTTTGCTCATTTGTCTATGTTAAGAAGGAAAGCTGATATGAAAGCCAGTTTTGAGTTCCCTTGATAATGGACATTCTTATACTGGAATTTTTTATACTACTTTGACAGGGTGCATTGTTAATATATAGAAAGTTCTAGAACTGCATAAAAACCTGTGATCTGTCAGACATTTTCTCAAATGTAAAATAACATACGTTTAGAACTCCTACTCTGCAGAACCAAGACTTTATAAATAACCCCATAAAGCTGGTAGTTGCTCATTTATCTCTCTTCCTAAAGAAGATCCTAAAGAAAGGTAATGAAATCTGACATATATGAGCAATGCAAAAAGTTCTTTTCTTTATTTGTGGATAAAACAGGAAATTTGTTTAGACTATATCCAGAGAAAGCTTTTGTCAGGATTCATTCACTTTCCCATCATTAAAATGCTAATTCCTACCTTTATTATTCTAAGTATATACTGGGCTACTTTAGCCACCTTTAGATTGATATTTCAGTTAAACCTTGTCTTTCCCTTTGCCACACTGCCAACAAGAGAAATATGCAAATTAGGAATTTATGTTTCACAGAAAGAATTTTTATTGTTTTGGTTTTGAATCACAGTTGGAATCCTTTCTCACTTCTTTACATATGTGGAAAAGAAAGTAAGGATTATTTTAGAATGGATTTATTTTTCTGCCTTGCATTTTTTCTTCCACAGATGATTCAGATCCCATTTTCTGTCATTTAATAACCTCGTGGATGCACAAAGGAAACCCTCAGACAACTGAGAGTTATGTGGAGTGTGCCCCTGCAGATGCGTGTCCATAGTTCTGCACATACATGGGCAGTAGAGACATACCAATTCCACTTTGCAGAAAAGACACTGGTAGACATTTCTTGAAATAGTTAAACTTTTTAAATGTAAATCGCTTTGTACCAACAAGGTGTGAGTCTAGAATTCAGCTCCAGGTGTAACGCACTCACATCTACGCTGTTCAGATGCCTTTGCTTAGCCAGTGTTGTTTAATATAAACCATCCATTTTGTCAGAACAAACATTGTAGGCCACCCTCAACACATTCCATTGGAAGATTCCTGGTGGTGTTGAATTAGTAAACCTTGTGGTCTTGATAATTGTTTGTATTGATAAATAATGAATATCTGTATGTTCGAATTGTAATTATGAAGAGACCCTGAAGACCAAGCTGAGCTTTGTTTTAGAGAGATTCACTTGGGTCCTTCCTAACCTAGTAAAGAAATTTTGCTTAAAATGGAGCTTGAACTTACTGAAGTTGATGAGTCCGGGTGGATTTTGAGCTCCCGATGTTAGTGACTCACAAGAAAATCAGCTTATAAATAAAGTAGCTTCATTTTCTTTACTTAGTTTCAGGACTATCAGCAGTGGCAGCAGCTGCGAATGCAGTTCTCTTACTGAAGTGCTAAGGGAGTTGTACAAGCATGTTGTTGTTCACCCGGGGATACAGGAAACAATTGCAGAACCTTCTCACCTAACAGGTCGCTACAGAGACATAAAAGTGCCCAGAAATATAACGTAATGCTTTTTACATTGTTTGACTATGGCTAAAGAGAGAACCTTGGTCTCTAGAGCACCCTCATCAGCACTACACTCACTCTCAAATATTCCTTCTCTGGGTTAGGGTAAGTGTCTGGAAAAACTCAGCATTCCTTATTTTTTTTCAGGTAAGGGAAAAACGAGATATATTACTTTCTAAAATTTCCCTGAGAATATCTGAAGATGACTTCCTGAAGCGTGCATGACAGAAGGGATGAAAAGCCCGTCCAGGTAAAAAGATGTACTGTATTTCTATACACTAATTCTCTTGGCTTTTGCCTTATTAAAGCTCCCAATGAACATTCCTGCACATGAGTTTTCCTTGTAAAGGTCATTTTAATCAGAAGTGGGTCTATTCCTGTAGCTACTATTTATTTATTTATGTTATAACTATAGTGACCTAAAATTATTTTACCTAAGAGTGCATGTTCAAGAGATTAGAAGGACCATGGCATGACAACACAGCCAACAGACTGTGAGCGTGGTGGGGTTTTGTGGTTGTTGTTTAGGGAACGGTTTCACTCTTAAGTTATTATTTCTACTTGTGGATAGAAGGTGCTGGGTTGTTAGTGTGGTGGCTGTGTGCAATATTCACTGATTAATCCATTTCAGGGTGTGTTGAGATGGTGGTGCAGAGCAGTGGGGTGAGTGTTCAGCTCGCAGTCAGCGCAGGGGAGGCTTTCACGACTGACACATCAACAGTCCCCCGTGTGAAGCTCTGTATTCATAAGGAGAGCTTTGTTTAGTGCTGGGAGTTGGGTGAGGGGATCTAAGAGCCTGGGCAGATAGGTCCTGCCAGTCAGCACAGAGGGATTTAGAGTTCTTCTTGAGCTCGTCAGAAACCTCACCAAATTCTTTGGCATGAGGCTCTTTTAGTTAATGGGTATAGAGAAGCATATTGACAAAAATGAAAGTTCATTTCAATTCTATTCCTATTGGATTTAGGTGGGAGGTAGATGTCCAATTGTTTTATGTGCCTTTTATAGAGATCCACACGGGGAATGTGATGAGCCATTCCTAAACACATTATATGCATAGCTCTGTGTCCCACAGAACAAGCTATCTGCTGGCTACTAAAGGTTCCACTTCCAACTAATTAGCTACACAGGCCTAGTCTTGAACAATTCACTGAGCTTCTGACTTCAGCAGAGGAAAGGAATTAATCCATGTTAGCCTGAAAGATCTGAAGTACCTGGATCATTAGTCCACTTAACTCTCTGAGTTTAACAACACACTTCAGTGAGACTTTCAACCTTGGGCTTCCATGCCAAGATTAACTCTTGGGCTGTAATTTCCACATTTTAATTTCTGACACAGGGTTTTGACACAGGTATAATGCTCAATTTTTAAAGTAGCTGAGTTTAATTCAGTTCTCAGGATCTCATAAAAATGATAATTGTATTCATTAACTACAAATGGTTTGGCTCTTGATCTCTACATGAAAACTCCTGCCCCTGCTTGTGTTCAACAATAGTTAAGCAATGCCCAGGGCATGTAAAAACACAGTGAGAGTTCCCACACTGACAGATATGAGGAAATTTGCTATAGTATACTGCAGCTGAGAACCACAAGATTTCTCTAAAATTAGAGGTTGATATGGAGGTTTTACTGACCTGGGATAGGAATAGGGTAGAACTGAGCTAATATTAACTAGGGGTTTTACAGGAGTTACTCTGTCACCAGTGTACAAAAGAACATCAGCTCTCTACGGATTATTTCTGACCTGTATATGCAAATTATTTATCTGGATGACTTTTGGGCCATCTCTGTGCTAATTAGGCTATGACAAAAAATATCTCGCAGCTTTACCTGCCTTGTGCACAGACAGACAAAGGGTGCTTCTGGCTGCAAGTCCTCCCCTCCCCTGCTTGTGGCAGCTGTGTGTGAACGTGAGGGAAGGCAGCGTATGATTTCCAGAACACTATTTCCTGTTCCCTCTGGAGAAAAGACAACAGCCTGGATGCTTCATTCAGCATATAGAATTTAATATTTTCTTGTGTTAACTGCACCTTAGCCCTCCCAAGCATTACTGTAAATGATCCTCAGTGTTCTGAAGTGCAGGTCTTCTTTGAAAGGGTAATTTTCAAAGTATTTTTAGTAACTCAATTTATGCATGAGTATTAAAGCAATTTATATATTGCCTTTGTGCTACATATGTTAACTTCTTGCTTCCTAGCTAGTCCCTGGACCCCAGACCAGTGACAACACTCTAGAAAGGGCACTTCCATTCTGGAGAGGTTTTCCTCAGTAAATGTCACACTGAAAAGTTTTGTGTTACTTATTTTAACTTCTTGTTTCCTAGCTAGTCCCTGGACCCCAGACCAATGGCAATGCTCTAGAAAGGGCACTTCTATCCTGGAAAGGTTTTCCTCAGTAAATGTCACGCTGAAAAGAACAACAACAAAACTGTTCATTTACCTCATGCCAAAATAAAGGCTATTATAGGACTCTTTCTACACTGTTTGCTAGTTCAAAATTGGCCATGAGAATATTTATTTAATCAAAAAAATCTTAATAATTCATTTTTTCTCCAACTTTGTGTAGTAGTAACTGTTGCACCTTCCTAAAGTTGGTTAATTCTGTGTGTTTATTCAAGCTCAGAACATTTTTTTACGTGTTAACTCTGTGCTTAATGCACCCTGAGATTATACAACAATATCTCCAAAATAAAGAGGTTTAATAAACTGTTAAGAGTGTATAATTTATTTGGGAACAGTTTGTTTGGATCAATACGCATGGCACTTAAAACTTCCAGACATCCAGCTCCCATGTGAATCTCATTTTGAAGCCATTAGGAATAGGATTGAATAGATTCTCATTTTTGTCAACCTCCTTACTGAAAAATTTCTTACATTTTCTCAGATATGCAAGGCTATCCAGACTGGCTAAAAACCCACACACAGTCTTTCAGAATTTGTGTTTGCATGTTTTGGAAAAAAGTGGAATCAAATTTTTGCTTCGTTATCTGAATACTCTGACATAGTTCTGTACGTCATTAACTCAGATCTAGCAGAATGAGTTTCCTCTTAAAACAAGGAGCAATTTTCTGCATCCTTATTACATTAGGAGAAGAATGATCCTTTGGTGCAATGGTGGCATGAAAGCATCGTCTCACATACACCTTTAAACATCAAAAGAAAATGCCTGTGGTCCTTTCTCTGTTGATCTACTTAACGGGAAGGTTACGAGGTCTGGTGGCTGCTTCTCTCTTCCAGTCTCATCTGGTGTCTCTCCTGGCTGTTTTGTATTTGTCAGCAGGGTAACAAAATGATGCCAGAGCAGGCTATGCTGGGTTTGACCCAGAGATTCATCTGGAAGCTATATATGATTACCATCAAATTATGAACCAAGACACTTACCTGTGAAATATGTACCTACTGTAGTTACAGGCCTGAATCTTTAGTAGGAAATGTTCTAGTCCAGTAAATTTATGTTTATAATCTAATTTACATGTAACAATCAGTGTAAGCGGAGCCTTCTAGTACGATTTGGAGTCTACAGGCACAGTGGTGTATCTCTGCTTTTAGTCTGATCCTACAGTTCCCTCATCCATGTCTTCCATTCATACCCATTTCTTAAATAGGAATCATAAAAACATATTTACTAGAAATTTACCATCATCTATCTTCTAGAAGCTCATAGAAATATCCTTTTTTACCTACAAATATATATGTGAGCTATGTTTGATGCCATACTAAACATCGAAATTTCCTTTTCTTACATTGTTCTTCACGTAACAGCTTGCCACTGCATGTTTGAGGAGTGTGAGATACTTGAACTTCCAGCTAACAGCTATTATTTATTTTAACAGGAATAGTTTTGAGCTCTTGTTCTACAGATGTTTCTTTCCAGTTGTTCTTCAGGCCATGGTTAACTTTAGAATGCAAATTTACATCAATTATTAGCCTACGACCTGATTTTTCTCCAGAATACTCCTCATAAAATTCCAGGGAGAAATAAGTCTACTACGCCCTCACAATGTTTTCTGATCTAGACAAAAATATATGCAAACAGGAATTTAGCATCTGATATTTTCAGGTTTTATAATAATTACATTTTCCGTCAGCATAGTTGGAAAATTGCGTATTCAGAATAATAAATTTATTCTTAAATGCAGAAATAGAGCAAATCCAATGACACGGTAATTTAAGTAATTCTGTGAAACTAATTCATCTCCTTCATGATTTAATTAAAATAACAGTTTCCAGACTGCAGATCCACCCTTCTCACCACTACTTGGCACATCTGTAAGAAGGCGCAGTACGTGATCCAGGTTCTTCCATTTTAACTAGAACTAAATTATTAGGAGAGAAAAAAAATAAAAAAAGGTGATAAATAACCCTTGTTATATTGGATAGAAAAAGGATGTCAGCATTAAGATTGATGTGGCTGTGGGTATCTTGGAAATCTGGTTCCTCATTTAGAAGCTTTCTCTCCAGACTACCCTACTTTTTTTTTTTCGCTATTGTCGTTTTTCAGAATAGACTTGATATGAGTCCCTGTCTGCTCAGAATGAATGGAGAAATATTCAAGTCCAAAAATAGAACACACGTGGTATTTTTATCCTGTTTTCTGAGTAAATCCATGCTCTAGTACAAAAAAATCATTCTCCAAGTAAAAACATCATCAGTTTTTACCGCTATTCATCCTAAACTCGACGGTAAATGGCCGTGGTTTTGCAAACTTTCCTGAGAAAATATGAAAGGGCTGCTGTTCTCCGGAGCCTCAACTTCCTTGGATTATCCTGTTGAAGCACAAGTAATGAACAGATGTGCTATTCATATAGGTTGTGTAGAAGAACTGACTGAGGATAGGCTGTATTTTAGTCTGCTAAGTATCTCATTAAATATTGCCAGTCATATTCAAAAGAAGAGCACTTGAACCAGATTCTTTGACAGGGGTGTCTTACAGAGCCTACTTAGTAAAATATGAATAAAATATGAACTTCCTGAAGTGATACAACCACTGAGAGAGAAAACTAATTTGTGGAGGCAAGAATTCATTGCTACTTTGGTACCTAAGGGTCTCTAGAACTGTAAACAACTGAGAAGAGGGGGAAATGCAAGTTCTGAATCATGTTTCAGCACATCTGAAATGTCATAATGACCACAGTCTTTTCACTTGATTATCCCGAGTTCCCACTGCTGCAACATTTCGCTTGTTTTGAAAGGAGCCCCTCATCTTACAGGGCGTTGGCTGTGTTGCCTCGAGAGGTTAATAGAAGTAATAGCGAAGCAAGCATAGGAAAGGGCAGAAGAGCAAAAAGAGAAGGCTAAAAGGGAAATAGAATTATTCATGGTCTAGAAGTGCAGTAAGTACTGAGCTGTAGTTCAGACTTCTTTGCTGCACAGAACTCTTGATTACAGCAAGAAGGTTAGTGCTGGACTGGGGCCAGACCCTGCCGGTGTGAATTACAGGAACTGCGGGAAAGGATAAATTAATACTGGGCACAGAAACATAAATGAAGCTTTGTAAATATCATGTTCCCTTTGCATGAAAATGTATTAAATTGCTGTGCATTTTTGCTGGCACAGTATACATAGCTAAGCAAAAATGCATATTTCTCACCTACATCACTGTAAAACAGGACAAATCTGTGTGACAGCAAACCTTAGAGATCCTTTACTGTGACACAACAATACATTACCATCAAAGACAGTGACGTGTAGGTATTCTCTCTTTGTTCTACCAATAATATTATCCCTCATGAATGTGCAGGAACAGAGGAAATGTAATAGCTCTTAAATAAAAATTGCTCTTCGAATACTGTGAAAATACAAAGCAGAATGAAATGAGTTGCAGTATTCATCTGTAAATACTTAAAGCTTGTTTTTTGCTTTTAAATCAGTAAAAAATTGGATCGAGTAAGACCTCTGAGCTAGATTGAATTGCATGTAGCTACGTGATCCCTATTATATTAGAATGGATTTAAAAAGGCACAAAAAAGCTATTCTGCTTCTCCCATTGTCAGTTATGTGTGTATCATGTGTGCATAGACTCATACATCACAGTTTATTTATCTTTGCTCAAGAGCATGCTTTAGCTATTAAAACCAAAAAGAATAACAGTGCTCAGAAAGGAATACCAAAGTGATTGGTCTGTTTCTACTTCTTTTTCACTCAGATGTCCACTGAATTTTTCATTTTAACAGTCACATGAGATAATGACAAGACAATGCATCTGAAATTTTGAAAGAGAAGTAAAAGCTAAATAAGCCCTTATCTTTTGCCCCAAGTCCTTGAAACATCTCAAAAAAGAAATAAAAGGGTGTTCAAATCCTACTGATAAAAAGCAACATGAGACTTGTTAGAGAATGAAGTGAGTGAACTCTGGAAAATGCCCCTAGAATTAAAGTTTACTGATGTAGGAGTAAGTCTAGGTGCTCCTAATGATTCAAGAAGTTTACCTGTGATAACGCTGGTATTTTTATGGCTTCGTACATGTCCTTGTGCTTAAGTGATGGTAGGGGTTTGATCCATGACTTTGGTATTCCCCTGTGCCAGGTTACAGAAGAATCTGGGTTTTGGTACTGGAAATGAATTTATAGAATGTTTTTTAACTGCATCCAAGAGCACCAAAATTTTGGACTGCTTTTGTGCAGACATTGTATCTTAATGGCATTTGGGACGACATTAGGGATTTATCTACGTTTTTCACTTTATATTGACTGTGGAACTTGAAGTATTGAGCTTGCTGAGAAAACAGTTAGCTCTAAGTGCCATTTACATGTTTCACAGTACTGTTGGCAAGACTTGATGCCTGACATTCAGTATGTTTATTTGGCTGATCCTCCATGCCTCCCCATACAGTCATAGGTCGCCTACTGACACGAGTGGGATTAAGGGTATGGGCACTAACTGATGTAGGCAGCAGAGACAGAGAAGTACACGGACAATGTGGGTTGTGCTGCTGGGGATCTAAAGGGAAATAGTCACCGGGCTCTCTTGGTTTCTCTGTGGAGGAGGACCTAGGCAATGAAACAAACGCGCAACCCACTTTGCTGCGCATGTTGAATTTGTCTCCAGTTGCAAACACAGTGAGGCAAAGTGTCTGGAGTGAGCGCTCCCTTTGATTTCTTCTCGATTTAGTCTTTTCTTTCTCCATGAGGGGAAGTAGGAGTGCCTACAGTTTGCACTGAGACGGTAGAGTTGTAGCTGTGGTGTCAAGTATGGCCAAGCTGCATTTTCATGGCGATCCCCTACAGAGAGTGGAATGTGCCACAGCTTCAGTTTTCAAGGTGCAAAAGGCAGTTTATACCCTGCTTGTGTTGCAGCAGGAAGAGGGAAGAGCGATTTGAGGTGTTAACTCTGCCTAATACTCAACGGTACCCTCTAGTCATGAACTAGGACCTACTTTCTGTTTAGGGACAGAATTAGGAGTGAAAGTTAATTTGGCTTCATTTGCGAGATGGCTGCAGGAGCCTGGGTGTGCTGGGCAGGAGCAGAGCGAGTGTTTGCTCGTACTGCTGGGGGGCCTGGGGCCGAGCGAGGCAGCAGCCTGGAGGTGCGGGCATCTCTTTTCTTTTTCTGGGAAATTTGATCCGGGCTTGGGTTTGGAATTCTCCGAGCGACCTCAACAAAGCCTTTCGCTTCCTTAACGGCACCGCCACCGGAGCAAAGGCCAGTGTTGGCAGCACCGCTCCGGGCAGACAGTTTTGCTCGCCACCCCGGGCGTCACCCGGCGCGGGAGCACTGATTCCAATAATTAAGGCGTTAACAGGACGCGGGGAGCGAGGCGGGGGCAGCAGCCGGAGCGGAGCGGAGCCGTGCGCGGCGCAGTGCGGGCGGCNACCCTCGGCCGCCAAGCAGCGCCCGCCGTGGGTCCGCGCTCCGGCCGGCGGCTCCTCGGGTCCCCCCGAGGCGCACAACAAGTGGATGGCGCGGGCGGGAGCCGGCTGAGCCGCTGCCCCTGGACGTGCCGGGGGCAGGCGCCGCACGGAGCGACCCCCGTCGTGCCGCCGCTGGAGCCCGGCTCCGCGCACGGATTATCCAGCGCCCATTTACAGATCTGCTGCGAGAGCCGGACTTGGAGAGACTAGTGATCGCGCCTGCCCCTTCATTCCGCCTCACACACAACAAGCACACGCACACCGCCTTCGATTTTCCCTCTGGGGACGAGACCCTCGCTGGCTGCCTTGTCGCCGATGCCGAGGCGAGCGGGAGCGGCTGTGGCGGTGCCCGGTGCCCCCAGCCCCAGCCGCCTCCCCGGCTCGCTCCCGGCGCCCTCCCGGCACCCGGCAAGAAGGGGCAGAAATAACTCGTCAACCTGTGGTGCGCACTGACCACAGCCACCTGCGACTGTGCATCAGCCGGCACAGCCCCCTCAGGACTGCTGTCACCCGGTCCTTACACTAGCGGGAACAGCGCTGCTATTTCTCTGCCCAGGATCAGTAAGTATAACAGCGTTTTTAGGATCTTTCTCTGCATGACACGTAGGTACGATTTTAAAAATAGCGTCATTTAATAGTTCGTGTTCACCTTCTCTCGTGTATTAATAGATGTGGCGACAAACGAGGCTTCTGTTTCAAAGGGGGTGTGGGGGGCTGTGTATTTTTGTGTGTGTGTTTGCATGTAGATGTTGCTTCAGTGCACCTGCAGTTGTTTTCTTGACACATCACGGTATTTTCACTTGGCTGAGCACTGTACGTGCCTGTTTCCAAATTAAATCCTGTGACATGTTCATTATGATCGAAACACAATTCTGCTGTAGATTAAAATGTAACATTCCCTCATCTGATGTGTTTCTACAAATACAGCAAAAGCTCTTTGTGTAGATACATTTATTCTTTAGTGTTTCGTATGGATAGGTGTAGGTGTATCTCTTACGTATGTGCTCAAAGACCTGAATGCATTGTGTGTTGCAGTATTTTTATTAGTGTTTATATGTGTTGGTGTTTCAGAAGCATGCATATGTTTGTGTATGGATGCAAGTGCTTATATGGGTGGGGATTTTGTATCTGTCTATATATATGTGACATACCCACCCACATCCTTACCCACAGAGTCGTTCAAAATCTCTGTGCATGTGATGTGGGTGTGTGTGTAATGTAGAAGTGTGAATAGTGTGGGCAGGAGAAGATTTGAATGCCGTGGTAATAGATGACACAGTTTCATTTGATCCGTGTGACCTTTTAGGAAAACAATCCAATCTTTTCCCTTTTTGTTTTGTTTATTTTTGTGTGTTTGTGCATGTGCCTCAGGTTAAGTGCTTCTTCTGCATGACCATAACCAAAGGGTGACCCATCCACTCCCTTATGTCCTATGGGGACCTCAGAGCCAGTTTCTCAGTCTTCATCTCCTCCTCCTCCTCATCCTCCTCCTCTTACCACTGCTGCTGATGCCCTGGGTGCTGCTCCCAGGTTTGAGACATTGTTGACAGGCTGAAGAAAGGATTTGCAAAGACCTCCTCACTGTGTAAATGAAGTGATGGCTGGAATTAACTTCAACTCCCCAAGATATTAAACAGTAAGTTTGCTAGGCCACAGCATTACCAGGAACAAATAATGAGGAAAGAGACTATTTGCATTTGGTTTCAATGATGAGCTAAAACCATCTGTGGATAACAGGTACCCTTTGGTTTGCATATTTTTTTTTTCCTGAGGAATGCAGCCTTTACAGCCTGCGAGGCAGTCATGATTCTGGTCAGATACAGCTGTGATTGCTGCAGGAGATAAGTGAAAATAAAGGAGTTTGGTGGATGGAAGAACAAGGTCCCAGCTGTTCTCTGGTTCAATTTGAGAATTTCATCTTTTCTCATTAGCAAAACAATAGTTTGTGTCAAACATTCCGGAGAACAAGAAGATGCGGATCTGTGGTTTTCCAAAATATAGATTCAGTGTTACAAACATGTTGCCATACTCGATGCCCAGGGGACTGTCCTCCAAATGCAAATGGCTTTGAGCTTTCTAGTGAAAGTTAAGGTGACACTGTAAATAAAACAGGACCTTGTTACAGTTAGTGATAAAAAAAAGAAAAGCAGTTGCAAAATGGAGGTGGCGATGGTGAGTGCGGACAGCTCCGGGTGCAACACCCACATGCCCTACGGATACGCGGCCCAGGCGCGGGCCCGGGAGCGAGAGCGGCTGGCGCAGTCCAGGGCCGCCGCGGCCGCGGCCGTGGCAGCAGCCACGGCAGCGGTGGAAGGTGGGGCGGCAGGCGGAGGGGGGCCGTACCACCACTACCATCAGGAGCAGAGTCGAGGGGCGTCCTCCTCGCACGGTGGGAGCGCGTCGCGCAGCAGCCTGCCCCACCGCCAGAGTGGTAAGAGGAGGAAGAAAGGGAAAAAGAGGAGCCACCACTTGGGAAGTAGGGAGTGCGGGGCCTCCTTCCCCTGTTCTGAGCTGCTGCCGCTCAGTGGTTCTGAGGAGAGAATACTGAAGGACTTGAGTGAGGAGGAAGAGGAGGATGAAGAGGAGGATGAAGACGATGAGGAAGAAGGGAAGCTCTACTACAGCGATGACTATGGGGAGGATGAGTTTTCATACTCGGACCAGCCACCCGATGATGGTGGAGGCCCTGGGGGTTACAGCTCCGTCCGCTACAGCGAGTACGAGTGCTGTGAGCGCGTGGTGATCAACGTGTCGGGACTGCGGTTTGAGACCCAGCTGAAGACATTGGCTCAGTTCCCGGAGACACTGCTGGGGGATCCAGCCAAGCGAGGGAGATACTTTGATCCTCTCAGGAACGAGTACTTCTTTGATAGGAACCGACCCAGCTTTGATGCCATCCTGTACTACTACCAGAGCGGTGGTCGGCTGAAGAGGCCGGTCAATGTACCCTTTGACATCTTCTCTGAGGAGGTGAAGTTCTACCAACTTGGGGACGAGGCCATGCTCAAGTTCAGGGAGGATGAAGGTTTTGTCAAAGAGGAAGAGGAAAAGGTTTTGCCAGAGAATGAGTTTAAGAGGCAGGTTTGGCTGCTGTTTGAGTACCCGGAAAGCTCCAGTCCAGCCAGAGGCATTGCCATTGTCTCTGTCTTGGTCATCTTGATCTCCATCGTCATCTTTTGTCTGGAGACTTTACCAGAGTTCAGAGATGACAAAGAATTCGTCATGTCCCTGAGCTTAGGGAAAGGGCTTTCCAATGAGTCTCTTCGCCTGGATGCTGGGGAGCACACCATCTTCAATGACCCCTTTTTCATTGTAGAGACCGTGTGCATCATTTGGTTCTCCTTTGAGTTTACAGTGCGCTGCTTTGCGTGTCCGAGCAAAGCACACTTCTTCAAGAACGTCATGAACATCATAGACATTGTCTCCATCTTGCCTTACTTCATCACCCTGGGCACGGACCTGGCGCAGGAGCAGGGCAGTCAGCAGGCCATGTCCTTTGCCATCCTGAGGATCATCCGTCTGGTCAGGGTGTTTCGCATCTTCAAGCTCTCCAGGCACTCCAAGGGTTTGCAGATCCTGGGTCACACGCTCAGGGCCAGCATGAGGGAACTTGGCCTCCTCATCTTTTTTCTTTTCATCGGAGTCATTTTGTTTTCCAGTGCTGTTTACTTTGCAGAAGCTGACGAGCCTGCCACCCATTTTCAAAGCATCCCAGATGCCTTTTGGTGGGCTGTAGTGACCATGACTACAGTTGGTTATGGGGACATGAAACCCATCACCGTGGGTGGGAAAATTGTGGGGTCCCTGTGTGCCATTGCAGGAGTGTTAACCATTGCTTTACCAGTGCCAGTGATTGTCTCCAATTTTAACTATTTCTACCATAGAGAAACTGAGAATGAAGAACACACACAGATGATGCAAAATGCAGTCAGTTGTCCTTACCTCCCAACAAATTTACTGAAGAAATTTAGAAGCTCATCATCTTCATCCACAGAGGATAAATCAGAGTATTTGGAGATGGAAGAAGGAGTTAAAGAATCTCTTTGTGTAAAGGAGACTAAAAGTCAGGACACGGGGAATAGCAGTGAGTCAGAGAAGAAAAACTGTGTAAATTCAAATTCTGTGGAAACTGATGTGTAGTTTTGAGCGTTTCCAAATATATTTATGCATTAAAGAGTGCAGTGAAAATAATGAAATATGCAAACAAGAGTCTGCAGCATACAGTAGTATGCCATTTAATGGTTAAATACAAATAAAAAGCATTGCTAAACGTGTTACATATCAAGTAAGTGGTACAACTTGAGGAAAGGATTGCTAGATCTGATACATTTTCAGACTTTATATTTTTATTAGAATGCAAGTGTTTTGCACATGAGGCTGAAAAATTTATTAAAACCAAGTCAGTTTTAAAGTGGGTGCATGAACTGTCGACATCACTAATAACAGCTCTGTGGTAAAAGTTGGCATTCAGAGGTATTTACTATGTAAGAAACAATGAAGTTTGGTAGTCATTTATCTATTTATCAGTGCTTTAATAGCAGCTACCATAAATCATTGGATACCATAGTCATTGTTTTTCAAATGGTAAATTTATTGTAAAAAGATATTCTACAGAAGATAGATCTAAATTTTTTTTTCTTGAAATCTATAATGCTTGTTTTTAACTGGAAATTTACTTTGAAAAGGCTGTTGACCCTCCAGAAATTGTTTATTTTTATAACTCTCTTTGGAGGCATTGCAGCATTTGTTGTCTAATAATGAAAGAAATGAAGTAAGAGAATCGTTAAACCTGGTCTGACTGCAAAGGCAAAATGACTGGAATGCTTTTTTGCACTACTTTATATGCTGGAGATATATTGAAAGAGACTTCATACTGTGAATGTTTACTAATGTAATAGTTCAATGACAATCATTGGAAGAGTGAATTCTGCATCATATTTTATTGTTTCTTCTTTCTTTGTGATGCTGATGGCAAAACAGCTAACATTACATTAATTCCATACTCTTTTTAATTATGAATATCTGTGATCTGGAAAAGGATTGTGAAGTAAAATTTTCTAATCAAAATTATTTGAAATCAGTGTTTTCTACTGATGCCCTCAAGAAGTACCAACCTAATTTATATCTTTTTTCTGGTTAATTTAGCATTCAGAGTCTATGATTAGTACATGCACTTTGCCAGTATTGAGGAAATTCAGTGTATGGGAGGAGAAGGTAGAAGTAATAAGATACTCAGTTGTTACAGTGCTGACAATTGAGGATTGCTGACTTTTAATAATGTGCTATTATTGGTGCTGCGTTTTCCCTTGATTACAGTTTTCACCCATGTATATTTGAAGCAACATTTAAGATCCAAAATAGGCATTCTGGGCTTCAAAATGAACGCATTGGGTCCCATGGAGTCCTTGTGAAAACATTCCATGGTTTCTTTTCACTGATTCTCAGGCCAGCTGTGTTTTACTATGTGTCAAAACCTCCCATTGCCCTTCCCAGGAGATTCAGGTTGGTAAAGATTACCTGGCCTGCAGTATATTCCAGAGTCCAGAATGAGATAGGTAAGATATCGCTGCATACAACATAAATAATAGATTCAGAACAAGGTTTTTTTCAGACTTACCATTACCAAGGGAAGGCACAATTAAACTGTAGCTGTTTTTGAAGAGGCACTGTGGAACATTCCAGATTATAAAACTTGAACCAAATTGGCAAATGCACTTTAAGGTCTGGGACAGGCTATTATGGGAAAAAAAAGGACTTACCAACACCACAGAATTACAGTAGTTTGCAACATTCATTTGAAGCTGAGTGGAGGGTTTTTGCAGGGGGAGAACTTGTTAGTGACCGACTTATAGCAACAACAAAAGCACTCTGAATTGGGCATCCACGAAATTGCACATGATCCATCAGATAAGCCTTGTTTGCTGTATCCAGTGGCACCGAACAGAGCTGCAGACATAGGCTTCTCTTTAATGGTTGGGTTTTGCCTTCATGGTTTTTCTGTGAGTCTCTTCGAAAAGTTTCTCTGCTTGTCTTCTTTTGCATTGCAGAAAAATAAAAAAAAAGACACACACAAAAGACTGCGTTGTGCTGAGCCCTGCTTCAAAATGTGTGTTTAAGTGTCTGATTCCTAATTTAAAAACATAGAGCAGGCTTCACTGTATTTTTGATGTGAAGCATTAAACAGAGCTCCTTTTTATTGTGGTGGTGTTAATTCCAACTGCGTTTTGAATGAAGTGACTCAGTAATTTTATACATAGTCATTTGCCAGAATTTAGTGTTACGTTTCACTCTAGCTCACCTGAGTTAAATGTCCTAAATACTTTTTATCTACAGGGGCAATATCAGCAGTGAGGATGAGCGTTCTATAAAACCCAGTAAAAATCTGTTAACTGAAAGTATTTCTTTCACAGATAGCAGTTAATGGCCTAAAGGGCATTCTTCCTGAATGGCTTGGTACTAGTTCTGTGTGACACCAGAGACCATATAGTGCCTGGGACCATGGCAAGGAGTAGGAGTGAAAGAAATACTGACTAGGTAAATAAAGAACTTAGAGAAAATAAGTAGTACGTGTTTGCAGTGTTGATTGGTTGAAAGGGGAGGTGGTTCATAAGAGGTGGGATTTCAGACCTCTAAAGGAAATGAGAAAACTCTTTGATTCACTTTTAAAATACATTCATACTGTAGACACGGAGCCCAGCATGAGGGGAGTGCTCCAGCCAGTTGTTCAGCTACTCTGCTACCAGTGCACACCCTTTTAATTTAAAGCAAGCGTTCAGTGTCTGTGCTGTGCTGTCTCCAGAGCAGCACCTTGCTCTCAGAAGGAAAAGGTCTGACTGTGGGGCCTTGTAGCAGCTGGCAGAGCAACATTCTGGGTGCAGCAGCCCTACACGCTGCAGTGCTGTGGAGGTGAACCCTCGGCTAACAGTGGAGCCTCCTGCAGTGGATAAACCTCTGCACTTTGTCATGATAAATAAGAACTAGAGAGCTCAATGCTAGGCTGGCCATTCTGAATCTTGGAAAGAATTGTGCAATCCAGAATGGAAGCAAATAGCTCTACTTGGGTTTATAATTTGATTATTCAGCTATCTATTGGTCCAGTCACAGCATAGTTTTAAAATGCCAAAGTCCTACCACTAACATGCTAAAACCTAAAGATCCCAAATGCTTTACAAGAAATAGAAATTTGTGTTAAGTATTACTTTGGTTGAAATTATGTGCCAGAGAAACCCTCTAATTGAGCTGTTATGCCTCCAAATTACTACTACTGCTTCTGTCAGACCTTTCCCAGTGATACTGACAACTCTCAGAAAAATAATTTTATTGTGACTTGGGCATTTTACATTTTAAATTATAGTGGTGAAATGCATTCCTGATGTAGCTGATGTGAATGGATTTACACTGGGGATCATTTTAGTTCTACTAATGTAGTTCAAATGATTTCACATTGACATACATTTCAGCTAAAAATAATGCAAAATGAGATATTTCAGGTTCACTTGCAGTGGTGAAAAAATTTGGAGGAGTTCCATTAGAATTCATGGAATCACAGCAGCACCAAATCTGATTTCAAATATAGTTTGATACTTACCAGTGTGCTGGCATTTATTTAAAGCATTTCCTAAGTATTTTTATAGGAATCTTAAGTGCCAAGGCCAGACTCATAAGGAGAGAGTTTTGCCAGCTGAAGCATTGGATTTAATGGCTGACTTCAGAGATCCATAAATTTTTTCTTTATTACATTTCTGATGTTACATTGATTCCTTGAAAACATCAGCCTGGATGCCGAGCCTTATACCAAAAGAAGTGTTGTGCAACCCAGTCAGAGTGAAGGTTCTTTGTGTTCAGTTAAGCTTTCTGGAATGATTCCACAAGAGGCTAATTCCATGTGATAGAAAATATAATTTGTTTGTATTTGAAGGAAAATTCTTCTGCTTACATAGGTTTTGATGTGTACAGTCCACCTCTGTGGTGTTCATGTAATGCAGAATAAATTTGGGAGATCCAGAGGATGAGAAGCCCCACTGCAATCATGATTACGTCTGATTAATGACAATAGTGTCCTTGGTGTTTGGGGATACTAACAGTAGTCCTGTCGTCATAAAAATTGGGATTTGAGTGTGTTTTCAGTCCGTAAAGGTTTTCAAATAGCTTTGGAATGTGAAAATTATTTTGCATAATACTGGTGTGGAAAGAATTTGGGATCAGGCCATAACCTTGAATAAAGGATCTTAGAGTGTAACTCCTGACATGGAAGATTCCTGTCAAGTTTGCTTTCAGGTGCTGAGAGTCATTTGACTTGGGATTTGAAAATTCAGTGCTGAGCTGCCCAAGAACATGAGGTACTTCATATTTGCATAAATGTAGGATAAATGCACCATGGAAAACCAGCAAAATACCAGAAAGTCTATTCCATTTGTAGCTAGTTCCTGAAAAGTCTTTCTCGCACAGCATTGAAAAATGAAATGTGTCTTTCTGGTCATCCTGGACTCATAAAACTAATTCTGAATATCAGTTGATTTTTAACATAATCTTTAAACGTTATAGATAATCCTCAAATTAAATATAATCTACCCATTGTGTTCAGACCATGTCACTGGCTTCCTCTATTTTTTACTAGTTCCTTAGTACTTTTTACTGTCATTGCACCCGGTTATAAATACATAAATAAATATTTTAAAAATTTTAATTAATTGACATGAGACAGTAAGAAATAAAAACAAATATTAAAAACTCCTCAACTGTAGTATCCAGCATATAAGTTATATATTTTTCTTATCATTAAATAAATCTAAAAAACAGAATAACTTCTGTAGACATGGGGCAGGGCATACACTTTCCTCTTGCTGTAACTGAATGATCAAATGCTTCAGATTTTGCAGTGAGTAAGATCTAGTTGACAGATTTATCATATTTTTGCACCTCTGTTTGAAACAAATGCTTGTAGAAAAATTGGCACTTTTGTAAAAATGAATATCCCTTCACTTCTGCAGAGACCATCTAATGTGGACAAAGTGGTTGACAGATTAATTCTGGGTTAAAGTGCATAAATGTTTTGTACCTGACGCCCAGGTACTCTACATATTGCAGCCATGCTTTCTGTGTGTTCGGAATTCTGATGACATTAATTTTGAAGGAAAACTCATTAAAGCATTATGTACTGAGATGGTTGAATTAATTCTTATTTTTAATCCTTTTATGTACAATTATAATGTGCCTTGAGACCTTTTTCTGCAACAAGCCCTTTGGAAAATAAATACATAAGTATGTAAGAAGGAAAGAAGAGAAATATTACATTACATGTAAAAAATCTCACAAAATACTCTAATTGAGGGAAAGTAGGTAAGTAAAAACTTTTAAAATTTCCTTCATTTGTGCATTTACGGTATTGCCAGTAAAACCAAACTGGGAACAAACTGGTTGAACTGATCTGTGGCTGCAGAGAGGTGCTTCACGCCTTGTTTCTCTTCCAGGTACCCTGGTGTCAGGAGCAGCAGCAGCTGCTGCTGTGGCATCGTGCGACTGGGAAGATGCTCCTTGTGCTGGGCAGCACCAAGTGGGGGAGGACAGGGGCCTGGAGGTTTTTAGCCTGTCTGGTAAATCCGTGCTCCTACCACAAGTATCCTGCTGAGTGCAAAATTTCAATTATTTGCTTGGTAATACCATGGAACCTTTCCAGACAGGGAGGTCTCAAAGACTCCAGTCTGCCAGTTCCTGAGCTGTAAAGGGTGTCAGGTCTGCATTCACAAAATGTGCTTTTCAATACCTGAACTCCATTCATTTCATAAGGAACTGGGTTGTAAAATGCTTCCTGAATTGAGGAACAAGCAATTTGCTTAAGGTCAAAAGGGACACTGTGGTGGAGCAGGTTTCCCACGTGTTGCAGTTGTTGCACGCAGGAGTGTAGGAAGGGACAGCACATTTTCAAGAGAGATTTTGGTGTCTCTTTGTTTTTAATCTCTTGCTCAAATGTTCCTGGGGCATTTGTGTTCAGAGTAAGGGAGGAGGATGGATAGAGTCAGTGAGGTATGTCAAAGGCACCTTTAATTTTAAATTCATACTTTTTTTCTGTCCTTGGCAGTGAGAATAAACAAAGTTTGGGGATTTTTTTTGTTTGGTTTGGTTTGGTTTGGTTTGGTTTGGTTTGGTTTGGTTTGTTTGGTTTTGTTTTGTTTTTATCATTATTGTTATTAGTTACTTAGTCCTAACACTTCTGATAAAGGCCATTTCAGTGAGACAATATACACTGGATCTGAAACTATCTTGCTGGACATGAATGATAGCTTTCCATTCAGAAAATCAAGTGAGACATATTCAGTGTTCCCTGTCCTTCTAATTTATTTCGAGTGTGCTGGCTTTGGGTCCAGTGCTTATGCACTGAAGTTTTGCAAAGTTTCTTGTGTCAAATACTGGGCAGTACCTGGCATTGCAGTGTAGGAGAACCAAGGAGAAGATCGGCTCTCCTTGTTTGTATTTGTGTTGGTGTGATTTTGGTGCAGAATTTTGCTGTAGAGGCGAGATGCTGCAGGCTGCTTCACTGTGTGTGTATCCTCATTGCAAGGGGAGCAGCACCCCACGATATGCTTTGGAAGGAAATCCAATCACATGCACGGGGAGACTGCATTCCCTTTTTTCCTCTGCCTCGTGCAATCAGAGGACTCTGCTGGGTGCTCTGGGGTACTGCCCTGCACTGTGGATCCAGCCACGTTCCTCGCTGCTGTTCCACTCAGATCAGTGGAGGTCTGGTTTTCAGTCGGAGCCCGTGATATCTGTCCTTGTTGTGGATCATCCACTGTATGAATGAACTTGAATTTCTGCCTGTTGTTGTCTCCCTGCTGGCACAGCTTTGTAATGAATTCAGGGTGTCATTCAGTGGCAGTTTCTCCTTGCACAGTGGAGCCTGAATGCAGAAAACTGCAGAGGACTGTTGATACTGATGAAAGGTGTCTCTTGTTTTTCTATCCAAAACTACATTTGTATTACAAGTTACACATTCCACAGACTGTGTATTTCAGGTTAAGTACCTTCTGCTTCATTAGTGGGTTTGTACTTTAAAGATGCCCTCGATTTGCCCTGAATTCCTCAGGAATTTAAGACATTGACTATTTTTCAGGTCTGAAGCATGAAGGAAGATGATCCCTCTTTGCATTCAAAATGGCAAAGCGCTATTGTAAAGCAGAAATCTTGCATATTTTCATGTTAAGAAGCTAAGGAATAGTATCTTTTCTGTTAAAGTCTTTTTTAAATATTAGCTGCAGATACACATACTGAAGAAAAATATGGTTTCATCACAAGGAAGAAACAGAAAATATTTTTAATTCAATGTTTAAAGGGCATCATCGTATTTTATTCTGTGCCAAATGACAAGCTCAGATAAATGTTATTTTAGCAAGAATATATCCTACTGCAGAGAGTGCAGTAGAGGAATTGTATAGCAATTTATACTCCAGCATTTATTTCTGTATATGCTTATTTCTGTTAGCTACTTATAAGCACTGTTATTTATTCAGGACTCATAGATCTCAAAATTAATGACAAAAATGCTCTAAGGATCTGAGTAAATGAGAGGAACAAGGTTTAATGCTTCTGAGAATCTGCAAGAAGAAATTGTTATTTTGGTGCCATTTTACTTTGAACATCTCCTCTAATAACTGATAGGATGATTCCATAGGTTAGAAGATAAAACTGATTTCTCTGGCTAGTAAAATATTTTCTGTTACTCATAGTTTAATGGAGGATTAGCATTTTTCTGTCTTTGAAATATGTAGAAAATGTGAGAAGACTCTAAAAAGTAGAAATTATATTAATTTGCTGCTCTTTGACCTATTTTACAAGAAAATATTTTCAGAATTGATTAGTGATACTGGACAACTCAATTCCTAAGCGAAATGGAGTGCCTGTAAAGAGATTTACTTTTGAATTCATGCAGAAAAAGTGCTTTTTAAACTGTCTCATTTTTGGGCACCCAGAAATAAAGACATTCAGACCACGACCTATTTCTGAAAATTTCTGATGGTTTGACTGATTCCTTTCTTTTGAGAGGAGAGAACAAATCATATTTCAGCTATTTTTTGATTTCTGTGATTTTGTGTAGGTTTGAATTATACCTAATAGAAGCAACCAAACAACCCACAAGGTTTCCAAGCACAGTCTCACCTGTACTGCCACATGCAACAATACATGTGATTTAAAACGTTCACCTAATTAGTCAGGCATCTTACACTATAGGATTGTCCAAAGAAATGCTCCTAATACTTTTGACCTCTGTTCTATGCTTTAAAAGGTTCTCCTGATGCCAGACTAACACATAGCAAGAATGGCAATTTGAGGTGGTGAAAGAAATGTGTTTGGGAGCAGCGAGGGCTGGCTCCTTTCCCAGGGGCTGGGAAAGGCAGGAGGTGGGCACGATCACACAGCCAGGGGAGCTGGGACCTCGGCACTGTCCTGCAGCACGAGGAGGATTATGTGGGGCTCCTGGAGCCACAGGCAGGGCTGTGGGTGGGGGCAGCAGGTGAGGCTGGGGAGAACCATTCCAGCCTCTCTGGGCCCTGACGAAAGCCTTGCATTTTCTGGTAGCCACAGACAGCAGGTCTGGGTCTGATCTTCTAAGATGCAGTTGTACCTCAAGGTTTATGTTGCTCCATCCAAAATTGAAAATGTATGTTTTCCAGAGCCTTAAGATAAATTGTGAAGTTTTTTGCTACCCTTGTTTTTTGTACCTGAGTTATCCCCAGGTCTTATTTCTTCAGTATTTTACTGCTGCCAATACATCTGCAATTATTTCTCTTAAGCTATGTTACCACTTACCTTTTTTAGACAGCTTCCTTGAGCTGATAGGCCAGAACGTTTTCATGGCTTTTCAAAAGCAAGGCTATTTTTCAGCTGTTGGACGTATGGGTTCCAAAGAAGGTACTGGGAAGCTGGGAAATAACTAATGATGTTCTGATTTGGACTGACATCCAGAAAGGTGCTAGAGCATGATGTGTAGTATTTCTTAATCTTTTCATTGCGACAATTAGCATTTTTTTGCTGTTCTTGCAGCAGTGTCATTGTCGGAACTGGAGCAGATGTTGGTATTAAGTAGACACACTCAGTCATAGCAAATGACTGCATATCTAAATTTGTGTCTTGTGTGTATTACAAAGTGTCTTAGCTCTGCACTGTCATTTTATAGTGGTTGAAATACTTGAGAAGGTGTCTAAAAATTATCCTGATATGAAGTAAATTAATGAAAAAATGCTGGAGTGATGCTTTCCATTTGGTGTTTGCAGAAGGTGGGAGGTGAGCTATGTGGCTCGTACTGAAGTTCTGAATGTGGAATAAGCTGTTTAAAATGGTGATTGGACCTGGAATATCATTGTTTCAAAGAAAGCCAGAGTGGTTTTTCCCAATATTTATGCACATGGATGGGGAACTGCACATATTTGAGAAGCAGAATGTCCAAGCAGTTTTCACGGGACCATCCATGCAGACTGAAACATGATGGAAATTTCCAGAGCACCTGTCAGCCCAAACACCAAGGTTTAACTTCTGAGGATCACAAAGCAAAACTCCATCTCTTTCCTAGGGCTTGCTTCTTCACAGAGCCCTCAACCACCCTCATCACCTCTGTAGCCCAATGGCACTCACAGAAAGGAGCAATAATAAGCAATGAAAATACGAAGGTGAAGGCAAACATCCATCCCAAATTGTGTGGAATAAAAGCCTTAAACAAAAAAATGCAATCAATACATTGCAATGCCTCCCTTCAGCTTCATTTATTTTCTGAACACCCAGTGTTTGATGTAGTGCCGCGAGCATTCTCTGGATCCTTTCTCTGCAATGAGCACTTAGTTTTTGTGGCTCTCTGCTGTTAGTCCAAGCAGATTAAGGAACTGAGTCCAAATGACAGAAAACTTCATAAGTTCAGTGAGCAAAGTTAAGAGGTTTTTGTTGTTATTTTTCAGTAACTCCTAGTAAGAATTTTATGAGGCAGATTCATTATTATATCCTCTCCAGCCTTCGAACTGTTGTATCTCGAACCTTCCTCTTTCTAAGGACTGGTATTTCCATTGGGAAGGGTTAAAAGCTGTTTCCCATTTGGAGCTGGTTTTTTAACGAGGCAGCTCGTGTCCTGTGAGTGCCTGCTGCGACGGCAGGGCTGTAGTGGTTTGTATGTCAGTGGTGCACAGTCCTTGGGAGAGGGAAGGGCTACAGCAGAAGTCCCACTTCCAGTGAATGGGAAAAGCTGCTCAGGGATGCCATTTGGAGCTCAGCAGCAGCAACTGTTCAGCTCAAAAAAGCAGCGTGCTGTTGCCTTGCTCCAGGTCTGTGAGCTGTCTGCTCACACACTGGGCAAGGAGAAATGCTGAGGGGAGATTTCTTAAGCTGATACAGCCGGTAGCAGCAACTACAGTTTTTCACGTTGATAATGAATTTCACACACTTGGGAAAAATGCTTTTAAATCCCAGGATTAAGGAGAACTCAACAGGAATTACTTTGCTTCTGCAATAACCCACACTGTTTCAGATTGTGGAGCAGCTGTACTTCGTTCTTTCTGAAAGTTCAGACACCACTCTTTTTCTGCTGGATTTACAGATAGTGGTCTTGCCTGAAACCACTTGAGGTGGACCATGATCTTTCTTTTTACTAGGTGTTATTGCCCCAATAAATTCTTATGACAGAAATGTTCAAAATGTTGTTGTCATCCCCACTCCATACAGGCTTTCCATGCTAAGAAAAGAGAAATCTAAAAAATTATTCAACTGCATAAATTATATTGTATATGCATAGGCATCAAGCAGGGCGTCACATTCTGCAGGATGAAGATCTCTGTTTATGAAGACATAAAAATCTGCAGTATTTTGCAGAACTTGATCCTGAAAAATCAGAGCCAGAGATGTGCAGGATTCTTATTTTCGAGTTTGGCCTCATTTCTATTCATGCCACTGACTTGAATTTTGGGCTATATTAAGTAACCTCTGTGCTTGGGAGAAAGAGGTGGTCAGTAATGCAGAAGTTATAATGGATATGCTAATATGATACAGCTCAAGCAGGACATGGCACAGTGCTCTGGTGTTTGAGCCAGTTCTGAACAAATTTGCTCAGGACTTGGAACAGCCCTGCCCAGAATACGGGGAGGGGTATTTCTGTGATCACTAAACATTCCTCTTGATTTGATAAAAGCCAAGAATGGAGATTTATTTTTAGAGTCCAGTGCAACACTCTTCAACTCCTCCCCCTTTAGATTAATTTTCATTTTCATTCGGCTACACTGTTTGTTTTCTTACTGTTGAGAATGTTATAGCAAGGTTTTGTACCCCAGTTCTAATCCAATGACGCTCAGAAGGGAATGGACTTTGCTCTGCAGACATTATTCTGCAGAAAAATGTGTACAGCACAGCTCATGGACAGATTTATTAGGACTATGCATATATAAAATGCTTCTAAGCAATGAAAGCTTTGGGCTGCTTGGTCAGATCTTTGGATGATAAATTGATTTACTCAACAGCAGACATCTGCGTGCATTTGACATTACCTGATTTCCATCTTTTCTGTGGACACAAGGAGCTGAAGGAAATTGAATTTTGCAAATCTTGGGAAATTGTGTCTAATTGCATACTGACTTATTTTCTGTTCTGGAGAGCTGATACAGTTGATATTGTAGGATGATTGAATTTTATTGATGTGAGGCTGCTTGTTATGAAAAGGAACATCACGGTCCTGTTCCACTGCAATTTTTTTGTTTTATGAAAATATTTTTGTATCTTTCATATCAGATGTGATATTATTTCCCCACCAGATGTCACGCAAACAAGCCCTAATTATGCACGTATTCAGTGTACTGGAGCGCAGGGAACCTGCTCAATGGCTGACTAATATTGCTTGCAGAACACTGTACTTGTATAAATACAGCATTTACTTGTTCCAAGCCACCTACAGTTACTTCTGTTTGAGATTTATATAATCAGTAATATTTTATGTTTTCAGCCTAGACAAAGAAGGTATTGTATTAAATGAAGAAAATGCTTCTTTTTAGTGCTGTAGTTAAGGTTCCACAGTTTCTCATTTTACTTTCTAACTCCTTTTGCTCTTGTTAAATTCACGATGAATTTTTCCATTTATTTTATAAATGCAGAGTTTGTTTTCAGAGCTTTATTTCCTACAAGTAGGTGATCTGATCTTAATTTTGAGACTTCAATATTTCAGTGCAACATTTCAGTATGCTGCAATTCACTGAAAACCTCTTGGTGGACTGGCCATCATCAACATAAAATATTAAATGGTACTGTATGTCAAATTATGAAAAAATAATTAGTGATTTAGATAATATCCAGGAGGCTCCATTTGTAATCTCTCTCTCTTGTTATTACATAAAGCACAGTGTGTATTACGTACACTTGTTGAAGAGGACATGGAGCTACTTTTAAATTTAATGGGCCCAGAATAGCCATAAAGTCATGAATTTCTGCCAAGGGTCTGGTACTCCTTGCAGCCAGAACAGCAGCTGTGTCACGTGCTGGTGAGGCACTGGAAAAGGTTGTCCTGAGCAGCTGTGGCTGCCCCATCCCTGGAAGTGTCCAAGGCCAGGTTAGATCAGGCTTTGGACAGCCTGGTCTGGTGGGAGGTGTGCCTGCCCATGGCAGGGGTGTTGGACTGAGATGAACTTTAGGGTCCCTTCCAACCCAAACCATTTTGTGATTCTCTGAGTCTATGAGATGTTTTTGCAGGGATTCTCCGTGAGTACGGGGGGGTCCTGCAGACAGGAGCTCCTGAGGAGCTGTGGAACGTGCTCTGCCTGTTGCTCCCAAATCCACTTGTCTTCTTGCTGCTTTCTTCTGCAGAGACTCTGGACTTGTAGAAGAGGCAATGCTGTGAGAACAGGCAACCTCCTCTTACATGTGACTTTAAAGAATAAAGGGTTTTGTTTGTCACGTAACAGCCAACTCTTCCAGGAACGTGAGGCAACGATATGATTTGTCCTAAAAGGACTTGAGTACATAACTGCCAGGCATTTTCCTCAGAGGGAAGCAAGAAGGAAAGCACAGACTCTGTGAACGATGATCCAGATGTGTCATCCTCTCCCTTTTCCTTTGGCTAGAACTTTCTCTTCCTAATCCAAAATGATTATTGGTTACAATCCCCCCTGTTTCTTGAGGGATGCTTCTATTTCCATCTGTATCATGGTGCATTTTTAACTGAGCTGCCCTTGGTAGCCAAGAGGTGACCATGGGAGAGACATTCCTCTGTGTCAGGGTTTATTCTGATACCTGGCCTTGGACAGGGAGTTGTCATGAACATGTCAGAACATGTTCTGTTGGCAGCAACATGAGCTAGTGGGATATCACTGTTCTTAAGTATATGTGACCTAATAAGAAAACTCAGTAACTAACCATGGAAGAGTAATTTTAGCAGAGAACAAATTACATTGGGTATATTTAGTTTCTTTTACTTCAAACCAGTGAGAATATCATTACTAATCTTTTTTCAGGTGTCTTTTACTTAACTGCATAGCAAAATCTGTAGTCAAAGAATATTAATAGATTCAAGAGCAATTGTGAAATGCTATCTAAAATGAATAGCTGAAATTGGACTTGGAAAATTATTGTGATATAAAAATGAATTCAGTATCTTGCTAAATTTTTCTAGCTAGAGAGCCTCTTTCTACTTTTGTTTCTAGTAAGTTTTTTTTTCTGGTTCTCATGCTAAGGTGCCATTCTTGAGAGGACTCCAAAGAAATACAAATACAGAAGAAAAATTACATTCATGAGAAGTGAGTAAAAAAATCCCACAAGGTTTTGGGATTTTAGTTGTTGAAATATTTGTAATTTTGTGTTTTAAATACTTGGCCTAAAATGACTGAAAAAATAATTTTAATTATGAAAAACATTATCAAGCTCTAGTGCAGTCTGATTAGTGTGATCACTCACTAATGTGTTCTGCTTGAGAACTGATGATGCAAAATGGCTTAAATGTGTAGTTCATTATTATTTTGGATGGTTTCTAAATTTACTGAATTGCTTCACCCAGTGCTGCAAAAGAGAAAATTATATTCACAATAATACTGTTTTGTACTGAAGTTTATCTAGTTATAAGAATTTACATGTCAAAATAAGTAGCGAAAGAAAAGAATTGCTGTTTTTAAACAGAAAGCCAATACAAATAATAGCTGTTAACACAGTTTTCTATTGAATAGCTTAAAACATCCTAAAATGTAGAGACAAACCAGTCAGTAATAAATAAAGCACTGAGTGTGGCCCTCTGGTTGAGGTAATTCTTACTTCTTTTTTTGCTTCCACTTTGCTGACCTCACCATTGATGAGTTTCATGGACACAGATGGTGGTGTCTGGTTCTCCCAGGCAGGCAGCTTTGATGCACTTCAGCAGAGCTCTGGGTGAAAGAACCACTGGCACGTCTGTTATCAATGGGAATGTGCTGCAGTGGGGTTTCCTGGTGCCTGATGTCCCTGTGGGACACCATGGGAGAGGCAGCTGGTCATCCTGAGTCAGCATTTGCCATCACGTTAGTTAAAATTAGAGACTGCATTTTATGGCTTAGATACTGAGTTTCCTGTTAATAGAGGCTCACAGGCAAAGTGTGTATTTTAGACTAAAACTTAGTTACAGAAAACGTGAATAGTGTAAATGGAACCTGTGATTAAAGACTGTTAGATAAGAATAGGTACTGGAAAAAAATTCTGGGTGGATTAAAGAAAATTTCTGTTCTCCATCTTTCATACTGGAAAAGAGTCTTCTAATAATCAAGCACTAGTTTGCTAATACAGTTCTGACTTAGTAGCTGAAGTATTAAATTATTTTTATAATTGTTAGAGTAATGACCAGTTGATAATAATGGATAGTTTATAGTTGGTCAGTAGCTTCTCAGTTAGAACTGTGGCTGCTTCTTCTTTGCCTCTCTGGAAAATTAGTTTCATTTAATGGAAGTAATGCTGCAGTGCTTTATTTGAATTACTTTACTTTGCTTTGAATTAGTTTGTGCGTGTAAAATATATAATATTTAAAAGTACTTTTCTGTTATATTTGTATATTTCCATGCATCATAGAGATTACTTTAGTCACTTTCTATCACAACATGCACTTTAGAAGACTTTTTAATTAAAAAATAAATCTATGCATTAACATTAATTCATGGATATTTGGAAATGTGGACCGCAGTTTTTCTTCCAACTCTTTTTTATGTGGCATTTTTTATCAAGGAAAAAAAAAACCCAAAACTAAGTGCAATAGGAATCAATAGGCTTTATTTCTGCACACTTGTAGAGCAGGAAATACCAGTGACTATCTGTGGGGTGAAGTGCACCCTCTGAGGACAGGGGCAGCCCTGGGCTGTGCTTCCAATGCCAGACCTGTGCCCTTCAGTCATTCGGGAAAAGTGGGAGCAGGCAGGTGGTGGAGGCTGGCAGCAAAGGAAGAGTGACCCCTGAATCAAGAAATTCAGAAACTGGTGTGAACTTGCTGCGAAGTGCTACTTAAGTAGCATTGTGAAAGAAAACGCATGAGTGATAAAAGAGCGATTCACTGTGGTCAGCCACAGAGTAACCTCTGTTCCGAAATGTGTGCAGGTTAGAGAGAGTAACAATTCAAAGTACTGCTAGAGTACAATGGCTCTTGATTGTTCTTGGTTGCTTAAGAACTACTTTAATAAGTTTGTTTTGTGGAGGTACCTGCCTTAAATAACTGGGGAGTCTGGCTTAGACAGTACAGGCTAAACAGAAAGAAATAGCTTTTCTTAAATTGGACTGTGTCATCTTTTGATAATGCCTTTAAATATGGCACTCTCTGCATTTACAGTAAGGAATGTTATTATTTTATAAGGTGTAAGAGCTGGACTGTATTAATTATACATACTTCGTGTTATTATTACAAACACTGTTGAGCTCCATCAGTCCTTTCCTTGAGTGAGAACTTGACGCAGAGGACTAGTTCATGTGGGGCTGGATGTTGCTGGGAAATTGCGGAGTCTTCTTCCTTTTTTCTGCACCTTTTCATTCCATTTGGTGAGTTGCTTTTCCCAAACTAAGCCAGAGCTTGTTGGCATTCCAGTGCTGGCCTGTTCCGAGCAGTTGGTGAAGCAGTGGTTCTTCTTTAGGTCTTTGTGTTTGAATGACCACTAACTGGCAAGCTTATCTCTGTCATCCTTTCCCAGAGCAATCAGGCTAATTATGGCTTTTCAGGACACTGGAAGCTCATGTCTGGGCAGCTTCCAATGCTCTCAATAGCACTGTGGGTTATTTAAAATGAAACATTGCCCTGTCTGATATTCAGAAATGCCATTTGGAGGGCTGCTTGGCAGAGCTGGAATCTGTGTGAGGAGGCACATTCATGGCTTCTCCCAGTCCACTCCAGCACTGCATCCCGGTGGTTCATAAGGATTCAAGGTGGCTGTAGCACATGCTGTGTCAGCCAGTGAAGGCAGTCGAGGAAAAATTAAACTTTAAAAGTTTCCTCCAGGTTTGAAGATCAAAGGTGTTTTGAAAGGAACTCTGGTGATTCAGCAAAACCTTTTAAATTCAGAGGGATGTTTTGAGGCTCACAGCTGTAGACTGTAACACTATAGAGAGTTAGTGTTGAATTGTTATTCCTAAATTACTCTAAAAGTGAATGAGAATTTTTCTTGTCATTTAGTATCAAGTTAAGGTGAGACCAGTTTTGTGTGCTTCTGCTCCTGTTCATCTCTAAGGTGGTAAAAATAGAATGTTGAAGAGTTTCAGAGGTCAACTTCTTAATTTAGACTGAAAGAAGAAAATATTCAGGAAATTCTTGGGTAGAAGATCAGTGACGTAGTAGAATGAGTGAAAGAATGAATGAATGCTTGCAATACTAATTTACAACAGAAAGATGGATTTTAAAATTATTTGTATGAGCTCCCTGAGCTCATTTAAAATTGATGAACAAAGATTTCAGTAATTGAAAAGAGCGAAGAGCAGTGCTGAAGAATGACTTGAGAATAAAGAAAAAGGTGTGCAGTATTGAAGAATGAATAAGAGAAAAGTATAGAAAAAACTTGTGGAGAACTGGTGAATTTGGACCAAAATATAGGCCAGCTGTAGCAGTGAAGGAGCCACATAACATAGATGGAGCTGGAAGATGTGAAGTCTTTGACTTTCCAGTTTTACAGGATATGCATGTGAATTGTTTGTTACCTTAACTTGAACTCCTCTCTTGCTTCTCCTGTGTCCTCCTTTACATCTTTCTCTGTGTGTTCCAGTGGTTTTTTGGAGATGGATGCTGTTTACTGCACAGTCTGGCAGAAATCTGATTGTAACTTATGGGATGAAATTTTTCATTTATTCCTTACAAACACCTTGTAGTTTCTCCCTAGACTTGGGAATGTCTCAGGAACGTGACTGCAGCTGGGACAATATGCCACCAAAAAATGCCAATATTTACTTACCTGAATCTTTAAGCAGTCTTTGATGGTTTGTCCCCTTGATTTTCCTGACAACTCAGTTTTAAAATATCCTTTTCCTTTGACCTGATTATTTTTAAGAAGTGCCATGATTTTTTTATGCTGCAGAAGCACAGTTTAGTGGGTATAGCTGAGAACAGAACTGGGCCCAGTTAGCTTATGTCTGGCTCTAAGGCACTTTCCTTCTTAGGCACAGTATGTTCCCTTGGGGATAATTTCTGCTCTTTACAGAGGCTTTACATGTGTAACTGAAAGCAGAGTTTTTCCATTTGTGTCAACTGTATTTAGATTTTATAAACATCAGCTTCAGTAGTTATTCTAGCTGCTTTGAAGTAAATCACTATACATTTGCTTTTGAAAAAGGCCATCCTGTTGAGAAAATGCTAACATTTTTTTGTTCTATGGCTGCTTGTTGTCAGTGTTTTTAGCCAGCTATCTATAAATACTTTTGGTTTTGAAAGCACCTTCAGCCCAGTATTAAATCATGTCATGACTGATGGTACCCACTGATTGTTATTTATTGTTGTCTACCAGGTCCAATAACTCTTTTTCCTGGGCTGTCTGCAGTACTGACAGTACTGCAGTAGTTTATATGGGAGCTGTAAAATGGCTAAAGGAATTGGCTGGCTTTTGGTGTGGTGGTTGTTAATGTCCAGTCACAGTGGGTCTGCGCCGGACTGTTAGGATGAGCGAGAACATGCTGTTCTCATATTTCTGTATGTTATCCCGAGATCTCTGAAGGATACAAGCTTGGCTCTGTGCCTGTGTATGGTGCAGTTTGCCACGCTGAGATTTTGCAGTGTTTTGCTGTCAGCGCTGTGGAACTGGGCTCTCACACCTGCTGTGAATCTCGCTGTTCTCGGTCTGTCTTTACAGGGAGAATTATGTCTCCCGTGTACTCGAAAGCATTTTTCTGACAGGCAAAAATGTGCTGGATAGCACAGCATTTCATTTTATTAAGCAAAATAAATTGATATTTAGCAGAGCCCATTTAATAAAGGATCACAGCCCTGAAATATCAGCTGGCATAATTTTGCAATCCTCTGTTTAATTGAGTGGAGTTAAATGAGTTCATACTGGCTTACCTGGGGTAGGGATCTAGGAAAGACTGAGTGTGTCATAATGAGCCAAAGACAAATTAATCTGAGAGCCCTGATTTCTACCGTTACTGTCTTTGGAAAGGACTAACATAGTGTTACACAAAGATTCAACTTCTGGTTAGTCTGGTTTAAACCTGAGCAGTACCAGCAGTTTCAGCACTGCTGAAGTCTGTTTGCTTTTTGGGGCTACTCCAGCATGAGCTTCTGCAATGTCCTGTCTGACCGCAAATGCCGTGGTTATGTAAAACTTTCAGATGCCTAATTTTTATTCAGGTGATGTGATTATGTGGACTTTTGGATCTAATAAATCCGTGTAAATGCTGCAGCTGTCTAAGAAGAAATTGTGATTCTACAAGAGCGCTGACATAACAGTATTATTGCACAATATGTGTTCCAGCATTATGTGCAGTGAAAACAAATAAAAATCCCTTAAGCAGCAACAGGTGCTTTAGTCTAGCACAGAAAAATCATCATTAATGGTTATTTCCTTTCTTCTCATTGGACATGCAATAATTGTTCCCTGAGAATTTGGTGATGAGGGGGATTTCTTGCTGTTTATTTTGATAATATCCTCTGTAGCACCAGTAAATAATGGCTAGTACCTCCAACGTTCATAACTTTTCAGCCATTTTCTGTCTTCTCATTCTTCAGTTTGGTCTTAGGTTAGCCTGTTTTACCTTGTAACTGGGATAAGCTAAGAGTGTACATTTAATAAGTTATAACAGCTGATCTCTCATTCATAAACAGGTAAACTACCCTGATTTTGCTATGTCGTGTGCTTATTCCCTAATTATGGACTGCATTAGTACATTTCAGGAGCAATTCTATTAAAGACAGTGGAGCTGTAAATCTGGCTAAATGTGATGCTAGATGTGAAACGTGGGGTGTGAGGTGAGGGTATTGTCCATTTGGGTGGTGAATAAGTGACTTTGTATGATGAAGAAATACTTTCCAAGTAAGCCTTGCTGAACTGAGTCACATGTGAAAGAAATATAAACCTAAATGTAATGTGCTGTAGAATCTTTCACAGCTCTCTGAAATGAAGCTGTGCAGAGCTTGCAGCTACCTGGAAATCTCAGGAATTAGGACAGTGCTCTGTGTGTGAACAGCCATCTTTGGGAATTGTCTCTATCTGAGTGTCTTTAGCCCAGCACCTTTAGTGCCTGGGAAAGCCTGAGAGCATAAAGTTAATGCCTGAACTGAGTGCTCTACGTAGTGCTCAAGTCCAGCTGTGTCAACAGCACTGATACGATCCCACTTTTCCCCATAGAACACTGCGTATTTTCTCAGGGTTTGCTTCTTGCAGTGCCTATCAGAATTACAGTGTGGATAGTAATACTACTGCTGTTGGGGAATTTTCATGGGAATGTTACAAGTTGGTACCAGCAGAGCAACCCCTTCACCCTCAATGTCAGCCTGCCAGATTGCTGTAATGAACAGAATTCTCACAGCTTGGCAGGTGCAAGGGAGCTGTGCAGTGCTTGCTCTCTGTGTGGCGTGCAAAACCTTCAGCAAGGCTGCTTCAGCTTTCTAGTGGGAAAAGGTCCTCCCTTGGAAGTACCTGCCTGGGTGTGAAATCAGTGAAAGCACTGCATGAAGTCTGTGAGGGAGTAAAAATGCCCTTCAGCTGATGCTGAGGAAGATCCCAGAAAAATTTTGCTGCAGAGAGCTGGCCTGCCACCTCTGAAAATGATCAGGGGTGCGACTGAGGAGGTCACTGTTTGGTGAAGGAGGGTGGAGGTGATTAGAATCATGGGTTACTAAAACAGACACTTTTTGTACTTCAAGCTGTCAGTGGATGGCTTCTGAATGGTTGTAGTGTGGCCTGAAGGGAGCTGTGCTGCGAGTTCAGGCATGGCTGGTCATACAATGCTCAGCAAAATCTGGAAGGCAGGAAGCCACTTCCAGGGTGTGAAGCTAAACTAACATTCAAAAATAAATGTGACTGTGTTTTCAAGGTCAGCTTTTTTAAACTTCACAGTCTGAGATGTCAAGCTCTCAATACAAACTAAAAGGAAAAAACCCAGTATTTAAGAACAAACATAAGCAAGCCCCTTGCATAAAAAGCAAAACATTTTAATAGCCAGCTATGATTCTTCTTCCCACTAATTTACAAGTGTGGTATGCAAGCTTAATTCTCAACTGTGCTAGCATACAGCCCCTGTCCTAACAATTTCATATGCAGTTTATTTTGGGGCACAGTATTTCTCACCATATTAGCTAGCTGTCTGCAATAGCCACGGCAAAATAAGCAGGCTGTGCTCTGTGATATATAATGTGGTATGACTGCCACAGTGTAAAGCAGAATTGCCGTATCCAGCAAGGAACCCGTAAGAAAAGACAGCAGCTATGTAGGGAGAAGTAACATAAAGCTGTGCTTCAAACTTTGACTCACCAGTTAGAAAGAAATAAACCAGTGATGGCTGGTAGAAAAGAGAAGATATACTGAGTCTGTGTACAACAAGAGGGAGAGTATACCTCATCTTATATCTATTTTTCTTAAAGAAATTGGAGGTTTAAATTTTTACCACTGTCTCTTAGGCAATTTGCAAGTTTTTGCTCTGGCTAAAAAGCAGGTAATTCAGCTCTTTCTCCGGCAGCTCTGACTGTGAGGATGCGGCATGGCGCTTGTTACCTACTGGTGCTTGCTACTGAACAGCTTGGAACAGTAGCACTGGAAAGTGAGATTTGTCCTCAGTTGTCTCAAAGTGATGTAACCATCAAAGACAAATTAGGTCAGCAGATTTAACTGCTTTAATGGGGAGTGCTACGCCAAGAACCTTCAACAGTCCAGTTGCCCATGAGGAGTGCCTACATTTTCTAGCAGCAGAGACAATACATGCACAGTTCAGACCAGATTTTGCTTTTACTTACACCAGAGAATAGCTTGGTGGAATTGATTAACTCAGAACATACCCATATCTAAATGCGTACTAGATTTTATTTAGCTGTATGCAAATAGGCACCGGAGGCGGATAACTGAAAGCTTTCGCCTCTCTGTCCCTGAGCCAGGTTCGTGTGCAGGCTCTGTCCTTGTCATCAGGAGCAGAGCGATGACTGCTCCAGGCTGGTGGCTGCACAGCATTTCCCTTCAGTGCAACACCCAGCAGCGTTAGACACAATTTGGTGTGGAGGTTTTCATGCAGCACTGACCACAACAGCTTTCAAACAGCCACGTGGTAAACTGGGCATTGCACTTTTATCAATGAAGGCAGATCAATACTACATTTCTGTGCCTCTTTCTTTGTAACTTAGATTAAACAACCTTTAGACTTTTTTTTCTGTTTTTTAAATTTCATATTTGTTCCTGCATGAAACATCTTGGTACTGCATCCATACATAAGACATAATTAATTTAAGCTGCCCTGGCTAATTAAAAGAAAATGGAACAAAACTTTAATCAAATCAGTTCAGTTAGAGGCATAAATTAAGGAAATCTATGAATTTCATTGAGTGAAAAATGTTCTTTTCTGTCTATAACTGCCACTTCCAGAAGCTTTCTATACCTCAGCAGCTCAGTGGTCTGGAATGACTTGGTGAAAGAAGCCAGTTCTAGAGATCAGGATTAAGTTAATGAAATAGTGGACTGAACATAATCCCATACTTAAACTCAATTGTGCCTCTGGCTTCTGTTTGCTTGAGGGATCTTAACTCTGGATCTGCTGGCAGGAATGAAATAAATTGTGTAACTACTATTTCAGTGGACCAACACTAATTCACTTCCCCGGAGAGTGTTTTGTTGTTTTCATTAATAAATTTTCTAAATGAAATAATTAAGAGAGTTGTCTTCTAAAATCGTAGTAGTCATTAGTGTTAATAGCTTCTTAACAGTAAAAATCAGCATCACCTTTACTGTTGTGCCTGGCCATATTCATGAATATAATTCCTATACATTTCACTCACTTCATGCTGGAAGAATAGAGTTAAACCTTTGAAGCTTCAATGAGTTGGTCTCCTTTTTTGAATTTAGAATGACTTTTTAAATTGAATCCTGCTTTTGTGAATAAAAGGGATTTTTGTAGCCTTGGTATTTAGCTTTCCACTGAAGTTAAAGCTTCCCCACAAGACAAGCTGCCTGGAATGTATTTGGAGCAGCTTGCCAGCAGATTGTTATTTGCTGCTTTTGCCACCTTGGGCAGCAATTTCTTCCTGACGTGCCCAGAACATTTAAGACATCTAGTTCTTCACTTAAGTAAACAGCAGGTTAATTTTAAGAGGAACAACATATCTCCCAGTAAAAGTTGAAGAGACTAAGGAGAGCTAGGCTGAAGGAATGCATCTGTCTATCAGACCAGAAGCCTCAAAGATGGCTTTAAAGGGAGGAATATTGTTGTTATGCTTGGTATAATGACAAGGATGTCAGCATAGCAGAAAGTAACCACTACTGCCAAGAAGCTACACAGAAGAACCACTCTGATCTGAAAGGATTCTTTTCTCATTCTGGTCTAAACATTTAATTATTTTTTTCTTTATTTTTTCTGTCTATTTTAATTTTTTATAGATGGTTACAATTTCTTCAGAATTGGATTGCAAAATCAAAGGTTTAACAGAGTTTTGGAAATAAAATCAATGCAAGGGAAAGGTAGAAATATCTGAGCATGAGGCCGCTCCTTTAGGCTGCTAAATTTTCTTGTAAAGTTACTTTCTCTGCCCTTGAATAAAAAATTGTTTATTCTTTTTTTACTCATCTTGTTGAGCCTAAACATTGGATAGACTTTGTTTAACCACGCTTTGTGCCAGCTGACCCCCTGAAGTGGAATGGCTGCAGCGCAGGTGACGAGACAGTGATAAGGATGGAGCTACGTAACTTAGATACAGGGCCAGGATGTCTGTGCAGACACAGGTGTCTGCTGAGAAAAGATGCTCAGTGTTTTGGGTTTTTTAATAGTGCTGTGTTGGGTGTTTTAATATATTCAAAGACAGTCTATTTGTGATGGAATTCATTATCCTTGCTTCGCAGGGTAATGACTAGAAAATATCATATCTCCTCAGATTAAGAGTCTTCTCTTGGTTTCAGCACTGCAGCCCTACTAACTGAGGCAGAACTTACATGAAGTAGCACAATGCTGATAACCCATACAGAGATATTTTATTACATTTTATAAAAAATGTTCTAGCTTGCACTGGGGGTCTTGAAACACAATGAAGACAGAAAGCAAGGTTTGACCACAACGCACAGTTCGATGCGTGCACACACTCACCTGCATGAACAGTAGAAGATGGGGAAGAGAGGAAAGTAATGGGAGATTCAGCTGGGCAGCACAGTTACACAGACGTTGTACAAACGTGCACACAAACCACACTGCATTAGCTGCACGTGGGTCCTTTCATACCTCTGCTCATGTTCTGTCCAGCTCACACAGCTCCCATGACTCTGCTGAATCTCTGCTGTCCCCGTGTTGCTTTAACTGTCACAGCCTATATTCCCCTTGCAAATGGGATCTCCTGTCACTTCCATGTGAGTATAGAGAAATGTTGACCATCCCTCATGTTTTCAGTTCTCCTCAGTCCATAAAGAAACTCAGCTCCTGCTAGGTTAGTGGGCAAAAGGGAACTCAAATTCAGACAGTTCTTTCAAACTTTTGCATTTTTGTTTGTGATGTCAGTCCTTTGATCCTAATTTTATTTGAATTATAATTTAGTGAATGACCTTCAGTGTTGCTGAGAGCAGTAAGAACTGGGAGAACCCCCCAGCCTAGGCCCTTGAACTCCATTGTTTTCCCATTCTCAGGTTTGAAAGGAGCCTTTGCTCCAGTCCAAAATTCTGTAATAAGCCTCTGCAGACAGTGCTTTTTGCAACTATTCCTTAAACCCTCTGAAGTACATACTTGTTCCCCCCAAATTTTAGTTCAACATAACATGAAGTACATCCATAATGCCACCCTTAGCATGTACAGTGCTACAGTTACTTCACAATGTAATGTTAAAAGGTATTTATTTTCTTTTTTCCTGTTTCATATTTCCTGCCTGTATGTTTTGCCTCAGTAGGACAGTAAATACATATATATTTTTTTAATTTGTCTGTCACTGATTATTAGAGTTGCAGAGGAAAACTGTTTTCTGAATTGAAAAAGTTAATGATCTGCAATGGGCATACACCTCATAAGATGAGGACGGGAATATTCTTAATTGAATAACTGGTTCTAATTATTTCTAATTCTGGGGGAAGCAACATTTTTCATTGAGCAATTTGTCACGTACTTGAGGAAATATTAATTTATGTGCTGCCATTGCTGTGAATGTGCTGCTTCTGCTGTTATTCCATAAAGCCACTATGTTCTTCATGCAAGTCTAAGAGTATGAAAGTTATGTTTTTCAATTTAAATAGTTTTCTCCTCAAGTAAAGGATAATTCTTTGTATAGTAGTGCTGTTCTGTTATTTTCTTGTGTGTGGATTATCATTCCTTCTTTTTATTTTCTGTGGTCTGTCATTACTGAGCCATGTTTAGGTCATGGTTACGCATTGAGATTGTCTAACACTTCCAATATTAAAAAATCCTTTAAGTCTTGAATGAGTGATTAGCCCACAGATATGTGCAGGTAAGGAGCTCTGTCCCATGAAATTTTGCTTAATCATGACTGTCCTAGTGTGCTGTATTACCAAATCTGAGTGGTCACTTGTAAGCATTTTGTACCACTGCCTCTGTCTCTAAAGTGACTTGGCGCTTTTTTATTTAATAGAAAGTGCATGAATAGAACCTAGATACAGAAATTATGAAAACCCCTTTGCTAGTACTACGTGAATCTTCCTGATGAGTGTAATATAAAGAAGGAAAATTTCTATTGTCTCAGATTAAGAGAAATGCATTCTCAGATTAATGCATGTATGCAAAAAGTAGGAAAATAGGAACTAATTTTGTTGCAGGCACATCATAGCCTGTGGGTGAACACAGATCAGCCTTACTGTGGCTGTACAGCAGTTCTGTCAAAAGCTGAATTTGTAACAGGGGGTCTACTCCAGTTTATGGACATACCCATCATTGCAGCAGGCTTGACTTTCTCAGACTATCAACTGGTTTTTAATGAAAAAAGACAATCCCATATTGTTCAATAGGATTGTTTAGTTCTTAAGTATGTGTTCTACCTATTCTTTGCTCTTAGCTCTCTTTGTTCTAGATACTCAGCTGATGTATGCCAATTTGCTATTATCCATTCCTGGTTTTTCAGAGTTAGTATTTTTAGATAGAATTTTAGTAGATAGTTTCTTTTCACAGCAACAGTCAATGGAATTTCTCTGCATTTATGTCTGTGTGACAGAAATCAGGATTCAAACTTCAGCATTCCCTGTGACATGCTTCATGATTTTTCAGAAAAAGAATTGTCAGTACTCTGCAGTGTCAGAGACATCAGAAGGACACTCTTCCTACTCTTATCCAGAAGGCCTTGGGTACACATTTCACGGATCTTCAAGGTCCTGGCTTTTTGAAAACCACAGTTTTTCCATATTTGTTCACAGTAAATTTATAGGTTTCTATTTTTATCATGCCAGTTCTGCTTTGATGCTGCAAGGGGCAATTACACAACACAGTCTTCTGTGCTGATTGTTATCCTTGGTTAAGTGTCTTCTGTTTAATATTATCCAGAGCCTTTGGTCCTGTGTGTTGTTCTTGATTATGCATTTTCAAGATGTGACTGAGTTAAGGATCTGGTCAGTCCAGCAAAAAATCTGGCATTGTTTTTCCTCTGCATTCCTGAAGGGAAATAATTATGATCAGAAGTTAACAGACCGCCTTTGCCTTCAAATTTCAGTCAAGTTTTCTTTTATCTACTGTGTTTTAGCTGAATTTTAGCTACCAAGCTCAAAATGGGTATGTAACTCTTCTGGAAAAAATCCAAACCAAATAGGTTGGGGGCTCTCTGTTATATTTTATGAGACAACTTTGTCCATTCAGCTTGGCTGAAATCTAGCTTTTGGAAGTCTGAGGACTTCTATCAGCTTCCAGGTTCTTTGTACTCAAGGTCAAATTTCTACATTTATTTCTTTCCATCAAATTCCAGTTACGTGTAGGATTAAACTCCAATAGCTGCAGACAAAGGTTAAGTTCTTGGGGGTTTATTGTTTGTGTGTATCTTCTCTGAGTTTTGGTTGTACTTTCCCTTTTCCCCCTTCTCTGTGTAGCTGAAGGAAATTTTTACCACTCTGGATCTGTGTGCTCTAACAGAGAAAGGCTTTCAGAAGGTATGAAACTCTGGGTAAATTTGAGTCAGCCTCGGTCTGGAAGAATGCAGTGCTAAAAGTGCTACACAGAGTGTGGATGGAGTATTTTACAAACAAAATACTTCCTGAAGCCTTTAGTCCCCCCTGAGGCTGTGCTGCAGCTGTGCTTGAAGTGTGTTTTACAGAGCAGACTTTGTCAAGTCAGGACTTGCAATAATTTTGTTTCACAGTTATTTCTAAGGAAAACAAGTTTTCTTTCAGTCAAAAGTATTTTAGAAACCAGTTTACAATTCAATGGATAATTTATTTGGTATAAGTGTCATTTCTTGGCTTTGGTATTAAGTTTTTAAAAAGGAAGAGAAATGGTTGTAGTAAAGCTTAAGTTACAGGAACAATTGGTGGATAATTAATTGTTATTTAGTGATTCTCTTTAGTCTCTGATCAGACTTAGCTTTTCTCTAAAAAATGGACTCAGAGATACATTTCTGCAAAGTTTGGTGTTTTTTGACTTTCTTATAGCTCAAAAATATCAGAAGGAAATATCACTGAACTTTCTGAAGTACCCCTGCTTTAAAGAAAGAGATCTCAACAATGAAAGAACACTTATATAATATGTTGAACAATTCAGTAATAAGAAAATGTCAAGTCAATGACAGTTTAATATCCTCTTTGTTACTGTAATGTTTGCAGAATTTCCCCTCTGAATCATACAGTAAAATGGTACAGATTAAGGAGTTAATTCTTAATAAATTAATATATTATTAATAAATTTTAGTATTCCAAAATTATGGGAGAAGTGGGAAGCAGATCACAGCTAGTACACAGTAAATCTCTTGAGGTCAGACCATCATTTTCAAAGACATCTTATGATAAAGACAAACTTAATTTTTTGAAAATGAACTGAAAGAGATCAAACTGCAATAAAAAAATCTCTTTTTTTCTTCTGCTGAAATGGAAAGGAACAAACTGTCACTTTTGACAACGATTTTTTTTTTTTTTTTTTTTAGTATCAGAAGGAGTTCTGTATTTAAATAATTTTCTTACTGAGAATGGTTGAGAAGTATTGAAAGTTTAGTCCAAAGTACTCAGGGGTGTGGTATGGCATGGTAGACGTGGGAATAAGCTCTCAGTTTAATAGTTAAAGGGCCTATGGAGAGAACAATGAATTGCTTGATATTTAGAAAGTGACAGGATAGCGAAATATTTTTAAAATAAACTCTCTTTTGGAATAAGGACTCAGTAACACTCCTGAGCAAAGTCAAGGTTTAAGTTTCAGAAGAACTAGTATTCTACAATTCATTTCTGAGAAAGACAGAGAATAAGTGAAATGTGTCAGAAGATACCTATTTATTTGTTTGAAACTCAACCTTGGGAATGGGCTTCTCTTCTAAAAAGTAGAGAAGCAGATGCATTGCAGAAAATGTCACACAAAAAGGCATGTCACATCCTACATCCCTTTTTTTCATTTTTCTCTTGTTTTTGTTTTTCTCCTGCCAATCTTTGTATCTGAAATCAGGCAGTTCAACACTTTCTATTCCACTCACTGCCATTTTCTGGCACTTGATTGAGTTCTTAAAGTTTTCTGATAATTGTCTGTCAGCCTAGCACAACATTTTACAAAATTAATTGCATTCTTAACAATAACAGGCAATTTGACTCACGTAGCATCATGCTGTCACCACTTCATGTTAATAATCTGCCGCTTGCCTTCCCGTTCCAGGAATATGTATGCTTTTGCCACTGAATATATTTGCCTTAGACTGTTTTCAGCTCCTTTTCTTAATTTTTTTTTTTTTTTCCTCTGTTGTAGGGTTTTCCCCCCAGTACACCAGCTCCTTTTGTTAAAAACCAAGTTTCATATATACTTAAAAAATTGCAGGAATGTTGGTAGTTTGGGGACGTTTGTATTATTGATGGTTGCTACAGGCACCCAAGAGCAAGTTCTCAAGCTGCTCTCTGACTGGTGTCTGTAAATCCTACAGCTATTGAGCACAACTCAGCTTGATATGCTCTACAGTATTTACTTCAGAATGGATGAATAATTTATACGACTGTGAAACTTTTTTTAGTGGTTTTGTACCCTTAGGAGAGCAGCTGAATATTTACAGTGTTATTTTGAATGTTATGATTATTTTCTGTAGTACGTGAATGTTTTGGAAAATGTACCAAACCAAACAAAAAGAGCAGCTCCAATTTATTATATGAAAGGTTTTATTTTTCAAAGAAAGGCTTTGCTTATGGCAGTGTGGTGCTAAAATATAAGTTGCTTAATTGGAAGCTAGATAAAGTTCTTGCTGAGCAAGAGTGATGTTGAGTGAGGAAGGAAAAGAATGGAAGGAAGCAGAACTAGGTCTGTCTATTTAGATTGATCTGTTAGTTTCTCTTACTAGATGCTCATCAGGGCCGAAGACATTGCTGAAGGTGATGTGATATGTTGTGCACAAACACAGCAGCAGCTCTGTGGAGGCTGAAGGGAGCTCAGCAACAGGGGAGTTGGTCAAGTGATCCTGAAGTGCATCAGGCAGAAAACTTGGAGATTTTATGAAGCCTGAAATGGACCACTGGGGGACATGATCTCTTTGTTGCATTCTATAGGCTTAACTGCATTAGGGATGAGCCAGTGTGAGGTAGTCTACAGGAACTGTATTGAGAGGATTAATTCTCAGTCTCTTTCAGTCTTTTTTGGATGTGGAAGATTACCGCTGTAAACATACAGGACACAGATTCAAGCTTGACCTAACAAAATTCCCCATCGCATCACTGGAGGCTGCAATAAGAATCCAACAAAATCAGCTTGTTGCGTAATTTGTGATGATGCAAAAAGGTAAATGGATTGGCCATTCATTTACAATACAAATATTTTACTAAAAAGTGACGTTACCACATTTGTGAAATATTTCAAACATTTTCCTGAAAAGTCAGGTCAGATAAAATATCTTAGTGCCATGAAAACATCATAAATCAAACATAACAAATATGTAGATACTTAGAAAATTACACAGCAGACAACCATTATGGTCTCCTGTTCATTGGTTTTTGAATGCCAAAAGCAGCAGATGCATAACTGGTTTCAGTGATGGCTTGGAGACAGAGATAGGTTTAAGTAGTGTGTTCTTTGTGCTTCTTTCAGTTCTTTGTCTTTTTCAGGAGACAATGCTGTATCAAAGTGGTGTGTCCTGCTTCCCTTGTAAGGTGTCCTAGGGAATCAGGTAGTAACTTTTTCTCTTAGGAAGGATTCTGAGCTTCATTTGACGCTGTACCAGTTCAAGGAGAAATGTTCAGGTTTTAGTTTTGCTGTTCATAAGAGAAAAAAATCAGGTTTCACTTTTGCTCTTCAGCAAATGCAGAAATTTTTACCTACATGGGTAGAAGGTGAGTTAAGCTAATATCTAGAGAAGCATCCGATAAAGGAAGAGGGTTGGCTCTACAGTGAAACCTGTAACTGTTGCATGCATGCAGTGAGTGACAGAAATACTATGTAGCATATAGGGTGCTCTTTAGAATCATTAAAGCATTAAGCCTCTAACACATCTGCAAGAGTTTCTTACAGATCAAACAGGTAGTGAAGCTTCACAGGACCACCATGGAAATATAATGGCTTAACTTACATGTATTGATACCAATATCCTACTGAATATAAAATTTCAGCGCTTCAACTGAAGCAGAAAAACCTCCTCTTGGCTCTTGAGATTACCCTTCAAAGCATCCTACACTAAATGCCAACATCGCACAGAGAAACAACTGTTGCTATACAACGCACCTCTATGCACACCTACAATCGCCTTGTGATGACAATGAAATGAGAATGTATTATTATACTTGTACAGATCATGGGTGATTTCTTTGAGCAGATAATGACACATACTCCTACTGTTTCAAATTATGAGGAGGAGTCAACACGGAGAGGTATGTGAAAGTAAACCTTATGTTTGCTCCCCTTACGAAGTGAGCCTACAGAAAATCTTCTGCTACAGTAAGGATTTTGAAATACTGGCTTTCATAAGCAGCAACTTTTATAGATTTTATATTCGTGTTGAAACACGGCACCAGCTTCTTGTTCACTTTTATGTGCAAGTCAGAGTACCAGTGAATGTCTCAAAGCCTTACATGGTTTAGCCCAGGAAGTTTTGCACTTTTTCAACTCCTAGCCTCCTATTGTGATAGCTAAGACAGTGTTACAGATTGTGGGGTAGAAAACTGAGGAGGAAGACCGTGCTGATATATTTGGTTCTCTTTTTATTGCAACAGAAAGCAGAATTGTAGAAGACACAGTTGCTACAATACTAATGCCATTATACATTATTCTTTTTTTCAAGTTTATATGTAATCATGGAAAATTTTCAAGGACATTTTACAGATTATGCATAACACCATCTGCCTGTCATGAGAAATATATGTGTTATGTGACATTAAATTTCTTCATTATATTAGGAGACATTGAATAAAGGTTATTTCAAAACTAGATAATACCCATAGTATTGAATATAGGAGAAACTGTACAGTAAAAGTGCAGTACAGTGCTGTGTTTTGGATTTAGTATGAGAATACCACGTCGATACCACTCTGATGTTTTGGTTGTTGCTAAGTAGGGTTTACCCTAAATCCAGGACTTTCCCATGTCCCATGCCCTACCAGTGAGCAGGTGCACAAGAGGCTGGGAGGGAGCATGGCTAGAACAGGTGACCCAAACTGGCCAGAGGGATGTTCCATCCATAGAAGGTCATCCCCAGTACATAAACTGGGGGGAGAGTTGGCCAGGAGGGGCCAATCACAGCTCAGGGGCTGGCTGGGCACTGGCCAGCCGGTGATGAGCACTGGTATTGTGCATAATTTTTTTGTTTCCCATCCCCCTTTGGCTTTGTTGTTACCTCTCTTTTTGTAACCCCCCTTTTCTTTACAATTATTACTCTGTTTTTCGGTATTTCAGTTGTGAAACTGTTCTTAACTCATTGATGAAAAAAGCTCAGTTGGTCAGAGCATGATGCAAATAGCACCAAGGTGGTGGGTTCAGTCCCTGTGTGGGCCATTCACGTAAGAGTTGGACTTGATGATCCTTATGGGCCCCTTCCAACTCAGAATATTCTGTGACTTGGAAATGAAGCTGCTTCTCCTCATCCCACCAGAGGAGGAGTCAGCAGCTGTATGATACTTGATTGCAGGCTGGGGATTAAACCACGAGGCTTGCATTTCAGCTGGAACCATATTATATTAGCAGAAAACCCTGTATAAGTTTATACCCTGAAAAAACTGAGAATCTGTCAGAGCTCTTGACAAACCGTAGTGGATAGTTACATTTTCTCTTACAAATGGACACCTGAGTGAATTTCTCTAGGGTCAGTATTGATACTGACCTTTTCCACTTGGCTGGAAATGTATTATATCCCCTGGATGATCTCCATGATAATATTGCTGCTATGAGGCTCACAGTAGAGTGCTTTGTAGGCATGTTTTAAGCTCTACCTTATTGGCATCATTTTTAAAGCAAACCAGTACATTAAGCTTTCAGTCTTAGAAGATTTTCTTTGAATTATTCAAAAGTCATTGAGCTAATATATGCCATCTATATATGTCTATATATGTTTTCCTCTGGCTCTTTGGCTTCTTTGGAGTAACTTCTTACCACTGTAAAACTGCTCACAATTATGACATCTCTTATATTGGTATAGAACTTTAAACACTTGAAGTGTATTACTAAATGGAATAATATACATGTAAAATCCAAGTTCTTACTGTTCCTTACTTAATTTTGCTTTTCTGTACTGTGATAAATTCTATTTTTTTTTATTTTTGCACTAATATCTATTAAAAATTTACAACAGTCTCAAAGCATGTATTAAATTAAATGGTAATAAACAAGTACATAGCTTTTCGCTGTACTGATACAAATGAATAAATAGTGTTTTGTGTTACTTTTTATTGAAGTTAATGGATCAAAACTGAAGTTGTTGGTGCCAGTGAGACTGGTAGCTTTACTTATGTAAAACTTGCCTCAAGACCTGTATTTCTTAATTCAATTTGCTCTTTATTTTTCTTTGGAAGACAGTAATTTTTTAGTGATGGTGTTCGCGGAAGTATAATAATAACTGTGCTTGTTGAAACACTTTTTCAGCTTCCAAGACTGTCTACTGTCCTGTTTTGGAAGAAATAAATGCAAACTGTCTTAAGGCTCTGTACTTAGAACATGTTCCAGTTGTGTTTCCAGGTAATTTGTTGAGCTCATGTTTAAGTACAAGGGGTTTCTGGCAAGATCCCCAGCTCATAGTTTACTTAATTCTTCATCCCTGTGTTTACTGAATGATTTATTTTTAAGTGTCCCCAGTTCCAAAGAAGTTACAATACAGCCTTGTTAACTCTGATCATCTTTGTCAACTTCAGATACGTTGTCGTCAACACCTAAAGCTTTATTTATTTATTTATCTTTTATTCTAGGTTTTCATTATATTGTTATCATCATCATAATCTTCTCCTAAATTGTTAATGTACAGTTTCAGACTATGTTAATTCAAGCATCCTTCTGCAGATTGTAATTGCAGTTCTTGAATGACTGAAATTTACTTGATCATACACAAAAGAGCTTTCCTAATAGTGAATAATATTTAAGGGTTTTGACAGGGGCTCTGTGTGTAGTAGTTATGATGAAGAAACACTTGACAGTCAAAATATTGATTTACACAGGATTTTCCAGACTGCCAAGTGAGGGGTGTAGAGGTAGGTGGATACACACATGGAATACATGGGCTCCTCCTGTAGATTGAGTTGTTATATTTGTGACCTGAATTTACAGTTAAATTTTTGCAAATTTGTTTGTGTTGCTAGTAGGTTAGATTCCTGTAGAAATTACCCTATAAGCAGAATGAAAATATTTATGACAAGAGTTATATCCACCGGAATTCACAGAAGAAGGCTCTTTGTAGAATGGATGGAAAAAGATTTCTTTGCATTTGGGACTGCGGAAATTGTGAAGCATATAGAAGAAAATTGCATGGAAAAGATGTCGGTTATTTGTCACTCTCAATCTTGCAAAAATATCGGAGGACTTGCAAGAACATAATATGCTGAAAAAGGGACAGAATTTTATAGAACAGGTTATAGCGTGATTGGGTTTTTTTTGGTTTGTGCAGAAAGTTGATCACAAGATTTGTATGAAGAACAGAGTATGCGTAAATAGTGCTCTTAAGATACTTCTGTCCTGGCTGGTATATCAGGGATTTCAAAACCTGAGTGTCTGAAGGATTAAGTGTTTACAACCGAGTACTGCAACAGCTGCTTGGCACAGAAGAATAACAGTAGCAAACATTCATATTTTCTATTTTTATAATCAAATCTTTGCACTAATATCCAGTGAGAGGAAAATCTTGAAAATAAACTGAATGATGAAAGATATGAAACATGACCAGAAAGAAATGTGGATTCTACATGAACTCCAGCTGTAATAATATGTTAGCAGTAACAACTATATATTTACAGAGGACTTTAGCGTGCATTGAAAACCATAATTTCTCTGCTATAAAGATCTTAAAAATCTTAGTAAAACCAGAAAAAGTATGTCAATCTGTAAAAGTTAGGTAAGGTTTTGTAAGGTACAGAGAATAGAGGCAGATTGTTTCAAATCCAAGAAAAGTTAAAAAAGGAAAGAGGAAGCTTTTGTGATAGAGAAAGATAAACACAGGAGATGGAAAGAAAGGTTCAGACGTGAAATGAGAAAGGGAACAGAAGCTGGAGCAGATAGGCTGGGTTTGCTCTGCTGTGGACACCAAGCTATAAAAAGTAGCTAAGGTGCAAATTGGCATAATTTATGCAGAAATGACATGCAGGCCAGCTGCAGACAGTGAGTGATGCTAGATGTGGACAAATGCAGGTATTACAGAAGTGTAGCTAATTGAGTTTCTTTCAAATGCTTGATCCTGTTTTACTTGCATCTTAAAGGGAAAGTTACTGTTCTACCCTAGATTCACACTAAAAACACTCCTGTGATAGTTAAAAAACGGTTCCTTTAATTTAATTTTAGCATAGCTGATTTTTCAACTGGTAACCAAACAAAAATGTTTCATTATGAGCATGTGAAACGGGGGTTTAGTTTCTCTTTGGAGAAATAAAATTTAACAGCTCTGACGCTTTTGTGTGTGGGCAGAGGGTAGATTTCACTTTAGGTCAGAATTATGAATGTCTTTTTTTATATACTTATCGGTATTTTGTACACTTATAATTCATTCATTGAAGTACGGTAAAGACTTATGTTTTCTGGGTTTTATGTGGCGTTGATACAGACTGGAAAAACCAGAATATTGGCAGTTATGTCCCAAAAGTAACATACTTTTTCCATCTAACCACCTCATACTGATTTCATATTACAATTGAGCTAGTTAATTTTGGCCTGCCTATCCTAAAATGCCCTTAAAAGTTGTAATTCTTGTTCTTTTTCTTCTGATTGTTTTCTTCTCTGATTCAAAAAGTTCTGTGAATTATTTTCCATTCTAGGTTTACTTGCAGACTTGTCATTTTAATAGGGATGTTTAATAGGGAAGTTTTGATTATTTTTATTTTTTTTTTTAATTCTCTTTTTAAAAAATTTTGGTTTCCGATTTCTTTTTATGAAGTCGAGGTAGCTAGTGTGTATCAGAAGAGGCACAACTGTAATAACAGCATTTTTTTTTCATGGTCATCCTTAACACTTCCACAACAATTAGCTCTTATGTTGGAAACTGAGAGGCTCAGAAAATGAAGGTACAGCTCAATGAATGTGACCTTGCACGATGCTTGACAAGATGGTAATGGCTGAGTGACTCTTAAGCCTGTCTCTTGAGCTGTGATGTGGATACCATACCAGGGAATATCGGTGGTCAGTAGTGGTGCTGGTAAGACTCTCTTCCTCACCCTGTAAGACTTCAGTTTTGTCAAACTGTCTAATATCTGGAAACTAGATCCCTAAGGAGAAAAACAAACAAACAAACAAAAAAAACCCAAAAACCCCAAACAAACAAACAAAAACAAAACAAAACAAAACCCTCGCCTTTGGAGAGATAGGATTAGTCTGCTTTGACTAAATATTGTCCTACATCACTTTGTGAAATCCTCTACTATGTCTCAGTCAATCAATACCACAGTAGTCTCAGTTCCTCTTTAGTGATGTTGTCATCTTTTATACCACTAATTTTCTTTCTTGGCTTATGAGATTTTAAAGTTTTGGATTTTTCTTCTGCAGCAGCATTTTAAAAATCTTTGCCTTAATCCTTAAGCTTTCCCTTGCACAAAAAAAATATAAATCATGGTTTAGATATATTGCAGTTTGTGGAGAAGAAAGAGTACATAAAAAGTTAACATCAGGATATTTAAGTAAAAGAAAACTTGAATGAAATTCTGTATACGAATAAAATTATACTGTTAATTGCACATTTTATTTTAATTTTGATATATAACTACAATGAATTTAGCAAGCAAGCATACTGGCATAATCTGTCCTTTATATAATTGTAACACCTACAGAACTGCCTTAGAATGAGGTGAGGTTCTTCCTAGAGGAAGGCTGCTTTCAAAAAGTAGTGGAGGAAAAGATGAACTTGCTCCACAGGATTTCATTATCATGGTTTAAAGCTGAGATGGATAACTTGGTGTACAGGATTTTTTACTTATTCCTGTACACAATGAATTGTACTTTTTTTCCCCATTACCAGGGTGGATTGTCACTGTTTCACTACTGTTAGACCAAGGCTAAGACTCCACACATCCGTTAAGCTTCCTTTCCAATATAAACTGGCTTTAGCATCTGCAGTCATCACTTTAAAGTTCTGTCGAGAGATGAAGGAAATGCTTCCTTTCCCCACTCTGCTTTTCCAGTTGCCCATGTATTCTGCGTTCAGTAAGCTGCAACACACTTGCCACACAAAACCCGGTAAGGTGCTAATGAAAACAACCAATAGTATTCAAACCAGTATCAACCAGTACAGGAGGCTCACGTAAGACTCCAGACAAAGCCTTTTCTTTCTGATCAGGAGCCAGAGGGAGCCATTTTCTGAGTGGGCTTTTACACCTGTACAGAGGTGCTTTGTTTCCTTTTTTTCTTTTCTTCCAGTTGCTTGTAAGTAGTTTGTTTGATAAATTGCAATATTTTTACAGCAACTTAAGTGTCAATAGCTGGCTGATAGTCCCTAAATTTGTTCTGCACCCGTAATCTCCTCTTCATTTAAAATATAGAATATATTGCGCTTTTTTTCAGATTTGTTTACCACAAAGCTCTGATGTTTTCAGGCAATCTAGCAAAACAATTCAATAGCCAAATTTTTAATCTGGAGAATCCTTTGTCCATAAAAGTGTATATCTTTATCTTCTCTTGACTAGACTGCTAGAGAACTTTAAATGCTGGTGTTGGTAGAATGTGTGGCAAGGGCCTTTCTTCATCAAAGTAATATTTCTTTTAACACTGGAAACAAAGCATTCAGTGAGAAAAAAAAGACTTGGAAAAAATCTTTTTTGCTAGCAGGCCTACAAGCCTACCTAACCATAAATCTCACCGTGCACAGATGATGTCTTTGGCAGGTGAAGCTTTTCTAATGGTCTCATTAGGATTCTATATGTGAATCTTATTCCCAGAAAGAACTACTGCTTCTCTTTGCTGGAGAGTAGCCAGCTTTGAAGCTGTGCTTCAGGTCTTTGGGAATCTTCTTTTTCAAGGCTCTTTATACAAAAGGAATTTTGTAGGCTGACTATAAATAAGAGTTCTGAGTGTGTTCCTTGAGAATACTGTGTATGGAGATGCCTGTCTTGAAACGGGCATTTTCTTCCTGTCTGCTTCTCCAGACAAGACCTTACTGAATTTATTCAGACCATTCATCTTCCCTGCAGCAGGTCGACATGAAGTATTAATATATTATTTCAAGGCAGCTGCAAATCCATCACAACAAGAGAGAGAATGTAGAAAGAGGGGAATGGAAAAATTGCATGATGTCCTCAAGGTCATAACCAGAGCATGGGATAGAAACTGGGTGCTCTGGGTTGCAGGTGGTTTGATCTAGTCATGTTTCTCATCAAACACACTTGCAGCAAATGAAACAACTAAACCCAAACTAATAAAAAACCCTCAAAATTTGATTTGATTAATACTTCTTTTTAAATCTTCTATTACGGCTGACATATTCAATATGTTAAGTATTGGATTTGTGGCTTCTGCTTTCCTTGAGAATTTTTCAACTGGAAAAATATATTTAATGGGTTATTAAGGCCTATTTTTATCTTATGTGCTTCTCAATTAAATTTCAGCAACCTTGTTTTAAATGATACTGAAGAGGTAGAAAAAAGTTAAACTGAAGAAAGGCTTTAAAAAATAAAATAAGATACCACAGTAATAAAATTAAGAGTGTTAAAATGCCAGACATAAGATGAAAGCAAAATTTACAGTAAATACATGTTACTTCAGTTATCCTTTAGTGATGAAAGGAGAAATCTGATCATGATAAAACTGAATATAATGGTGAGACCAAATCTTCAGGAGGGATAATGAGATTCCATCATCATTAACAGAGTGTAAAATCCTGCTAGGCAACTGACACATGACTTTGCTTCTGACTCCATGAGGAAAAGACGCCATTTTTATCTAGTGAATTTAATAACAACTTGGACTGAAAGTGCAAACAAAATGTTTGAAACATCTTGAATTGGAACGTGCCAAATACAGAATGTCGTATCTCAGGTTATATTGTGGACTGTCCCTGTTCTCAGCACTGTAGATGATTTTGCTTTCTAGTCTGTCAGTATAACATTTTTCACTAGTGCTAATGCTGTGGTGTTACTATCTATGCTCCTCATTTTCTCCACAATATGTATATTAACAGATGGGAGAGGAAAGGCAGCTTAATTACATCTTTTTGATCCAAGGAATCTAAATGACAATTTAACTTGCTAAGTGAAAAAGAGCAGTATAGTCATGCCTTTATTCTCATAGCTCTGTTCCAGTTGAAATTATTCATGTATCATCTTATTTTATGGTACCCACCAGCAGAGTTCTTCAAAAATTACACTTTTTGGAGGATGCGGTGCACAACATTTTCCCGTTATAGTTTTTCCCTCCTGGAAATGTTCCCTATAATTCTAAAAAGAGCATCATTCTTAAACTCACAAAGATGGTACAAAGAGTCTTTGGCAAAGGGTTCTATTTTCTTCTGCAAATCAATGGAATAAGATGCAGAACAGTAGTTTGAACTGAAATGCAGGGTGCTATCATTATAATTTTCTTGCAGAACACTGAAAAGCTTGATTTTCTTCATTGCATACAGTTATAGTGAAGTGACAAGAAAATCTCTTGTACTACAGATAGCCTAGATTTGTCATAATTCCCAGTGTGTCTCCCTGGCACAGTGGCATGTACTTTATTCACTTTTCCTTCTGCAAAGGGAAAGTAAAAAGAATAACTATAAGTAGGTAGCAGGAAAAAAAGGTACCAACCTCAGACATTTTTTAAATTATAATTTTAGAGATGTACGTGAATAGGTGGAAGAAAAACAATGAAATAATTTAAATGAAAATTATATTCATAAAGAAGTTATTCAGTGATGAATTTAGAGGAACATATTATTGTGAGTCTTCAGGTGAACAGAGAGGAGATGGAGAATCTTTTAGACCTTGAATGTCAGCATTACCTATAAGAGCAGTCACCTTTGGGAAAACATAGGACTTCCTCAGAAAAGCACAGTGGAACCTGAAATAGGGATCATGAAGTATATAGAGCTGTAACCACATCCCCTCACCCTCTGCATTTAATCATTTCTATGGCTATAGTATGTTTTGTGTTTGCACTCACACTGGGCTACCACAAGAGGACTTTGTAGGGAAGAATGGGAAAAATAAGCTTCTTTTTCCAAAGTACAGCCCTGTTCATGCCTCCATACTGATGTCCCAAATTATTCACCTGTTTTAAGCTTTATAAATACTTCCCCCCTTCTTAGTTTTTTCTTAAAGGAAAATCTCTATGCTGCACTGTTCCGATTGTTTCTTCACAGCATTCCCTACTGTATTTCAACTGTCCTCAAGTCTGATTTTCCCTAATGTGTGACTGACATCTGAATAATCCTGTTTCTCTCTCCTGAGTCATGCATACCTGGCATGGCAAATACAGCCACCACTTACATGTTTGCAGGAGGAAAATGATGTCACGTGTAAGAGAAGTCATGGAGACCTGCGAGCAGTGCAGGGAGTTTGTAAGCAAACTTTCTGTTGGCTTCTGTAGGCAGTCCACAAATGTCGTGCTAAACCTAGACCCAGATCACCCCAGGACTTTGTGGCTGTGCAAGAAGGATGCCAATGCTTTCACTACCATAATGCCTCAGAGGTGACTGAGATGCTGGTTTGAGAGGTGCACATAACAGAGACAAATGAAGAAAGGTGTTTCTGTAAGCAAGTCTTCCACTTCAAGTGAAAAACTCTAACGGTGTCTTTTGTTAACAGATCTTGAAGTGCATTAGCACAGTCAGTTATATATTCTCATCATCATCTGATAGAATGGAAAAGTGAATGTTAAATGTATTTACTCCATCTCTAAATGTTGCCATTTAAAAATCTTTCCCTAAATATCTATTCTGGTTTTATGAGATCCTTACCTCTAAGCATTTTAACCACTAAAATATACGGGAATGTCAAGATGCTGACTTTTAATCCATAAATCGATTAAGTAAATTCTTGTCAAACACGAGTATCCTATTAATCCATGAGAACCTATGTTGTATGATGATGCATAAATTGATTTCACATCCATGACTAGATACATTATGGAAGAATATTCAACTCAAGAATCATTACAAACTATTGTGATTAATAGTGTTTATGATGAGAATTTTTGCAAGGCAGCAGAACTGCTGCTTGCTTGCTGTTCTGTATGGCAAACCAGTCTGGGACTGCACTGCAAATGTGCCTGCACGGTGCAATACACAGCTCTGTGCCTGTGTGTATGAACACCAGGAAACCCTAAGGCTCACAGGGCTACTCCAGCATCTGAAATTGAGTAGCTGTGTAAGAAACTTATTCAAGGAGGGATTTGTGTACTACATGTTACTGTATGTGTTTTTATTAGTATGCTCCCTTTTCTCTATTGCTGTTCCATTTTTCTTTACAGCTGGTTATATGCTACCCAATATTTTACACATCATTTCATCTTTTCTCAATTTATAGGATAATTCAAACTCAGTAAAGATGAAGCAAGCCACACTTTGAGGGCAAGTCTTTTAAAACCTACATGTTTATCTCCACTTAATCTGGCTTCCTGCAGTAGGTAGTGTCCCTTTATGTAAAGTGCTAAGTAAAATCCATCCAGCATTGCAATAATGTTCAAAACCCCAATGATGCTGCCCTCATTCAAAGCCTATTGAAACAAATGGAAATCTCCTACTAATTCCAGTGAGCTTTGATCAAATCTTTCAAGCCAGTATGTATATATGTACCTCTTCAGATGTGTTAAAAGTTGTCTGGGCTGGCATTGCAGAATGACCAAAAATAATTGCTATATTTTCAGAAGATGGAACAGCGACTACGGTCTTGGTATTTGCATTAAGGGTGAGCAGATCTTATGACTATGTGGCATCTCAAAATCTAGTTCTATCTTTGGAAGAGTTGCAAAAATAGTTCTGGTTTTCAAAACCTTATCCATGTTTTAATTTATTCCCTTTCCAAAGTGATTATGAACAAAATTATGAAAACAATATGTAAAAAGGTACCCACCAAAAGGAATAGAGGTGCAAACAAAACCTGGAAGCTACTGACCTACATGCAATGTTCTGCATTTTTTTCCCTGAACTAGATTGTATTTGTTCACCATACATCTTCATTTTTTTGTTTTTTTCCTAATAGCATTCTTGGGTTTTTTCCACTTTGGCGACTCTCTTTTCACCCTGCTTGTTCACTGGATAATTTTTTTTAAACTTCTTTTTAATCTGAACTGCTTAAGCTAAAATATTTCAAATGAGCAAAAAGAATTGGGAGTTATCTTGTTTAGATATCATCTCAGATGATGATTCATTAATTATAGCTAGACTGCATAAAGGTACAAGAGAATAATGAGGGATGATATCTGGTGTTAGAAAAGATGAAAGAGAAAAGTAAAAAGGTTTTTTGCAACATTTTTCATGTTAAAAGAACAACCAAACTATTTGGCTGTTCATTGTCCTGTATCACTAGTTTATCTCAACCTGTTAATACCTGGTACGGTGTCTCTCTGTTGTGTTCTCGGGAATCCCTGCCATTAATAGCACAGTTCACCCCTGTAGTATGTGACTTGTATTCCAGTCATTCCTGCAGGCTACAAAAGGTCAGGAAATAATCTCAAGCCTTTCTACATAGGTAAGATCAGCGCAAGTACTGACTTTAGAACATCTTGCTCATGAGAATGAGTGGTGCAGACAGTATGAGTGAAATTTGCGGAAGAGGAAATAACTTCTGTTCAATTAGGTCATAGATTAAAAGCTGTAAACCCAACTAAATTCTCAGATACAAAATACAATACCATAATCCTATAATCACATTAAGCAAATAGTAGATTTTTATGCCAGAAGAAACCATCAGGAATGTTAAATTGGATCTCCTGTGCAGCAAAGAGCTACACTTTCCTCTGAACTGGGCTATGTCTTCTGGTTTCCAGAATCTGGAAACAATACTTTAATTTGTGATTTAGTTGAGGCCAAATTCATATTTAATACTCCAGACATTCCACATGAGTGGAAAGTAAAGCCTTTCTTTCCTATACATGAGTTGATCAAATTATCACAAATGTAGATAATAAAATTACTTTCCTCATCTCCTCAGGGCCACAAAAGGCAATTAGCCACTGTGCTATATATAAACAAAAGAACCATGAAATCTTCTCACTTATAATCACATAAATAATGAGAAGATTGCTAATAAAATTATATAAAATAGAAAACTAAATTCTTTGTAAGAATAGCTAAAAAGCCATTGACAAGATCACATTTCACCATTGACCAAAAGGATCACAGATGTGTAGACTCCATTTACATATGGTCTCTAATCAGCAGGTGGATAGATGAACAAAATTACTGCCTTGTGTCTCACAGGAGAGTAATTGCAACGTCTTGATAGGTATGGTATTCATATACAAATGCATATCTGAATTGCCCTCTTAAAAAAAATACTTACTAAGATGCTTAGAATCTCAGTGATCAATGAGATGCTTCTGTACCACCTTGCTCCTGAAACTCAAACCCAAACTTACTGTGCCAACTTAGCTGGGGCTTAAAGTATTATTAGGGCACATCATACCTTTGAGTAATCATCTCAGTTCAGAACATTTTTAATTAGAGTTTTGATGTATCCTTCAATTAGTAAAGAATAAGACTTTTTGTTGCTTATTCCTTTTACGGTTGTGTAGAAATATGCTGTAGGGATACAATGGATTGATGGATGTTTTTTGCTTCGCTCTTTTGAGTTTTTCTGAGATGTGGGTTAAATTATTCACTTTTTTCCCTGAATGTATAATTAACTATGACTTATACTGAGATTTCATTGCATGGTAACATAATGCCAGTTATTTTTGTGTCAAACATATGTTTTTCATAGCGGTTTCGATAGTTGTGGGTTGCAGTTAGAGATTTTTACCATGCAGTTATCTCTTAGATTTATGTAATAGCTTGCGCAGATTTTTTTTTTCAACTTAAGCTGTGTCAGAAGAGATAAAGCCTGAATTTCAGGTATTATAATTCTTTAGGGAAATCTAGTCCGTGTTGTTCTCCCTCCTGATTTTATTACCCTTTACTGTAAATGTAATTTATATTATGTAAAAATTACAATTTATACATGCATTCCTAGAATTTTTTTTGTCCAGGTATATTTAAGTAAAAAATAGGTATCAGTAAAACACAAGCAGAAGCACAGTGTAACTCTTCCATTTAAAAGCTTTTATAATAAAATGGAACTTCAGATTTCTATCCCAAGGAGAAGGTGACCTTTTAAAAACCAAAGTAGGTAAATAGATCTTATGCTAGCTGGAATGAAGAAAGCTCTCTAAAATAAAATGGAGCAGAAATCAGTGGCACTGTGGATATGTAAGTGCAGACTTAGGCAGTCTGCAGGTACTTTCATGCTTGTGTGCTCTTTAGTGCCTTCTGTGACTGAGGTGCAGTGAGTGTCCTATGTGACCAGCTGACCACTCCATATTTTTCTACTTTTCCATGAGTCATGAATGCATAGCACTGCCTTTTGAAAAGGGGCGTTAGGAGACTGTGAATATGTGAGAAACTGGGGAAATTGCAGAGAAGGGAAAAAGCCGGTGGCAGAATGGGAAGGCACAGCTATTGTGATGAAATGTCAGAAATGTTAAACTGTTATCTCACACACACACACATGAATGTTAATTTCAGCTGTAAGTCTATTACCCAGCGCATCAATTTATAATCTTATTTCCCTGTAAACCTGCTTAATTAGCTGAGCATTTTGGGCCTGGTGTTGCTCTGTCAATTTATGCAGTTTAAAAAAGGCTCTGTGAGGCTTTTAATGAAATCCTGGTGTTTTTCATCTAGATTACATTTGGTTACCACTGGACTGAGTTTGGCTCAGAATCTGCAGTTAAAAATTGTGTTCAGCTCCCTTTAATTCGGACATAATAGTTCCCTTAGCCTTTAACTCATGGCGAAAGCTTTACACAGTAAAATATTTTTAATTATTTGGTAGATAGAGAAGCTGCAACCAAAGAGTTCCAAGTGATTTGCCTGAAGCGAGATGATGATTGTCAGAGCTAGGACTAGAATGCAGAGGAACACAGCTCCCATTCTCATGCTTCATCTACTGTATGCAGTGACCCATGTGCATTTTTAGCACGTTTTTCTTATATGTAGCAGAGGAAGAATCACAATATAGTTCTTTATAAATGCACTAAAATATAATTTTGTTTTTAAGTCTTAATAATCTCTTGATACTGCAGTGTAACAAAGCATGTTATTATTTCAGTCTCATGCAAAGATGTGATGTGAAGTCCTGTCTGCTTGAAGAACTGAAAAATATGTGTTTTCTGACTGGAAAAAGTGCTTTGATCAGGGAAGACCCACTGTCAGAAAGTCAGTTTTATTCTTTTCTCATGGTGAGGCTATTACAGATGGAAATACCATCTCACTGGTGAGAGTTCTCTAAATAGAATATCACAAAAATGTCTCAGGAATGAATAATCATGCATTGATTTTAAATGGTGTTATTCTCACACAGTTAAGAACTCAGCTGTTATACTATGAAATATTGGTCCTGTTCCCAGGTAAGGTGATTTCAAAACATAGACTGAATGTATTGGCCAGGATCAACCAGCAGTAGAACATTTCTAGCAATTTTTTGTGGAATGATCTTTGTTGTATTTCATTATTCAGCTCCAAAATGAGCTGGAATAAGACACCCCCTCCGCCCAAAAAATTCAAAACGAAACATTCCAATGTAAACCCACAAGAAACCCCAAACAACCCACAAACCAAAAAGGAAGCAAGATAAATGGAATATTGTTAGGAACGGGACAATATCTAGAACACCTGTGAGAGATTAATGCAGAAGTAATGACAGAGGTGTTACAAAAAATACAGGAAGGTACATTCTATATTAGAAGACAGATGTACATGATGCTGCAGTTTAGAAGCTGTTTAGCACTAACACAGAGCTCTTGGTACTGGGAAGATGTCCTTTTTCTTAGTCTTACCCGCTAATCTGGAGATGTCACCCGCTCCTCAAGAGCACCCCACTGAGACAGAAGTTGTTTTTCCCTGGATGCTTACAAAGCCGTGAGAAATAGACCAAAACTGTTTTGTACAGTGGAGTTTCTTGCACAGTTCAAGGATTGGAATGAAACTGCTGAATCACCAAGCCATCATATTTTTGCTCTGAGATGCAATCTGGAACACAGACATAATAGGAAAGAAGTGAATGCTTAGTAGGCTATTTGGAACTTTAGGAGGATTTCCAAGCCTGAGGTAGATAATGTCTGAAATAATTAATCATTCATTTCAGGTATAGAAAGCAAAGAGCATCAGCTCTCACTGATAGTTCTTCTGGCAGACATTTGGCTGAATAAAGCTGAGAGAATGAAAAGTCCCCAAAGCAATATGAAGGCAGCATCAGGCTGGATAAAGAAGCTGAAGCATACAATGATCAGGTTTAAGAAGCAGTGAAAACTGCTTGTTAAGCAGTGAGAACTGTATATATATATCTCTATGATGATTTTTCCCTTCAATCTCCCTCTCTGAGCTCTGTGCTTGTCACTCAGAAGAGCTCAGCCTGCTCCACATCCTCTCCAGTGACTCTCAGGTATGTGCATGAAGTGAGGGGTGCCGAGCTCGCAGGGCAGGGCTGAGTGGCAGCTCTCTGCTGTTTCCCAGCTTCTGTCTGCCAGTGCTGCTCAGCAGGGATGAGCCTGGCTCACTTGTGAAGCTGTAACTGGGCTTATTGCCCATTCTGTAGGAGGGTCAGGATATAGAACCAAACATATATTGACATTCCTGCTTACGAAAGTAAGAAGTGGTTTCTATGTTATTTGTTTATTATTATTGCTGCATGCTGTGAGGGTGCCAAAAGAGGCAGGTTATTGCTGATTTTTGTTTGCCATTATGATAAATCACTGTTTGCAGTAGCTGTAGCTCATTTTGTAGCCCCTGGTGTCAGTCTACCTCGCACAATTTCCTATCATCTGCTTATAGTGTCCTGTTTCTATTTCCTATGTTTATATAGTAATAAATACTCTTTTCAGGGCCCTTAACCAAACTGTATCTGTAATGCCCCAGTGTGGAACACTGTCAGTACAACAGAAGACTGGGATATCAGATCTGGATGCTCTAAGAAATTCTCTTGGTAGAACTTGGACAAAATACAACAGATGGTGTATAGACACACTTTTGGGAACTAATCACAAGGATTTTTCTTTGAATGCTCCAAGCTCCTCAGTAGGAAAAGGACTGAAGCGTATTAATTGCTTGTTGAGTTGCCCTCTTTAAGCTTCTTTAGCTTAAAAAAAAAAATATATATATATCTCTAAAATCCCAGAATGCCTAAGAACAGGTATTTCTATCTGAGATGAATGAAACTTAATTGTGGTTAAAAATTTAACTGTGGTAAAAAGCACTAGAAAGATTTTACTTGGAGTGCTGTTGGATAGGTAGGAGTGGAGTATGTACTGAAAAGTCCATCTGGGGTCAACAGAGCATTTCATTTAAATGAAATCTAAAAGAGTTTGAACTTTTTATTTCAGCAGATTGGAAGCCCCAAGGGCCTGTGATTGCACTGTCTGATTGCTTTGAGAAATTCAAAAAAGGAAGGAAATTTGCCATTTCATTAAAGGCTGATATATAAACAAAAATGTATAAACTAGTCTTGGATGAATTTAAAGTGGAAATTAGAAGGAATACTTTGGAGCAATAAAAAGAGTTTAGGGTGGACCGTGCATATTTTAATAACATCATCTGATGACATGTATGTGTTTTTTGTGGGCAAGAGAGCTACAGTATCCCAGTTGGCACTCAGCAAGCAGAAAATGGCTTTAGCTCACCAAGAAGTTCTCTGTAGTGTTCTTGATCTTGTGCAGGGAAGAAATAAAAAATTGAGATCAATACAGTGCTCCTTCCTAATTTTATCATTTAGAAACATTATGAAGTGCTTCCTCATGGGACCTGTTAAGGAATATAATATATGCTGTGAAACTATATCCTCGCTGCTCTTGAGAGGATTTTCCATCATATGACACTAAAAATATCTCTGAATCCACAGTTGATGAGTTTAATTACTCATCAGCTCTTTACATTACAATTCATTACCCGGAGGTAATAAAGATAAAATAAAGCATTTAGATGCCATTGTGCCATTGTTACAGCATGTTCAGCAGATTGTCTCTAATCAGTGCTGCTTGTGTTTATGCAGCATAATTAATAGAAACATGAGAGCACTGTCCTGAACGAACTCATTTTAACAGGTGCCCAGGGTGCTGCTTGTCTTTCATTTTCTACTACTTTTCTGTAAGGATGGCTAGTTTAATTACAGAATTTAATGAATTATATTTGTTGATTTTGCATTTTAAAGTCACACTGTAATTTTTACTTGTAGTTATTTTATTTTATAATAAAAATATGCCCTAAACTGCAATAGTTCTGGCTATTGTCCATTCTGTACAACCCTTGATAATAAAGTTTTGACAGAAATTATATTTTAGATAATGAAGGTCTGAAGAAGTCAACATTGTATTACAAATAGTGAGTTCTATTTCAATACATTATGCATAACTAAAAGACTTTGTAATTAGCAAAGTTATTTTGAGTGTTGGTGACACATGTGTGGTATATTACAGCAGAAGTGAAAGTGCTTCTATAAAAGGTCACCCTAAATCTTTCCTGATTACTAGTACACTTTGACCCTTTACTCTAAATCATAGGTGGCTGTAATCTATAAATTAGTTATTTTCAGCCCCGTTGCTATCATCCAACACATGGAAGTTGCACACCAGCTGTCAAGTACCCCTTGCACAAAACTGCCTTTGTGATATGGGCCACTGAGCCTGTAAAGCCATTACCCCAAATGATTTGATCTTATTTGGCCCAAAACACTATGTTTGATCCTTGGTCCTCATTTCCAGAGCAATCAATAAATCAAATCTCAAATGTCTAGAAGACAAACATCAATTTGGGAAGCGCCATAGCATCTATGGACCTCTGGGGGAAAGACCAGCACAAAACACATGAGAACTGGAAACAGGACCATTTCTACCATTACTAACACTGGTCAAACATCTCTTTTGTGATGGAACAATTAAGAATTCTTTCCTTTCTGAAAAACAAGATTAAAAAATCAAATGCAGACCAGCAGTATCTGATGTCCAGGGATTTAATACTGTATAAATAATCTATTTTAGAAAATAATTCAGACTAACTTCCTTGGTTGTGCATGCAAGAGAAAAATATTTTTGATTATAATATTAACATAACATATAATATTAACATTTATTAATAATTGTATTAATATTATTAATTATAATCCTTTTCAGCCAGGAGATCCCTTTTTTGAGATGTTAACTTCTTTGTCATAAAAAAAGTCTTCATTTTTTTAGGGCAGTGTTCTTGCTATTGCTCTCAGCAAGCATGTGCTTACCAATTAAAGACTGACCTGGTCTACCCTTCTTGCTGTTTCATGCACTGTTGTTATTATATAGCATTTATTCTGTCACTTTCAGCACTGGAATCAATAGCTGTGATCACAGCCGAGGATGTTACATGACTATATGACCCAGATATACAAGTCTAGGACAAAAAGAGCCCTGACACTTTGGAGAGCCTCATATTTTGATTTAGTTTGCTCTAAGAAAAAATGTTTTCTTGAACAAGTTGAAGGCTTTGTAACTTCCCTGTGAAGTCATGGGATAGTTGTCCTAATCCAGGCTTCCAGCTCCCTGCATGGTGAGCACGTGTAAGGGGGTTTCATTAAAACAAAGGGGAAGAGTCCTCATTGCAACAGACCAGAGAAATCCCTAAGAAATCTATTTTTCAGGTTTTTGCAGCGTGGCTCAAGGCATGACTGATGGATGCTATGGAAAACGCTGGACCCAGAAGCTGGCCCTTATCATGTCCTGTTGTGTTTGAAAGATGAAGGGGATGCGTGACCAGTATAGATGTACTAAATACGGGAGATAAAGAATTTATTATAAAACATTAATTAATCTCTTACTGATCCTAGCCTGTTTCATTTGTGTATTGTAAATTGTGCTCTCTCATTAAACATTTTCATTGTAAACAAGAGATAAGTAGTTCTATTTGGGTTACATAAAAGGTGGTGACAAGAGTCTTTGCCTGTTCCTTTCTCTGTGATGTACTCATGCTGAAAGGCCATTATTCTGAGCTCTGAAGTATTGTAGCACATGGAGAAAATCTGGAATATACTCGATGTGGCTGACATAGAAGTGCTATTTTGGGACATTGTTATGGTTTAATTTATGTAATTTAATTTATTTAATGAAGTCAGTATGCTGACTTATCTAAGCTAGATCTCAAAGAGCTCAGCTGGGCACTGGAAGTGACAGAGCTTTGTTCCTAGGGTCATACAAACTGAAGGGAGTCTTCCTCTCCAACTGCCCACCTTTCAGCTTAGTCAAGTTCACTCATTTGGATATTTCTGTAGGACACTGAACTGTTTCCATTAAGCATTTACTGTCTTTTGCATAAAATGACTAGTTCTTATCCCCAGCATAATTCTGCCATGGTCCAAGTCACAATTGCAAAGGGCTTAAATTGTGGGGATCCTTCAATTTCTAGTTCAATATGCTCCAGACTTTGCTATTTCAGTTGTCTGCCCTACTTCTTGCCTCAGCAGTAATATATGTGTTAAAGTAAATTTATGCAGTCACTGTAGGAAGAAGGTTTTAGAGCATGATGAAACGCTAGGATTTCATGCACTGGCCACTAATATTATCAGGAATAGGATTAAGGCCTAGTGAAACTCTTGAGTTTGTTCCATGTGGTTTCAAATACAGGCAGAACTGGGTACAAATGACATATTTTTTTCAAGAGCAGTATCTTGAGTGAATTATTTCCGTTTGGAAGTGAAATATTGCATAAACAGTGCCTCCAGAATATAAGGACTTAAGGTTTTTGGCACAAAGATCAGGACAAATGCAATGCTTTCAAATTATCAACGAGCTCAGTAGTTCATGAGTTTTGTTTTCTACAAGGGTCAGACTCTCAGGCCTAACAACACATCAATTGTCAAACAATAAACATGGTTACATTGAATTATTCTGTCCTCATCAACTGAATCAGCAGTACATGTCAAGTCTCTTTCATCCCAAAGAAAATCCATAAACCCTCCATCCTGGTAAGATGGCTACCTGGAGAACAAAGTGGAAATCACACTGTGAATTTAAACTATGGTTTGGGGAGGTAATTTCCCCTGTTTCTGTGAGCTTGTTTTTCTAGCAATGTTTTTATCCATGCAAAGTATTTTTTTCCCAATTAAAATACATTACATTTCCTATTTTTATTTTGTAGCCTCTCAAAGGCCTTCAGGATGTTGAGACACGGGGACAAAACTGTGGATACAACAATCATTTCAAGTTTTATTTTCTTTTATGATTAGAGGATACAACTTACCAAATTATTAATAACAGAGAGTTACATGTGGCTAATACAGTTTCATTCCTTCATATCGGAATGAATTTTGGATGTGCAGAAAGGTATCCAGAGGATTCATGCAGGAAAAGAGATGATTCTGGGACAGGGGAGAGAACTCTGCACTTGCAAGTAAAGTCTGCTATATGTGTTCATGTGAGTGTGATGCATGAAGGTGAAAAATAATGGTTTTTTTCTTCTTTGGTTTGAACTTTCTGCCATAGGAAAAAATCCCCAAACAACAACTTAAAGAATAAGCCCAGTGTTCCTATGTCTGAGTACTGTTTTTATTGTAGAAATTCTTGATTTGTTGACATCTTGAAATTAATATTTTTCTGACTGCAAAAGAGCTTGGTGTTTTAGTACAGCTACTCCTTTGAGCAAGAACAGGCTCATTATTAAAGAACGACATGGAGGAGGAGCTCTTTAGCAAAAGAGCAAATGAATGCTAAATGCTAAAATTTGTATGAAACTGGTACGAATTAGCTAATATTAGACTGTACAATCACACTTTCATTTTGGCTGCTGTGATGTTACAGTATAAATGCTTCAGGCCATGTGTATAATGCAAAGCCTCTTCTGTAAATTCATTTTAGGTGACAGTGTTTTTAGCAAGTGACAGTTCTAAATATAGCCTGATGAATAAAAAGACATTGCCCTTAGGATGGGCTGATCGCATTGCCACAGCTTTTTTTCCTCTCCTCTATTACCATTTCAAATACTAAATATGAAAAAAAACCCCCACAAATAAAAGAAAGGCTCTTTCTCTGGAGGGCTTCTCTTGTAAATGTGAGGGTGACATAGTTTTGTTTCAGGTTATTTTTGCTCAAGTTAGTGTTCATCTTTAGAAGCATGATTGGATAGGAAGTGCGCAGTACACACTCAAGTGTTTTACTGATGATCAAATGCACATATTTACAGTGTCCGTGTGTTTGCTGTGTCCCTGATGAAGGGAGGAGGAACACACACAAACAGGTGTATTGCAGCCCTCTGAACAGCATGGGCTTTAAAATGAATAGGCTCTAAGGGAACGATTTACAGAAAGGATGTTTCTGACCATGCAATTCATTTCAGCTCGACAAAAGGGAACAGAACAGCACTCACAGTATGTTAAGCGTTGGAGAATTTTCAAGACACAGTGTGTTGTTATCTTAATCTGGAAAGAGGTTTTGTAAAAGAACATTCGCTAAGAGCTGGACTTGATGGTCCTCGTGGGCCCCTTCCAATTCAGAATATTCTGTGATTCTGTGAAAAGCAAGCAAGAAAACTAATGTGATTAGTGAAAAAAGCTCTACCTTTTTTTTCTTGTAACAATTTGTAGTTCTAAAAATTAACATTGAATGTAGTGTAAGTGGAAAAATAGAAGAGACCTCATGTTGTTTGCAAAGACACATGAGTATCTTTTCACATTAATTATTTTTTATTTTCATTATAGAAGTGCTACTGATTTTATAAAGTTCCAAGCAAGGAGGGAGGAGCTGGGGCATGCAAAACCAGCCAGGTGGACCTGTGGCAAGCACTGTAAATCAGAAGGTTGATCTTATCTTCCTTAGAGACTGCCACTGCTTATCATATTAAAAATTACATCCAGTGTTCCAAGTAGCACCCCATGGCTTATGCCTTTCCTGCCTTCCAAATGCTTGCCTCTGGCCAGGAAGGATGTGCCATGATTAGTAAATAAACCTCTACCTGGACAGGCAGATTGTGGTGAGGTCTCTGTGTTCTGAAATGGTTGCACTATAACTTCTCACTGGAAACAGCAGTGTCCTCTGCAAAATTGCAGGCTCATTTCAGATTCTCTCCAAACTTCACCTGCACTGGGATTTTGGTTAAGCATGTGTGTTCACACAGAGGTAAGTGGATTGCTGTATGGGAAATTGAGAAAATACACTGAGGTTCAGCATCATGTATCACGTATTGCTTCCCCGCCCTGTCCCACAACTGATCCCTGGCATTTCTGCAGAGCCAGTGACTGAACACTGAGGCTGTGTGCATGTTAGGATCAAATAAATAACATTCCTAACCTTGGCACTTTCGTTTTTATGTCAGATGTACCTTGTGATTTGATGTGTTAATATGTAGGCTTGAGGTTTTCCAGGTTTGGAAAATGGAACTGGACTTGTGTTTAATCTCTAAGGGGTATGTGTGCTCTGGTTTGCAATTTGGACAGCTGCATTTCAAAACTATTTCCTATTTAATTTTATTCCAGCATCTAACTATAATCCTCTGAAGAGGCGATATAAGAAGACAGATTTTTAATGAAAGGCAACAAGAAAACCTCCTTTGTATGTTCATGAGTGTGAACACATGATGCAATCTAGCCTCCACCAGTCTGCCTTCTAATTATGTGTCCGCGTAGCTCAGAGATGATGCCAGAAATAGTAGTAATGATAAACTATTTCAAGTTCATCATCCTAAGAGCAGGAATTTGGGAGCTGTCACAGTACATTTTTTATTAAGTACCCAGATTAGCCCAGTGAACTGTAAGAGAGGCTCTGAGGAGAGACTGTCATTCCCTGACACAGCTGAAATGTGGCCATCCCCTTCAAGAGCCCGTCAGAGATGCCTGTGTGGACACGCAGACTCACTTCCACATCCATTTAAAGTCTGTACCTCCTGACTTGCAGCCCCATATGAAAATGTTCATATGTGGCTCACAGATGAGGGAAACCAGCAGCTCCTGGGCTGGCAGGGTTATTCAAAAGGAGTGTGGCCAGGCTGTGCAAGGTGGTTCTCCCCCTCTATTACTCTCTTGTGAGAACCCACCTGGAATACTGTGTACATTTCTGGTATCTCCAGCATAAGAAAGGCATGGAACTGTTGGAGCAAGTCCAGAGGAGGATCATGAAGTTGATAAGGAGACTAAGAGGACTTCCCCTCTGCAGACAGGCTGAGAGAATTGCAGCTGCTCATCCTAGAGAAGAGAAGGTCGCATGGAGACCTCTTAGCAACCTTTCAGTATCTGAAGGGGCCTACAAGTAAAGACTCTTCATCAGGAACTGTAGTAATAGGACAAGGAGTAATGTGTTCAGTCTGAAAGATGGGAAATTTAGGTTAGATATCTGGAAGAAATGCTTGGCTGTAAGTGTGGTGAGGCACTGAAACAGGTTGCCCAGAGAAGTTGTGGACACATCATTCCTGAAAGTGTTCAAAGCCAGACTGGATGGGGCTCTGAGCATCCTGGTCTAGTGGAAGGTGTTGCTGCCCCTGGCAGGGGGGTTGGAACTAAAGGATTAATAGAACCCCTTCCAACCCAAAAGCATTCTGTGATTCCCATCAGCAGTAAGCCTTGCGCAGCTCCCATGGTTGGCCAGGATGTGGTGTTTGATTCACGGGGAAACAGCCTGTCCACAGCTCACCAGCTCCGGCTGGATTGTGGCTGCGGTGACACATCCCGCACTGTCACTCGGGGCCGTGGGGAGCCTCCGGTCTCCTCACAGCGCCTGTGGTTCGGCAGGGACACCTGGCCGGGCATTGACACGGCAGCGGCCCCGCAGGCGCCGTGCTCTGCTGTCCCTGCTGCCCTTTCGGGGTTTGTCCCTTCCCAATTCTCTGCCAGCGCGAGGAGAGATTCCCGTCAGCCGCCAGGAGGGCCCTGCCCCGCAGGATCCCCGGCTGCCCCGGCAGNGCACGCACGGCCGGCCCTGCGGGTCCCTCGCCCTAACCACTTCTGCTGGTGAAGAAAAGCATTAAACTACTTGGGATTTCAGCTGACTTCGTTCCATCAAGATCAATAAGTCTACTCAATTCAAATCCTCCAAAATACTAAGGGTAGCAGAATGTGTTCTTGCAAAAATATAACTCACAACAGAATGTTTCACACCTTTTTTTTTGTCCTCCTGAGTGGTGTTTAGAAAACCCACAAAACTTTCTTCCCTGTATTTTCTTAAAAAAGCCTAGCTTTATACATCTCGCTGCTGACAAGCTATGTTGTGATGTGTCAGTTTATGTTGTGTCAATTGCCTCTGGTTATATAATGTGCCATGATATGACTAATGCAGCCCAACATGAGTCACCTGTCGTGACAGCTTTATGCTCTCAAAAAACCTCTTTGCCTTCCCTTTAGAATATTATTTTGTTATTGTTGTTTTGTTTTTCCTGAAGATGCAGTTTTATCTAATTTACTGTTCATTGTTTTAAATTTTTACAACAAGATGGTAAGTGGGCACATACGTTCACTATTAATGTATATGACAAAATGATTACTGAGACGTGTAAAAGCATGAGGTGCTCCCACTGCCTGCTGTGAAGGGAGATGATTATAGATCTGCCGCTACAATGCAGCACTGTACCTGAAGAAAAACGTTACAAATGGAACAGAAATCCCAAGCAGCAGATGGGAATCTAAATTTGAATGGTTATAATCAGGGCTCATTTGTACCAGGAAATTGTATATAACATTATGCTGAATTATTAACCCCGGGCTATGATTGCAGTGTTAAACTGATAATGGCATAAATGCTCAGCAGATACATATGTAACATGTGAACACTGTTATAAAAGCAGAATTTTGCCCATTTTTCTTTTAGGAGAGACACAGAGATACTCCCAGCCTTTGCCAGCTTATGCCTCTGAGATTAGCTCAGTTGGTTAAAGCATGGTGCTTATCCTGCCAAGGTTGTGGGTTTAGAACCTGTGTGGGTCATTCACTTAAGAGCTGGACTCAATGATCCCTGTGGGTCTCTTCCAGATCAGAATATACTGTGATTTCTTGAAAGAACAATTTGCAGTGCTTACAGGAAAACAGGTGGAGATTTGTTATTTCTCAAGGGTAGGTGACCTGTAAATACAAGTTAACTCATGTCATGCATTCCCTTGTAACCTCTAACATGTTTTTTGATTCAGTGGTGCTTTTTTACTATGAAAGCATGAAGTGGTTGTGAGGTTTTTCATTATAGCTTTCCTCCTCAGATAAAATCAGACCTCATTTGAGTAAATGAATATAATATTTTCCTTAAAACACGATCTTTGTATCATAACAAATATTTTTTTTCTGAAAGATTGAATGATTGTTGTAAGCAGAAGAGAACTTACATTGTTGCATGCTTCTCAAGTTATACAGAAAAAAAGGTAGGGTTCAAATTCACTAGTCTTATTCAGATGACAAAGTATAATTGCAGAAACTCATGTCTTTTCTATAAATAGACTGAGAAAGCACAAGTAGGTTCCAATAAAGAATTACGGAAATCAGTTATCTTACAGCAGGTGATGAATCAACTTTATTGACTACAGAAGTCTGTGAGTGTATATTTTTGCAGATTTTTATCATGTACTTATTAATTTTGCCATATCATATCAATACTATTATTTTGTATCATCTTTCAATAAAATGCCATGTTTACTCTCCAATATCAGACACATCATTTCATTACTCAAGAGTGCTTGTGAGTAGTTATACAGTACTGCTCTCTAAATGCATTATATCCATGTACCTTTTTCTATTTTTATTATTTTTATTATTTTTTTAAATTAAATTTAACATCTTTTGTGATTGTGTGAAATTATTTCAGATGTTAAAAAGATAGACAATGGAGGAATAAGCTTTAAAGCAAATTTGGTTATTAAGTCTGTACTAAAATACACTTAGACCTTGCAAATTTTGCATTGTGCTGGTGCTGTTCTGAATTTCCTTGTGGCTGGATATGACCACAGACAAGGCTGTAAATACAACTGGAAATCTGTCTTGTACATGATATAGATGTCAGATTTTCGAGTGCGCTGAATCTGCAGGAGAGTTTTTCCCCCACGTTCGTGTTGAGCACAATGATGCGCTGTCCTCTGCTATGTTAAATAGCCCGTGAAAATGTGAAGCAACTCGGCATGACAGCTTTTTAACTACCCAATGCAATAGCATCTCTAGATTTACTGTCAATGGAAAGACATGCAGGGGAGAAAAATCCCAAGCTGAACTAATTTATTTATGTACACGCAACAGTTCTTCATTTGTGGACTCTCGCAACGTGCCTAGTCTAGTGCGTTCCTCTCATCTTCTGTTACTAGTTATGCCTTCTGTCTGGCACAAGGCAGCTACAGCCAATGTTTTGAGTACTGCTTTCAGCAACTGATTGATAGCAATGCAGTTATCAGTTCCCATTCTATTATATATCCCATTCTGTCTACGACATATTTTAGTGTTGATCAAGTCCAGTCACTGCCTTTTGAATAAAATGAGCAGAATATTGACACAGTCTCGTTCATTATTTAAATAGTGTGTTTAGTGTTGAAGCCCATAAAGCTTAGGATTTTCATCCGTTTTACATGGCTTCTAGGTCCTGCATAGGCCCTTGAAAGAACACTGCTTATGCGTAAATGTATTCACCCCCTTCTTTCCACATTTGGCTCTGCCTTTCTCATCTATAGCTACAGAAATAAACATACTTTCTTTGTGTGTACAGTGCTTAAATTTTTTCCAGTCTTACAATTTTTGTGTAGTTAATAACAAAGCTATAATTTACAATAATAAAAATGTCATAGGTCCCAATTTTTCTCTGTAACTACTAGGAACCAAGTTCCCAACAGCAGGAGTGAGATTTCTCCCTGCAAATGTGAGTTGCTCATGTGAAATATTTACTGATCCCTCTGGTAGTGTCCTCCCCAACACCACACATACCTCTAAAGAAAAGAGTGATACTGTTAATTCACAGCAGGAAGAGGCTGTGAAGAGCAGCCAGCTAAGGCAATGTACTTTGTGTACTTTGACAAATATGCTGATAAACCTGAACTAACAAACGTGTAAAGTCTTCACTGTTTTTTTCAGCCATTGGTAATGACTTGGCATTTGTTTCATTCAGTTCTGGTCACTGCTGTCTAATCTAATCTCCATCCAATTTGCTGGTTTCAGTTGCTGTATGTTTACTAAGGAACTGCAGATTGTTTTCCCTAACTCCTTAAGATATAAAACTATTATGCCTGACACACAGTCTTTTATTCACTAGAGGCGTACAAAAGAGTAAAATTTATGTTTCAGACATAGGCTCACTCCAGTATAATTATTTAGACCTTTTATTGGTTTTAGATTTCTGTAACATTTTCTCCATGAGGCTATACTAAGGAAATGTTTGGAATGGCAGCCATGGACTTATTAAGGTATGCTTCATATGTAGCACCTTGTACCAGTGCTCTGGGAATGTATTTTCACCCAAGTGTTACTTTTGATCTGTATAGTCTGAAATGCTCATCTAAGAATTTTCTTCTGTTTCCTGTGCAGGAACACAAAGAGGAACAAAATGAAAGGTCTGAGCTCTGACTCTATTCAGAAGCAGCAGCTGTGTTACTCTTACTAAACGCGCACAGTATTGTAATGTATGGTAGAGATGAAGCATGTTGATAGGATGTTTAGTCTGAGGAAATTCTGGTCCTAGACCTTGTGAACTTTTCCCCTTTTTGATTCTGCAGCAGTCGGGTATGTCCTGTGTCCTTAAGTGTTTGGGAGTACTTGAGTCTGAGAATTGCAGAGCTTGGGCCGTGTACCTTTGCCACATGACCCGAGGAGCAGGGCCATCCCTGGCAACCAATCTCACCTCCTATGGGGAATGAGTGGCTGTGGTAGAGTAACAACCATTTATACCCACTAAATGCAGGGGAGTGTTTCATGGGATTCACAAAGTAGGCGGAGGCAGGCTCTGATCCTCTGAAAACCCCACTCTTCAATTTCACCCCTGTGCTTGATCACAGAGAAATGGCACATTTTGGTGCTCCCTTTAACTGCTTAGTCAGACATTTAAGACAATTGCTCTTGAGCAGCAAACCCACAGGTATCTCAAAGTTGCAGGCAGAAATCCTATTAGCTGACTTAGAATCCTGTCAGCAGATTGCATCATTATTTAATGCATCATGATATTTCACAGAGACATTTCTGGTGGTGTCATTGAGTTAAACTGGGCTTTAGACTCAAAACTTCAGCTGGTGAGCAGTCAGGCACTCTGGAATATTCATGGCATATGTGGCATGATATGGAGAGAACAGCAAATGCTATGAGTGGAACAAATTGTGACTGCAGTGCAGATGGAGAAGACTGCCTTTTTTCCAAAACCTTTTACTAAAGATACTCTGGGAGCCTAATCTTAGGAATCCTCCTGTTACTAATCAGAACACCTGTGTGCTTTGACTGTAGAAAGATGCACAGGCAGCAAGCTGGGCCTTTAGAAAGCAAGTATGGTTGGAGACTATTGGCATAAAATTTGTCTGCAGGAGTAATAGAGGATATAAGCTCTCAGACCTCTCAGGCCTTTTAAAAAGGGTCTTGCCTAAAGCTTTTCAGTAAACATTAATAGCTCAACAACGTACAATGTCTTCTACAGGGAAAAAAAAAGCTTTTATTGCTAGCTGGACTGTTGTGCTTGTGCAAACATCAACACTACAGCATTTATGGGCTAGGTGTGTCTTCAGTCTTCTATCTGAAGTGGCTGCAGACTGAAGTTTTTGCATGCTCTTCACTTTTTGGTGATATCATTCATATCGTGTGAAGGGGTAAAAAAGGCTAGGAGGGAAGGAGTAAAAATGCTTAAAAAAATTAAAAATGCTTGCCAAAAATCAGTGGGAAGGAGTGAGAAGAGTTGCCATGACAAGCTCCAGCACTGTACCTCTGAAAAATTGCTTCACATGTTTGACACCCTTGCAGTTTCTGCAGTGATTATGGTCTAGTTTCATTCTTAGTTTAATTTGTGTGATTGTAGATACAGCACCACAGAGGGATACTCTTTTGAATAGAAGCCTTTTTGCTTCTATAGCTGTGACAAATGCAGGGTTTTAATAATTATGAACTAAATTCTCCATAAGCTTACATGATGAGCACACAGGCTAGTTTCTTTGACATTAATAGAGCTACTTTCTGCTGCTTTCTTTTTATAAAAGTTTCAGAAGGAAATATGTCAGTCTTGTGAATATGTCTTTAAAGAAGAAAATATTTAGGGGAAGAATACCCGAGTTTGGCTTCGTAAGTTTAGAAGTTAATCTCTTCAGTGTGGAGAACATAAATTAGGAGAAAAAGGAGAGGGACATCTGAGACTGACAATGTTCAGGAGGTAAAAAGGATAATGAAAATTATGAGAATCTCCTAAGTATAACTTTATGCTTATGTTGAATGAGGGTGCTATACTTCAAAATAAAATTTATTCCCTCCTTTTTAATTTTATCAGCAAATTAAAAAAAAAAATCTGGAGTACATTGAATTTCTTTTTAACATCTCAGTTTGGCCAATTAATGATAGGAATAATTATTCACAGATCTTTAAAAAAACCCTTGCTTTGACTGCAAGCGTGAAAGATCCCTGTAGGTTTCTTCAGGCAGAAGTAAGCCTACAGGACAGGTGGCAGCAGTTTACTTATGAACACAGACTGGAGCTTAGTCCTCCAATATCTGAAACTCAGAGAACACTGCAGTTGTATTGTGCTACTGTAGAGCTGGGGACCATCATTATGAAATCATTAGCAGTTAATTTGGCCCCTGATATTTTTCTGCAGCTTTATGCAAAGGAATCATTGGAGCATAATTGTTCCTGGTCTCAGTTATGATTACCTATCTCTTATTTCATATCAGATCCATGTTAAACAATGAACACTAGGGCTGGATGCTTAGGCCAGAGACTGGCAGTTTTCTCCAGATGAAGAGCTGAATCACTATTTTTTTCCCATTATTTTGCTTATTCACAAATCTAATATGTGTAACTGGTTTAATACTGAAATATCAGTTTGATTTCCTTTTCCTTAGAGACTTGCATGTCATCTGCAATGCAGTACAGTCATTCACTGGCTCCAGATGTGAGTGTGTATTAGCTATCTCTTCTGCCTGATTATTCCTGTTAGCAGTCATTAACTCGATTCCTCACTGAGCTTTGCATTGAGATGTTCAACACCATATGGTATTTACTTTAGTAACTGAAGGATCAATGTGTGTAATGGACTAATGAATGTGATGGATGAACATGTAAGTAACTCTTTTGTCTTCTTTCTCTGATCATCTGTGGAGACCGTAATGTTTTTCTTTTAGTTCAAGTAGCTAAAGTGTGATGATACACATTCTGTTGGTTTACACAAATTAAAAGATTGAGCTATCATCTTAGTTAATTCCCAGAAAAAGCACGAAATTCTGCTTCCCTTGACAGTATAGAAGCAAACAAGTGACAACTTCCCAGTTGTATCAGTCCAATGCAGTCCGTGCTCAAGAAGTCTGTCTTTGTTGGTCACAGAGTTGCCTTTACAGCTTTTTTCCTGAATATCTGCCTTGGCTGGGAAGCCGAGTCCAGGCACCCTGTGACGTGTTCATCGCTCTGCATTTCTGGTCAGATCTCAGGCTGTGCAGGTTATTCTGCACGTGTTATTCAGCAGTTCTTCTTGCAGCTCCTAGAACCACAGCTGGAGTTACCCTAGTGGAAGGAAGTTGGCATTTTGGAAGGTTTTGTAAGGCCTGTCATCCCTCCTTAAAAATTATCAAAGGATACATAGTTTCTGTTTTCTTATCTGTTGGTCCTTACTTTTGAGCTAGTGGTTAGTCTAATTAACAGAAGAATAATCTAATAGAAGATAATGACATTCTATTTTAAGTTGATAGATGACAGTATTGAGGGACCCAAGTTCAAACTATGCTTTTTAATTTGTCAGGGTACTGACAAATTAAACATGTCGCTGAAAGCATGTATTAAGAAATTTGCTAAATGCCTTGGGCATTCAAGGGAAACATGGATAGCTGGGGAAAGAGTTTCCACACTAGCTAAAACATGCTAGAAGCTTTCTTTAACTAATGAAACTGTTCATTTATGTCTGCCAGTAGGGGTTCATGATTTTAGCCAGGTGCTCAAACCTCCATAGCCAGTGAGCCAATTTTAACTCAGGCTCTGCCAATTATAGCTCTGAGAAGTCATTTTTGTGCTCCTAGAAGGCAGAGTTAATTTCATATTAATTTTTATATAAGTTTATATGAGTTGTAAATCTGTTGCTCCCAAATTTTTTGCTCCCAGAGGAATTATTAGTTTTGCTTTTCAAAGATGATTGCTTTTTATATTACCCTGCTTTATTTTGAAAATCATAATGTACATGTAAATTTTTGGAAACTGTTGCCCTTAAAAACATTCTTTTGTTCGTAACTGTTACTGCTTATTCTTGAGGTAGGTGAAATATTTTTAAGCAGTTGGTCCTTATATAAGAATTTTCCCTAAATTCTTCTTGGAATAGACAATGAGATGTCTTCTGGGGAAGTGAGCTGGAAATATCGTGGAATTATAGAAGAAGAGGAAACACTTCAAGCATGTGTTATATTGTGCTGAGTTAGAAATGTCATAAAATCTGTGGATCTGTGTAAGTACTATAGAGTGGAAGTAGGGTTTACAGAAACTCTCTCCCAGTCTGCGCTTTTGCGAGTAACATGTTAATATAAATGTGAATATATGCCTGAAACTTACTGCCTTTGCTACTTGGAGACTTAAAGAAGAATATAATTTTATGGAACCAGGTAGCATTTGTTTTTCTTTTGGGGAGGCCTTCATATTTGTTACTGCTGAAGTAGTATAGTTTGGTGGACTTCATGACCATACAGACTTAATGAGTTCACCTGTTTTTATCTCTTTGACAAAATGTTTTGCAAGTGTTTTTAAGAGATGTAGTTGTTTCTCAGTGTCCGGGAGGACTGTCAGTTGAACAACTTATATTTGTTAATTAGGCCTCTTAGCATAAATACAGGAGATAAATTTACCGTGAGAGACAATGGAATATTAGTAAAATACTACTGGCTACTCTTAAAATCCAAGTATAATCCCATGCAATATTTAGTAGTACCTAACTGATAATTATTCATATTAATGACCTATCATATCCTCTCGTAGTAATAGTAATGTAATACAAATTAAGACCTCTACAACATTAACCATAAGAGACCACAAAAGTATAAATTGAGTATTATGTTCAGTAGCCTTAAATAGCAATATCTGTGAAAGATATTGAGGCAGTTTTCATTTAATTAAAAGAAATAGTCTGCATAATTTAGAAATCCGTGCATGTTGTTTTGCAAGCAACAGAAGTGATCATATACTTCCAGAATTATAGCAATATTGGATTAATACTGTCAAAATTTATAATGGCACAATATCTGTGCAACAGACTGTCATAGGAGGTAAGGATGTTAACAGCTTGCCTTACCTTTTTCTCAAAAACCCACAAAATGCTTCTTCTCTAGCCAAAACAAGCAACACCACGTATGCTTAGACTCCTTTTACTCCACACTCTCTAGCCGGGTTGTATTTGTGACAGTGCTCCTGGAAAGAGGAACAGAGCAGGGAGAGAGCAAATATGATTACTCATGTCTTTTAGTGGAGATTTGAGATAATTAAGTAAGAGATGCGGTGTAAGAAGATGTGCATGAAATAAATGAAATCATGAATAATGAAAGCTGTGCTAAGGACTGTGTACAGTAACCAAAGCTGCTTAAGAAATCAACTTAAAGCTGCTGTACCTTTTTGAGTAGAAACATACTTGACCTAAGACATTCTCATTTAACTAGAGTGTTTCCCTTGAGAGCTACTATGAATCAGTTTTAGTATTTTATATTAAACTCGTCCAACTTAAAATTGCTTGGATTTCCTACATGAAATCTAAGATGAATTTATGAGTGTTGGACGGCAGGTGTTCATGCTTACCAGTGTCTAGCTTGAGCTATGTCACAAGTCTAAGGAGACTTGTAGCTGTTAAAATGTAAACAGCTTCTGAGGTGTGGAAATGCAAAACATTTTTTCTCAGCCTTTGAGCAGAAATAATTTTTTCCTCTCACAGTGACCCAGGGCTAACCTAACACGTATACTAATACCACTCAGGAATCTTTCTTTATAATTGTCAAGATATCTATTAATATTCATTCATAGAGACGCCAAATTTTCCCTTGTCCATTTATTCACCTCGTACAGTAGTAAAAAACTTATATAAACCAAAAATATATGATGGGAGCAGAAAGCATTATGTATACATTTATGAACGTATATTTTGCTCTGCGTGTGCATGTGTGAGTTTATATATACCTGTATAATCCCACTGGAGATTTTTGCATTTTTCTCTGTCAATTTGGGGGTCAAGCAGTCAGGAAAGAAAATAGCATGTAATGCACATCATTAGCCATATTATTTTAGGCTCTGTAGTCTCTGTCCTTAAATGTTTTCAAGACCTGAGTGGATCAAGCCCTGAATAATCTGGTCTGATCTCTTAGCTTACCCTGATTTCAGCAAGATGTTGGACTCTCGAGGCCCTCTCCAACTTGAATTGTCCTAGGATTCTATGATTATGCCAATAATAAACTGTGTAGAGAGAGACTCCTTATATCTGTTTCAATCACCAGTAGTTGAAAGGGTCTGTGAATACACATGAACTAATTGGATACTTAGTAAGCAAAAAACCCACTCATAACCTGCAGAATAAATGAAAAAGATGCAGAAAATCTCACATAGTTGTGGAAAGAATTCACACATTGTTTCTTATTTTCAGCCTAAACAGTGCAGTCTGTTTATGCTATTTTCCATGTATTTTTCCACCATCGTGATAATGTTCAGCTTCATTTTAGTCTAATCCACTGATTGAAAGCAGGGGAGGGTTACTTGGGACCTGAAAAAAAGAGTTCACATCATGTGCTTCTGGTGCTAGGAATCTGCCTGCTATTAACTGTAATAAGGGGAAAAATCCAACAAGTTTTCTGAAAGGAGATAATGAGAAAAAAATCCCTTACTTCCACTGACTGTTTAAAATATTAAGTCACTAATTAAGTGACTAAGGATATACCTTTGTCTTATGTATTTAGCAAAGCCTTCTTAATAAGAAGGGTGTTAATTGACCACATTTTAGGAATAGAAAACGTGATCAGAAATTATCAGTTTGGGCCATAAATATAGAAATAAGGGCAAAATTAGCATTCTCATTTGATGAACACAAGATGACAGAATTAGAATATTTTATGTTAATCTGTATACTCCTGTTTACCATCTGGTGCTTTTTGAAGTCGTATACTCTGATTTTTCTGAACTGATAGATTATGTGATATTTTAAGCATTTAATATGCAGACTATATAAAATAGATTGACCTTCTTGCATTGAATTTCTCAGGATAAAAAGTACAGCCTTTATAAGCTATGTCTCCTTCTCTTTCCACCCCCAGGATAATGTTCAGAGTTTCAACTTACTCCAACCCACTGCTTGAAACACAGAACACTTACTATTATATAAGATGCTTCAATTTGATGTGATTTTTCTGTTCATGTTATTTTTCATATTAATTTTCACTGCTCTTAGATGATCTTTTGTTGAAAGCAACAGAAGAAGAAGAAGATATCAGAGGGAGGGGGTCGCTGTGTGCTCTTACATTTGCAACAGATGATACAGAGCTTTGCAGCACAACATTTCCAAGAGGAATTTGGGGTAGCGCTCAGTTCATGTAAAAAAATGATCTGCATGTGTGTTTTGGTGGCTACACTGATCATTACTTTTAAGGGGGACTGTGAAAAGATGGACATGATGGCCATATTAAGAACGAAATAAATGTCTCTTTTAAAAGCTTTGTTTGAGAAGCAAGTCAGTAATGTCTGTTGAGGTAAATGTAGCTAACTGTGATTTATAGATGTGTGTATCCTTTTAAGTCTCAAAAGACTTTTCATAACCAAGCAAGGATTTAAGAACCAGCTTAGCTGTAAGATAACTACAGACTTTCCACTAGATATAAAAATTTTAATTTTAATAGCTGTAGAGAACATTTCTTATCTCTGCAGCTAATACACACAAAAATGCTGTGTTAAAATGTGATTCTTATTCTCTGTCTGATTGATGTTCACAGCTTTTGTCCTTGCACCTAGAGTTGCACATGCTACTGACAGTGATCCTAGAAATTATTCTTTTTGCAGCTTCCAGCACAGAAGTATTGCAGTAAAACAAATGGACACTATGTTTTAGATATCCTCATTCTCCGGCATGTGCACCATATAAAACTAGACCATAAAAATGATGCAGAATCCTAAGGTTTTGCCACAGGGTGGGGCCTAAAACCAGTGGCTTTTAGCCATCCTTGAAAAGTTCTCCCTTGTGGTTCTCCCAGCAGTCATAACACCACAGCAGAGGCAGCAGCTACACTGTAATTACCTGCATAGTCTGCAGTTGTAGAGAAAAGAAAAATCAAAGAGCATGCTAAGGATGCTTCACATAGGATTAACCTTACTTGTTTTAAACAAGTGAAGATCTTTGAATGATGTTAATTAAAAAAAAAAAGAAAAGAGAGAAAATGGCAGTCCAGGAAAACAGTCTTTTCTCTCCGTTTTTTCCCTTGAGATGGAATATGCTCCTCTCTTTTATTAGAATTATCTTAGAGATTCAATTGCTTGAAATATATGAATTATGGCAGTAGCGCTTTTATTACTCCTTTTCTTTTCCTGTTCATCTACCTATCTACACCTTCCTTATTTTTCATTTCAGTGGTGAGCAAGTAGGCATAAGGGGAGATGGTCTGCAGCTCTTCAGGCAGCAGTGGCTTCCATGGCATCTCTGTATCCGTGATGTCAGCAGGTCTGTTGGATAAGGTGAAAGCACAATTGTATGAGGAAAAAGGGAGGCAAAAGCTGCAGTTAGATTTCTGAGGAGGCTTCTGCATACCTATTTTCACCTGATTCAAAAATTCAAGGATGACGCCCTGTAGAAGCAATTTTCATGCCCAGAATCTCTAGAGACATAAGCTGCTTTAACAATGGCATTAAAATAAGCATCCAAGAGAGGCTTAAATTTTGGTATAAACATTATAGAATAAAACCTGAGTAAAACCTATTCCAATAAATGACAGGAAAGCATGTGGTTAGTCAACAGCCAAAAAAAGGTGATGAACTTTCTCTAAATGCAGATTAGAATAACCTGGTTATTTAATAAACAACGAATCCCTGTTGTAATGCTTTAGCTTTCATGAGTAAAGTAGTTCAGACCAGGCTTGTGTGAATTCATAGCTGCTCATTTCTTGTATGTTTGCATTATTTCTTCCCACAAACACATTTTCTGGAACTACTGTTTTCCTGTTTTTACCATCCTTGGTATGATGCAGGATTGGTTTCAAAGTGGGAAGGCAGATGTTGGTGGAGTGCTAAACAAATGCCCTTGAAATCACTGGATTACTTTCATTGTAAAGGCTCCTACTGACGCAGATGTATGACAGTCTCTGGCTAATACTAGATATTTAAAAAGGGGCATAAAAACTTTAAGTAGATGTATGGTAATTAGCACAGCTGAGGAAAGCAGAAAACTTTTGGACACACTCTCTTATATGTAAAGGAAGTGGGAAGATGCATGACTTTTTCTCATGTCAAAATCATTCTGATGCCATGAAAGTAAATAACTTGATAAATTTCATTGCTTTCTTTTCCTTGGCGTAGTGATTTTTAGGACTTGTTTCACTGTGAAATTAAAAACTGTGATGATGTGAAAGTGCCAGGCTTTGATTCAAGGCATGTGGAAAGCTATTCTGCAGCTTTTGCATTTTATGCTTTTTCTGCACTTAGATGTCCCATTAAGTGACCTCAAGAAAAAAAACTGTTCCTGACTCATAGGTGACTGTTTTGGCATTTGTTTCTATGTCTTGAATCCCCCTTTACGAGTGTGATGGGCTCACAGATAGAAAGAAACTAGATGATCCAGAAATTCCAGTCTTTTTCAGTTGAGCTTTGACATAGTTGCCTGTCAGCCTGAGAACATACGAACATGTTCTCTGTGTGTTGCTGTTCTCTCACAACCCTTCCTGACCTCTTTAGCATCACTCCAGTTTACTTTGGCCTATAAAAATTCTTCATATTTCTCTCTAAAGGCACTAATACAGATGATGGAAACTACCAGATTTCTCCTCTGATTTTTCCTTGTAACTCAAATTTTTCATCCTTGCCTCTCTTGCATCATGTGTGGTTTAACTTCAGGTCCATGCTTGCAGTATCGCTACACATTTCTACTGACACACCCAAAAGCACAAATGTATGTTTCAAATCAATTTAATTTAATCTACTTGCCTCAAATGAAAAACCAAATATTTCACTTATGGTTTTGGCAGGAAAAATAGATGAGCTTGATTCTGTGCACACACACCTCTGAATACTGAAGGAGAACTCTTGAGAATTCAAGTACTGATATTAACTAAGCCATTGGGGCTTGGATCTATCCCTTTCCTTTGTTAGAGCTGATTCTCCAATACAGATCACCTCTAGCTGTAATAATGAGTTGCTTACTTTCCTGCATGACTCTTAATTTAGCTCTCATATTTAAGCTCCAGTTTTCTTGCTGCAGTGGAACAGGCAATTCTACTTCATCTTTCCCAGCTTCATTATTTTCTTTTTCTAACCTTCATTGCCTTGACTTTATTGTGCAATACTGAGACACTGACCACCTATCTCACAACATAAATTATTTTCTGTGTTTTTGGCTGGCTTTTGGGGAGAAGGAAAATGTCATCCACTAAGGGCAAATTAGCTAAAAACTCTGCCTTTCTGGGATGAACTGAAAATCTCCTCACCATCTGTCACACAGATCCAGGACCAGACATGGAGAAGGAAGCAAAGTAGCAAGCAAGAGTATAATTACAGCTTGGAGGTTGCTACTGATACTTTAAATTGAGAAATTTAACTAGAGATTCTGGATTCACTTTGTTCTTTATTTAGACGTCTACAGTGACAAAGGTGCAAATTTCATTCTAGCTGTCTTTCTCGATTTTTTAAACATATAAAGAAGCAGAGAACATTGTCTAGAGAAGACATATACCATGTTTTTCAATGTATGTCATGGAAGTATCAACATGTCCCTTGGTATTTACAGGCGTATAACTGCTGACTGACTTAACATTCACATAACTTCTTCTAATACAGCTTTGCTTTACCTCTGCTTCTCTTCCAAGTTCTTGACTACATTCTGCCTTTAGTCTGCCAACTTTCCTTCGTATCCATGCACACTGGTATTATACCTTTGGCTTTTCTTTTTTAAATTTATTGGACATCAGACTGAAATTTGTTTGGGTTTTTGGTTTGTTTTTTTTTTCTTTTTTGCTGGTAGGTATCAGCCCAGCACACAAAATGTTCAGCAATTTCCATGGCCTTTTTACTGACTCAGTCTTGATTTGATATCTTCAAGTACTGCCATTTTGTTGGGTGTGACTGACAGGTTTAGATATTCCAAGCTTCTCCTGTCACCTGTATCCCCTGACATATTTCTTTACTGAGCAGTTGTTTAATTCTAACTGGATTTCTTATAATTCTAACTCTTGCAAGCAGCTGCCAGATAAACTAATTCACCGTGGAATACTCAGTACTAGCACAGGTTCTTCTGTTCCCACAGTTTTATATAAAATGGTTCCAAGGACCTTAAAATAACAAATTCTGTAAAAGAGAGGGGTTTGTGACTCTTAATTTTTCCTTCACAGAGCTGATGTGGTTTTCTTGTGTTTTGTTTTGTTTCAAACCTTGTGAGAAAGCGTAGTTATACCTAAAACTCATGTAAATCAAATCAAGAGCTAGAGCCACTGAGATGAATGATTACTTGAACACAGTACTTCACTTTGCATGATCAAGGGCTTCTGAAATCACTTCTGACTGATGTTTATCAAGGGTGCTCTCTGTTGTGTCAATAAAATGAGGAGGCCTTAGTGAAGCCGAGGGCTGCGTGTGCTGAGCAATCACAGAGCGCTCTGTCTTGTACCATGGATAGTGTAAGCTAGCAGGAACATAAACACCTGAAAGACAGAGACTTGTTCAAGATTGCACATTGATAGCAGAGATGGGAACAGAGCATCCTCATTTCAAATCCTAACGTACTGTGACTCCGCTGTGTCAGCATATGGCTTCTAAATATCATTTTCAGCTATAGGTTCTTTTGAATTTGAGTAGATGCATGTCCAATACAGTTTAACTATTGCTTTTGCTGTTATATTGCTCACTCAGGTTTGCAGGATTGTTTTACTCCCTGAGTGGAATATTCATCCATGTTCTGAGGTGGAATATGAAATCCTTGCTATCACTTAAGTAAAAATCTTACTTGATACTTTCTTATACTTTTTTGTAATTCTTGTTGAAACTCTGTAGTTTCTGGTTCATCTGGTTCATCATACCTAAGCGTTAGAGCAATTAATTTATCTTTTTTGGGTCATGCTGTGCCTGGAACCCACAGCTGAGTTTTTTCTGTAATACCACAAGATAGTGTTAGTTCCCTTGTGACTGCTTTAAAAGCACACAGTCTGCCTGCTTGCCAATAAGGAAAACTTTGAGATTGTTTTGCTTGTATATTCAGTGGCTTAATGCAGACTTAGCTCTAAGCTTCTGTAAACTCCTTAAGATAAACAGAAGTCTCTCTTAATGATGCAGCCTATATCAGATATGGGGTACATTTGGAGTGTCTGTAGAACGGTGAGCTAGTGACATCTGAAAAAGCTGGCATTTGAACTGTTTGACATGTTGAACATGTTTAAAGAGAGACATGAACATGCATGTGTTTTCTCAGACATCTCTTGTTCGCTTTATTTTTCATCAAATCCTCACGGTGGTATGAAGGACTATCTGTCCCTTATTAATTGCCAGGAAATTAGTGACAGCTCTAATAGTCTGTGTTATGCTATCACCCAAAGACATTATTTGGGGCTTCTGGTTTCTCTGTATTGGTGCTTTACAAGCAGAATTGACTGAATTCTAGTTTATAACTTTTTTTTTGTATTAAAAGGAAGAGTGGCTGCATTTAAGTATTCAGGAGTGTGAACGTGGATTGCTTTAATTAAGGCGTGTTCTGTTGCTTTGTTACAGCTTTCAGCTGACTCTGCCAGCAGTAGGGGAAGAAGGCAGGAGGCAAACAGGCAAGAAGCAGTGTTGCAATTCCTCATTTACCAGCCATTCTAATAAATACTCTAAAACGCTATGTATTCAGAAATTAATATGGTATATGCCTGTTGAGTTACTTATGCCATATTTTCTATGTAGTGAAAGCACTGTATTATCTTTTTTTCTATACCTCTGAAATTTGTGCATGAAATCATGCCCTATTGCTCAATTCTAGGTAACTCATTTTTAGGCCTAGCTTATTTCCTTGTGATTTGGCTGTTAATGGCTGTTAGAAAGTGCTCGTGCTACTGACTTTTCATGACAAGCTTTGTTTTTGTGTTCAGAGGACCTGGTGATTTCACAATGGTATGAAAAGGAGTAAATTTGGAGTCAAATTTAAATAAGTGAATCTAGCTTTAAGCCCCAAGTAAATTCATTCTGTGTTCCTCTATTTTATGATAAATCGCTCTTCAACGTGTTAAGTCATGAAACTCTGATTGATATTGTCATAAACCAAAGTGGTGTTTGCTTTTTTTCCAGATCAGTAAAGCTGATTAAAAAAAAAGCTGATACAGTAATTTCAGATCCATTGCCAGTTTTGGTTCGGTGATCACAAAGGTGAGCAAATGTGATGGGCTAGCAGGACAGAATAAGCTCTTACAAAGGCACATTTTTCCTGCACATAAAAGCAGAACAGTCAGCCACCTCACAAAGAAAGAAGAAACTCAACCCATTGCCAAAACAAAACAATGAAGGGTTCCACGTGCCAGTAACTGTCGTTTCAGTGGGCAGACATGTAGTTTCTAAGAATAACAGCTTTTATGTTAACACTTTCAAACTTGAATGTGGTCAAAATCTTGATCCAAATCAAAGCATAGTGGCTTGCAAAAGCCTCTTGCCTTTTTTTCGCACATACATTTTCTTTGATGTGAGAATTTTTATTATATATGAGTTAGTTAGTTAAGTAGTAAATTATTCTATTTCAGGAATAATCTAATTTTCTAATCGCATGGCCAGTTCTACATTTTGAGCCCTAAATTGTCTCAATGATATGAGACAATGAGCTATTGAGTGATAGTCTTCCCGATACCTAAAATACCTATGAAACACTTTGCTGACACAAATTTACAAGTATAACTAACAAAAATATAAGTATGCGGAACATTTGTCTCATTTGCAAATTATTACTTGCCTATAAACCATGGCTTATATCATGCTAGTGGCAAAATATAGCTTGCCGCAAGCCAGTTTTGATATTTTTATCAGTAATTAGTTAATACTTCCTCAGAAAAATGCCTTCTCTCAGAAATAAGTGTAAGGGGTTTTAATACTGGTTTGTGAGTCATAAGGTGTCTCTTTCTTAATCAAGCCCTAATGCCGACTTTTATGGACTGAGCTGTTCCTAAGCACTTCCTACCTGCTCCTGTCACAGGGTTCCTTGTGACTGCACGGGGTAGTACAGTGCATGATAACCCACCATGAGGTAATATCAGAATTAACAGTACTGAACGCAGTGTGTATTTTCCTTTGTCTTACATAGTCTCTGGTCAAGCTATGGTCTTTGACAATGTTTTTTTGGTCTCTGTCTCTGTAATATGGTATAAGAGTTGAAAAATCAATGGAAAAAAGCATTAATTATTGATAATTGCTTCACAGAACTTTCTTTATTTCATTTCCTACTTAATGTATTGCACTGGTCCTTCAATACCCTTAGTAAAACCATGGCCCATGCAAATCAAGAGATAGTTTCCATGGTTTTAATAGGATCATAGATTCGTTTTGCTCAAAGGAGTTTTCATATCCACACCCTAAAGTAGGAGATGTAAGGCTGTGCAAGCCTCTAGTGACTTCAGTTCTTGTGGCTTTTTCCTCCCTTTTCTTTACTTTTTATTTCTGTACTTCTAAAAAGGGAAATCTGGCATGTGACTTTACACAATCTGTCGTGTAGGGCTTATAGCTTCCCTCAAGCATTCTTTTTTTAGCATGATATAGGTATATGCACTCACATACAATGTGATATACCAGTATTTTCTTTCCTCTGTTATTCTGTATTGCAGAAACAGAATGTGTCAGGCATTTGTTCTTTTGGTAACTTTAGCATGGGGTCTCTTTTTAATGAGCGACATCAACACATAAACCCCATTTTTTAGGTCCCTGAGAAACTCCTTTCTGAATTTCTTCTGCTGGTAGTTTTTCTAATCTTTTATCTTGTATGTGTATGTTCCTTGGGGAAGGGCCCAATTTTGTCTTGTTCTGAGGATTTTTTTTGCAATTAGAGTGTATCAAGCACACTGATGAACATTTCAAATTACTATGGACACACACAAAAGTATCAATAACCCTGTTGCATGACTTGTAAAGGAGATATGGTGTCAGAATATGAACACTGCCTTGAAATAGAAGGTTATCTCATACTTTATTTCCTTTTTTCCTGCCCACAAATATGTCTTTTCTACACTTCAGATTCCTGATGCAAGCCATAAACCATGGCCTTACAAGGTTTCACTGTTGCCAGGTAGACTCCACAGAGTTTGCTTGAGACATTTACAATGTCTTAGGAAAGAAATGAAAAATGTGCATGAGAGAAACTGATGTACTTTTCTTGTTGCAGTTTTATCTGGCAAATAGAATGAAGTGCTAGCTGAATTGATACATTTTTATGCAATAGAAAAAACATAACAAGGAGAAACTTTTGAAGCAGAATAAAGTCTGGTGAGCAACTTTACTGTATGTATTTATTTATTTCATAAATATCCATTTTTTATTTGAAAGGGAAACCATGGTGGTGGTTCCCATTTTTCATTCTAGAAAGAAATGATTCTCTTTGTTTTTCATACCAATATGGTTCAGGAGCTCTGAGAACTTTGCTTGTGCAAGTACAGATTTGGAGGTGTTTCTGTACTCCACTTGGTCAGAAGCACTGAGTATTTTGCTGTCTGCACTTTAAATAAATGACAATTTTTTTTAAAGTTCAGTGTAATCTCCCACGAGCTTTGGTGCTAGCATCTTTCTTGAGAGATTATTCTATAAAAAACTGTTTATTTTTTCAGACAACAGACACATAAGGATACATAAGTGTTATTCTGAATTATCGTTAAGTTCTGAATGCATTTAGAAGAACTGTGACTGGTAAGGAAAGATCTTTTAGATTTCCATGTCCCACATCAATTTGATTAAATACTGTTGACATTTGCTTTTAGAGTCCTTAAAGTCTGTGAGGATGTCCACATCCTTGGTTTTGAATTATGTGGCAATTGGAAAACTGACCTATGTGTATCCAAACTTGAAGATTTTAAAAATTATACATAATTTTCATTGCACTTACTGTATTTACATGAAAGAACTTTGTCTTCAGAAGAAAAGCCTACCTAAAAGGTACATGCAACTTGTAATTCAAATCAAGACCAGCAGAAGGTCTAAAAATAGATATTTTGTCAGTTTAATTTTAGTCATGATTTTAGTTCAGTTGAATCATGATTCATTAGGAAAAAAGCTGTTTACTTTGGAAAATGAAGATAGCAATTAACTAATGCAAAGGGGTTAGTAAATCATAAATGCACTTACAGTGTTTACAAAGCCTATCTTTATCTGCTGTGTAACTGTAGAATGCACTTATTTGTATCAGCCTGCTTGGCTTACCTCTGATGTTGTCTCCATGAATAGTTTTTATTTCTCGTGATTGTAACCCAAGACTGCCATCAGACAATGTCTTAGCTCTCATTTCTCTTCAACCATGCTGAACTGTTTTTGTTGCTGATTAGGCTGTGTTTCCCACAGCATTATCCCACAGGGGTTCAGGGCACCTTGTGAGTTTGCCAACCAAGGCAGCAAGATGACAGGTGTAAAATGTCTGCATGGAAACTATGAAACCGAGCACTTAACTTTAGTGTTGCATTTTAGTTCTTACTGCATAAATACTTTTAAGTGGTGTCACTGCTATATATATTGGGAACTTTTATGCAGGTTTTTGTTGTTTGCGCTGTGGCATTGTGTTTGGTATTTTGGTATTCTCTCCACTAGATCCTTTCGCAAGCCTTGCAATTTCTATTAATTTATGTCTATGCAAAGAAATAAATATTTTATAATGAGGATGATTTTCCAGAGTAAGGTATGCAGCTGGCAAGTAAACGTTATACTTTTCGTACACATAGTGGGTACCTAATAGGTCTAGATGTTTAGTCTTCTTGTGCATACGCTAAATAATGAATGGATAAAAAGTGGGTCTGTGGTAGTACAGCTCATTATCATGTCTCTCAGGTATGCATTTCTCCTTAATAAACACCTATATTGTGAAAGAGTCCACAGTTACAACAGACAGAGGTAAGAGATGCCGCCTTCTGAATGGGCCTCTTCAATTTTAATGACTTGGAGGTCATCAACCTGCAAGCACACAGGCGGTTGTTTTGACAAGCCACATTGAATTCGTGTCTCAAAATACAAAAAGACCTTTTATAGGTTTTGTATTTCTTTTTAAAAATCCTTTTAATTGTATTTCTCTGACTATATGAGAGGCAATAAGTGAAGTCTGTAAATACTTTGTTAAAGGATGTGTTAATGCTCACAACTTAACCAATTTAAAGTCAACAGTATGACATAGAAGACTGTAGGCTAGAAAGCCTGGCCAGTATTAGTCTTAGAGAAGTCGTTATTATAAAAATATATCTTTTCATTTTGGAAGAATTCATTTGTGACATGATTCAAGATAGATGAGGACTGGTACGTTACTGGTAGATGACAAAGGCAGATGATTGCCCTGACACAGGGTGGATGGTTTGGGGCAATCCCAAGCAAAATACAGGCTGGGCAGATCAAGATCAAGAGCAGCCATGAGGAGAAAGATTTAGGGTTGTTGGTTAACAAGAAGCTCAACATGATCTGGCAATGTGCACTGACAGCCCAGAAAGCCGAGCATGTCCTGGGATGCAAGAAAAGCAGTGTGGCCAGCAGGTCGAGGGAGGGGGTTCTTCTCTCTTCTCTATTCTGCTCTGGTGAGACCCCACCTGGAGCACTGACTTGAGCTCTGGAACCTGCAGCATAAAAGGAGCACAGACCTGCTGGATTGAGTCCAGAGGAGGCCACAGAGATGCTCAGAGGGCTGGAACACCTCTGCTGTGAAGACAGGCTGAGAATTGGGGTTATTCAGCCTGGAGAAGAGAAGGCTCTGGGGGACCTCCCAGCAGCTTTCCAGTCCCTAAAGGGGCTACAAGAGAGCTGGAGAGAAACTTTTTGCAAGAACATGGAGAAAGAGGACAAGGGGGAGTAGCTTTAAACTGACAAGAGGGCAGCGTTAGATTGGATATTAGGAAGAAATTCTTTACTATGGGGGTGGTGAGGCCCTGGCACAGGTTGCCCAGAGAAGTTGTGGATGCCCCATCCGTGGAAATATTCAGGGCCGGGTTGGATGGGGCCCTGAGCAACCTGGTGGGGTAGACGATGTCTCTGCCCATGATCTTTAAGGTCCCTTCTAACCCAGACCACTCTATGATTCTATGATCCAATTCAAATTGAAGAAGAAAGGGTATCTTATTGTAAGAGTACTGTTGGGAAGGATGGGAGTATCTCCTGTTTAGTCTACTTTTCTTTTAATTTTTTGGAGGTTACTCCCCACAGGTGTGAAAATCATTCTACTCATCAGAATTTGTTTAGCTAAACAAAAACGCCTTTGAATAAGATGCCAACAACACATTAAATCCAAATGCCTTTAATCCATACATATGTGGTGTTGTTGTTTGTATATGTTCTAAAATTAGACATTAGTTGTGCTTGAACCTTTCATCAGAGTATTTCTGAAACAGACTTTCTCAGTTTTTAGTAGCCTGAGGCTGTTTAAAAGCAAATAAGGTAATATCAAGTGCATTTTACATTGTTTGCTGGAACAAAACTAGTCTTGACATTTTTGCTTGTCCTAAATTAGATTTAAAAAAAATTAGAATAAGAATGCTTTGGGAATATGTAAAATACAGTATTTTCTATTTAAAACAACTATAAATATATCATATTCATAGTAACAACAATAATGGAAATTAAAGTTCAGTGTTTAACACTGAACTAGCCTTCAAATTCTGAACTAATTTTCTTCCCAAACTCTCTGCATACTTCTGCTGGAATAAATTGTATCTAGCTCATCATTCAGCTGAGTCACTTTTTTTTTTTTTTAGTTGCCTTGCTTCTTTTCCATAGCATTTATTTACCAAAATGCTTACGTGTACTTGACACATAAATCAAAAGTAAAACCAGCGCATTTTGATATTTGGCTGAAAATAAGAAGAATAGAAATGTTTTATATCAAAGGAATAGAGATTATACTTCTTTCTTATCAATAAATCATATCTTATTTATTATTATGACAAATTGGAGAATGCACTCAAAGGAAAATCAGAGAAATATTTGTGGAAAAATAAATATTTGAGGAAGGAAATTCTTTCAGAGGAAGGGATGTTCAGGAAAGAGTTTCTGTGAGTTTTCCTATCTATTTGTCTACTTCAAGTTTTTGCACCTGGGGCTGTAGACATTGCAACAAAGGCCATACATACTATTTACTTCCCCTGGTTCTGTGGGTCCATGTTATATTTTTAGGACAAGAGAAACATTTTGGCTACAGACATGTTGATGAAACCAAGAAGGGATTAAAGGGGTTAAAGAAAGCAAGGTGTTTTACCACAGAGAAATTTTAGTGGTCTAATAAAAAGTTGTCAAGTATAAACCTTTTTTCAGATTGCAGCATATGTTGGACAAAAAGGTGTCACATTTGAACATTTGATCTTCAGCAGACAGAAAGCACAAGAAGAAACTAAAGAACAGAAACCTTTAATACCAGTACTAGCTATGTGTTCTTTTTAAATATGAGTCTTATTTCTGGGGTTTTTTTTTCTATTTTCTTTTTGCCCCAAGCTCTGAAACTAGGCTTTTTAACCCTGTGGCTCTAACAGTTAGTAAAAATTCCTGAGGGAGATTTTCCCTAGAGTATAATGCAAGCAGAAACAATTGCGGAGCTGCAGGCAGCTCCTTCAAGAACAAGACAGCATTTGTTAGTCAACTGGAATTCAACGTGAGAAGCCTCTAGGGCAGTGCCACTTAGTCGTGAGGAGATGTAGGTTTCAGTGGTGTTGGCACACCTGCTAAGTGCAGAACAGGGCATCTCTGGTAGAAAGATCCAGGAATATACGTAAACTGACAATTTCCTTCCCTTGTTTTTTGCCCTGAAGACATAGTCCACATTCAGGTGACAAAATATTGTCAGATTTCTAAAGAAGGAAGAATTTTTAACCTCATACTGTGTGATCTGAATGTAGTGCCTATAAAATCATCTGTGAAATGCAGTCCAGCTGAATGGCAGTTTTGAGTCAGACAACTACTGCTTGCTGTCTGTGAGACCAGAACACCCTACGTGCATAGAGGAAAGATGCACTAAGAAAAATCTTCTCTTCAAGTAGCACGATGTCATTATTGTGCCCCAGGTGAATGACATCTAGGAGGCAGCATGCAGCTTGTGATTGAATTATCCTGGAAAATTCTGAACAGGGGTCCCACACTTCTGTGTCCCCTACTCATGCTCTTCCTTGTTTAGAAAAGATTGTGCTGCTGCTGATACTGTTTGAAAACACAGTATGATGTACTATGGACTTGCTGCTTAAACTAAGATACCAGCTTTGAACGAAGAGCAAAGAGGATGTATTTAATGTATTTACATGTATCGGAGTACGAGGGTGATCCTCTATCAGTATTTTGCTCAACTGGTTTAGTATATCTACATGCAAAACTCCAATGGATTTAGTGCCTAACAATGTTTTGTTTAAGTGTTATCAGACTTTACTATTTCTGCAAATAGTGGTTGCTTTGATGTGCATTTGTATGGTGCAAACATCTTTTAATCTGAAATTTGCATACAATTAGTGATATTTCATTTTGAAAAGTGTTTTCTACAGAGCTGTTCACAGAGAAGATTTGTATCTTTTCTACTGGCAAAAAGTTAAAGAGAAGTGCAATGACAAAAGGGTAGTAGTAATAGTTGCGTGTACTGTCTCACATTTCCCAAGACCAAATGGAGAGGGGAAAAAGGCTAACATGAAAGTGTGCTGTTCTGTACCAGTAGTGCCATTCTTCTACAATATTCTTGGTGTTCATGACATCCAGCAGAGCTATGCATGAACTCTGTCTAACACGACAGAATCCCTTCTTACAAACTGATTAACCCAAACTTCTTGTCTCCTTTGTGTGTTCCTTGTTCTAACCTTGTTTCTCAGATATTGCTGCCAAATCTTGGCTGCATCTGAGTTGATGCTCTATGCAAATCAATAATGTTTTGGGGTTTGTATCTGAATTCCTTCCAAAGATGAGGTTGAAACCAGGAAGCCCCTCTTTCTCATCAGCATTAAGCTGAACCACATGGCCAGCTCTAGTATATTGTTATTCTGCCAATTGATGTGGACAAGAACAAATTCCTACATAAGCACATTGACTGCAATGTGATTTCCTCAAGTTGCTTACTAACAACATAAAAACGAGTGCAGCATGAAAGTGTGCTATTAAAACTGCCAAGTGGAAGCATACTCCTGACTTTCAAGCATTACAGGCATTCTGCCCTAAGGGATGCTTCTCTTAATTCAAGGGACTAGCACTAAATGCTGCCAACAAGACTTTTTGTAAACAGTAATTATTTCTGACTTAACTTTAGGCAGCTTTGTATGGGCTTGTTAACTCTGCTAGTTCTATCATTATGTATTTCAGGATATTTTATCTTTTGCGTATTTGCTTTTCAATTACTGTTTTAGATGCAAAGCTCTCACTATAGTATGCCTATGAAATACAAAGTACTGAGCATGAAGTTTAGCTGCTGGGTTTTTTTGTCTTAGTGTTTGTTAGGGGTTTTTTTAACCCTCCTGATTTTAGTTCTTTTTGTTTCTAATACAAGAAATTCTAGTACGGTTCTGGTCACCCAATTTTGATTCAGAACCGCTTTTCTAAAGCCTTAAGAATTATTGGAAATCTAGAAAATATCACCAGCAAAGATTTAACAAAGGGATTACTTTGAAAAAGAAAGACTGTGAACAAAAATTATTTGGCATTCTGAACTACATTTTTTGTGAGGCTGTGGAAATAAATTTCTTCGTCTCCCCAGCCGAGTGCATCTGAAGTGCTGGTAATAGCTGTTACTGGATCTATCAAGGCCTTTGGGAAAAGACTAAACATGTCTAATTTCAGAAATTTATAATACGATCTAGTTAGAATTTCCCTTGCTTCTTAAATATTCCCCCAAGATATTCCTCAAATGTATTCCCCTTGTAAAAATGGCTATGAACACCATTCTAGACTGCACAGCATTCTAAACTTGCCTCTGAATGGTCAGAATGGTGATTTTTTCAAACAATGATTAGAGCTCAGTAAATAAATAATCACTGGTGTGGGATGTGGGAGCTCTGCATAAAAATTTTCGTAGAGGGGCATTCCACTTCATCATACCCTCAGCACACAGCACAGTGGTGAGTTGTTCCGTGAGAACAGAATGATTTTGCAGCAAGTGGAGGAAAGACTGATGGGATTAATGCTATATTGTGGACATGTGTGGTTATGTTATGGTTATATACTGCAGTACAAGGGCACTAGATACCACTGTAATTTCTTTTGCTAAATAAAGAGAAGTATGCAATAGAACAATTTCATTAAAAACTGTCCCAAGAAACACCTCCTTAAAACTGTAGCACTTAACACTGTGTGCAGAGATGTATTTTAGAAAGGTAATAAAACTTTTCCTTTCCTGACAAGAGTGCAATTTTTTTTGGGAGCATGATTCTGTTAAATTGAGCTGTATCAGCCTTTGTCCTTTTGATTTAAGTTACATCCATTTTCAGAACTGTAGAACCATGAACAGAAAGGTTGACAAAACTATAAGAATTCAAGTCTTTGTAAACATTTAATAATAATTATTTAATAATCTGGTCTCATTATAACATAGAGATGCAATTCTTTGCTGTGCTGTCCTCCACTATTGAAACCCAGTCATTGTTCCTCTTACTCAGCTGGAGTCTTACAGCAGTCATACTCTTGGATGCTGTAATGGCAGCATTCATCTGACCTAGCTTGCTACTGAGAATATCACCAACTCTTACATATACAACAAGTCTTTCCTGTCCTCCTTTGTCTCCTCATGCCTAAAACAACATTAGTTAATGAAGCCTGTGAACAAATTTAGTTGGCATATTATAAGTAAAACATTAAAAAATCAAACAGTGCTGTCAAGAGCAAAAGCTTGACCTGGCATAAATCAGATGAATCTTACTTAAACCAGTAAATCTCCTTTAGAGTTGGTCCATTTCTGCTAATCGAAGTATGTGTGTGAATTTTAAGATACCAGCAATTTGCTACAAGAGTGAAAATAATCTTAAAAGAAATAGGAATATTTACTCTTGAACCAGTGACTGGCTAGAGCACAGAGATGTACAATGGATATGGTGGCTGAGTTGATTACATATATAACTACAATACATTCTAATTTTAGCAAAATATTTTTCTCATTCTCAGTATTGCAATAGAGTACTGATTAGTAAATGGGTAATTTGTATGCTTGGCACTTAATCTAGTGGTTATAAACTAGGAACTATTGCTAAAACATATCTGCTCTGATCTGTCTGTCTAGCATAAGCAGTGATTGCCTTTTTGTTTTATACCGCGATTTTTGTCTCCTTCAGAGGATATCCCACCAAGTTACTTAGACTTCTATAATTTATTTTCACTGGAAATGTATAGGCAAGATGTTTGGGTTAGACACACTTACTAATGCTGTTAAAAAATTAATTTGGGTTCATGTGGAGCTTTCTGAACTGGTAATTTTAATTTTTTTTTCTGTACTGCATTTTCTACACCTTATACTATAACCATATCAGGTTGAAAGGTATGAAAGTAAAAGCTATTATGGTCAAGATGTATAAAAATTCCTTTATCTCTGTAGGATTTGAGATATCTGTTGGCAGAAGAAGCTGTGCATTTCTGTTTGGATCAGGTTCTAAGAAAATATAATAAGCAGACACAGCCAAAAATCCCTGAGAAACATAATTTAAATTCTGAAAACACAAAATAATATTCACTCTTGTTTGTTAAATGCCTATTGAAATACATCTTCTGTCAAGTCCACTTTTCCCTGGAACTTCCATGCCTCGAGGGACTTGGCTTGGTTTCTGTCTCATTGCAGTGCCTTCATCATTTGAGGAATGCACCCCAAGACAGAGCGTGGTCACCTAATGTTGTACTGCAGTACCAGAGCCATTTTATACATTTGGGGCAATAGATGTAGAAGCTGTTTGGATAAGCAAATATGTGTGTTTAGACACAGTTAAAAGTGGGCAATATTGGACTAGTCCCTGTGGGCCCTCAAGAGAATACCCTCAAAGAGAATTAATACACACATCTATTATGAACTCTAATTCAGGCAAAATACCATGTGTTTAGGGTGACAGTAGCTCTTATGTTTCCTACTAGACTTCAGTGTACTCTGAGAAGATTGCTTTTACTGTTTTAAAGTGTTGCTTTCTTTCTCTGAAGGTTAGGGATTGGCATGTTGTAGGAGAGGTACAAACTACATTCCAGTATTTCTGCATAATATTCAGGTGGTTGCCTTTTATATCACTTGCTCAAATTTTCGGTTTAGGTGAGGGAATGAAGATGCTAAAAAATGAAGGAAAAAAGACATTTAAAGAGTAACAGTGCAACATGTAAAGTCACGGGTGTTAAGGTTAGATAAATATAAAAATGGGAATAGACAGGATTGATCCTTGTTTCTGAATGCTTCCTTTGGGTAAGTAGATAAATTGCTGTACATGGTTTGATTTAAGCAAAAAGTGTAGAGATTGCTTAAGTTTATTCAGTCTTCAGTTCAGTGACATAACTGTTGGCCATCTTCCTAAAGTGCTGAAAGGTATGAGAAGAAAAGCAGTGTCAAGAAAGAGATGAGAACACTAGAACAGAGAGGAGAAGAAAAGATCCCAAGGCTTCTGAAATCAGAGAGAAAAAGTCTGTTAAGTCGGGATTGAAAGAAAAGAGAAGAACTCAAAATGCATCAAAACAGGAAAAAGGAGGAAGATGCAGAGTATAGAAAAAGGAATAGAAAAATATAAAGAAGAGTTAATGAGGAGAAACTAACCTAGCAAAACCAATAGGGCTAGGATAAAGTAACACCGTACATATAGAGAGGTTAATATGCTCATGGCCAAGGGGACACAAAGAGGTAAAGAATGGTGCAGATATTTATCAGGAAAACGTAGGACTTTTTCTAATTTGAGGTTAAAGATGAAGTATATATAACGTTTTTCTTTAAAAGCTAGAAATCCCAAACATTTTACCTATTGAGACTAGTGCACCCAGAAGAAACATTCATTCTGCATGACATTGTGACAGAATGTAGGATTGTGGAAAATATGCTGTTGCACAGTAAAGAGCGGGAAGATGGTAAATTGATGGTACTGGAAATGGGACAAAGAGCTTTTTGTTGGACATGACAGGTAACTAATGGCCACCTGGTTGCTGTACAGAGCCTGTGAAATTGGCTAATGGATTTGGACTTGTTTCTAGTAGGACTCTGCTTATATCCCAAGAACCACTATCACAGGTTGCACTAGTGAATAACAGCAAATGAAAGCAGGAGAAATGCCAATACTGAGGAAATATTAGCACTGGAAAGGTGCTGATGAATGGAGCTATTCCACATCAGAGGAAGAATAAATTGCATCAAGAACTTTTTTTCAGATAACCTAAGTGAATGTAGTAGGTTTATTTATTCACTTGCAGCTACATATGTGCATGGGTACAGGACACGCACACACAAAATCTCTAAGTTAAACTTTTCTGTCATTAATAAGAAAGAAATTAAAAACTGCTATGCATAAAACTGCTATGATAGAAAATATCTTACAAAGTAGTTCTGAAACATAATTGTTATTTTCAAGGATTTCAAAGTTATATTAATTTTTAATAATATTTTACACCATTGTGAAAACCTTCATGCATTCTGTGGGTGCATAATTACATTTCACATTTGATAGCACTTGCATGAGGGATTGTAGTTAGAATAATGGTATTACTACAAAAAGTGATTGCTGTTTCCCAGGAATCAAGGAATATCCCTAAATGGAAAGTAAGGAACTAAAAAAAGAAGTGTTAAGATTTTCACAGTTCTGCAGGAAATCAGATTTGGGGCTCATGAAGATGAAAAAGGTCTTGAATGGTGAAACAAATTTCTGCAGTGTCTCTGCTTCTTCGGAGCTATCTGTTTCAAATATTGACTTAAACTGTCTCTTTAGGTTTGGGGGACATGATTACATTTCAGGATAAAACTAATATTGGTACTTGTGTTAAATAAAATAAAAATCAGAGCTGTCTTCTTGTGATCACATATTTGCTACATTTAGACTTTATGGTCAGGCTGCAGTCGGGCTGAAATTCATTCCTCAGATTTGCACAGAGCTGTTCAGTTTATGGGGAACCTAAGCTACCCTCAAAAGCTGCAATTAGCCTTTTTTGGAAGCAGAATAACAGTGTGGATGTATTATTTTCTTGTTCTGATATGGCAGTTCTGGTTTTGTATTCAACAGGACTTAATTTGTTCCAACGTCATTCTTGCCTAGAGTTTGCTTTTTCCATTAAAGCTTGTGTGTAAATCTTTTGTGGTTGGAAAATAGCAAGTAAGTTATGAAGAGTTTTCCATGAGAAAAGATGTATGCTATGTTTATCTTGTCTTTGCCAGTGCACTAGTGTACAGCTTTTTGTCCTTTCCAGAAACCTTTCAGTAAGTGGAGTGTCAATGATTTCAGTGCTGGCAATGTCTTATTAATGTCACGCAATGTATCTTAGGCCCAACACAGAGCAGTTGTCACTTGCACAGGGTGAGCTTGCGACATCGTAATTTGTGAGGACAAGTTGAAAAATTATCAGATTATGTCTCCAAGGCTGTGATCTAACTGCTCTTCTCTAACCTTAGTCTCCGAAAAGATCGCCCTGCCAAAGCCCACCCCTTGACATCACCTATACAGCCTTCAAGTGAGTTTATTTCCATTTATGTACAGTTCCTGACAACTTATAAAATGGACATTCCTCTGTAGAGTTCTTCCTGTTTGGATTTCGGTTTGGATCAAAAGCATGCTTTTGAATTAAATCTCATAATTTTTCCTACTTCCAATTCTTTGGTTCATGTTGTGGAGTGGTTTCAGTATGCATGAACTGGATTGTCTCGAAGCTAAACCGAAGGAAACACACAGGAATACATTGAATGCATTCCAGCTGCAGGTAATAATTCACGCACGTTATCAGACCAAAACTTATTGAGGTAAAATCCTTTTAAACATGTATAGTGTGGAAGCTGGCCCCACAGCATCAAGTGCTTCTCTGTGTAGATATGTTTTTATTAGTCGTCATTACTTGCTAATTTAGATGTAAGCAGTTCAAAAGGAACAATTTTAAATATGGAAAAAAAGACTAAAAGTTGATCCATGTGAAGCTGGGGATCTGATCCTCAACTGAATGAGAAACAGAAAAGACAATGTTTGGCAAATGTTTCTATACTTCTGAGACAGATGGCTGCTGTGCAGGTTGAGTTCTTACAGACACTTGATCTTCTTTCACATCTGCTGTTGTGTGTGTTGAGTTTGGAGTTCTCCATTGAAAAAGCATTTCCTACAGGGGAAGGCAGGATCAAATTGTAAATCTGAAGGATCCACGAAAACATAAATATAATCTTATTTTTTTTACTATCATCTAGGCCCTTTTGTTCTATTTTAACATACTACATGGCCTAGGTCCATAATCTGCTGAAATTAATAAAGAGTTGCTGCTTACTTGGTCCTACTATAATACTCAAGAGTATTAAAAAATTAACAGACCAAAAAGCAAGAGAGAACCATCATAGCACTGGAGAGTTCTGTGTTCAGTGGGGATCTCGGGTTGTGAGTTATTAAAATTTTCTTTGGATGGACTTGGTAGTCACTGTTAGTCACTCTAGCATTTCATTAGTTGCAGTTTAATTGTTTTTCACCAGTTACTGGTTTTCAATTTCTTTTTCATTTTCTCCTATGAGAGAGGCAGATTTCATAATGACATCTGCACTGTACGTGCTGGTTGTCACAGGTATTTGTTTCTACTTCGAGTTTGCACTTTTCTCCTTGTTCAGTTGTACATGCCTAACACTTAAATACAAAACCTATATTGATTTATAGAGAATTTTTTAGACTATAGATGCAAGGAATTGCAGTTTTTCAGAAGTAGGTTCGTGACTAGTGGCAAGAACTAAGTTTCAGAATTACGTCACCTTTTGAAAACTCGCTTTCAGTTAAACTCTGCTGGTTTAAGGAATGAAGTGCCTCCAACAAAGGCCTGGGGTTTGAGTTTATAAGTGCTTGGCATCAATAGATGGATTGTTATAAAAGCAATTGCAAGTTCTCAGCATATTTCAAACCCTAATCGTTATATTCTTACTGCATTATTAAGTATAAATTGTACAATATTCTTGAAAAATTGGTATACGGGCAGTGAAAAACATGAGAAGGTATGAGAGTTTTCTCTCTGAAACAGGTTTTTGTTGGGTTGTCTAACATGCATCCGTGTAGACAGTATTAAAACAACACAAAGCTGGAATCAAATATCAGTTATTTAACAGGACTTAAGATGAATCAAAAAGCCCAGAATTAAATTTTCTACTCCCGAATCTGTATGAGAAATCTAAGATGATGCATTTACCAGTTCTAGAAGGGATTCTTTGTGAATTACTAAAAAAATCTTGATCACATTGTGCAAAAAATAATGGTTATGTGTACTATGCAATGCTTTCCAGTCTAATTTATTCATGTTTATTCCTGATTTTTGAGATTTAAATCTGTCAGCCACCTAAACTAAAATATGAGTATGTTCAAGGCAAAGGAAAATCTGTTGTAAAGGCGCAGCATTACCTCGCATCTATTTAATGCAGGTTAGAACTTTAAGAGTAGAGATCTACTCTAGACCTTGCTCTTCTCTACAGTGCCAGAGTCAGTGTTCTCAGGGGTTTAGATAAAAATGTTCTCATCTTCCGTGGAAGATAACCTTCAAAATATTCCTTATACAAAATAATGCAACTAACAGTTTTTGAGCTCTGGCTGTCCCCAGATAAATCCATGTCATGGCTGTGTGCTGTTGTGCCTTGGCTCTGTGCAAGCCCTGCTCAGCAATAACAAAAATATCTCAATATTGTCAGCCCTGTGTTCAGCACAAACCTGAAACAAAGCCCCGTAGGAGCCATTGAAAAGAAAACCAGCTCTACCCTGGAAAAAGCGAGCACAGTACAAACTTCAAAATCAAGTTACAGATTGGGGTTACATCAAAGAATGTTTCTTGAAAATTGCTTGTACGCTGGGAATATTGTGATAAATGTAAATTGTTCTGAAGTTCTATGAAAGAAAGTGTAAATAGTTTTAGAGTGCACTTGCCATGACACTAAATGGTTAACAATATTAAGCAATATTGTATATAGATAGTGTAATATTAAGAAATAACTCACCATTCCTCTAGTGCTGATTGTACTGAAATTAAAAAAAAAAAATCTAGGTTTTCAAATCAATATTTGCAGTTAAGGCTTCAAGAAATGGTCTCACAGTTCTGTTTCATCTGTGAAGAAATATTAGGACATGACCTATTATTAGTAGCAGGTTTCTAGTCTCTTTCCTCTTAGTATTGTTTTTAGTGGTTTCAAACATTGTGATGGAAAAACCTTTCTGAGTTCTTTCGAAATTTTATGTGGTTATTTGGGGGCTCATATTGTTGTAGAGCTGGTTTGGGGAATTTATTTTGTGGATGGCCCCATTTCTGTTGAGTTCTTCCTATAGGAAGGCAAAGAGTTCTGTAGAAAACTTTTCCTCTATGGACTTTGCAGTATGTAAGTAACTGCCAGAGCACAGAATTCAGATTCTCCCCCATCTCAAGGACTAAAGTGATGCGCAGTAATTTTTACCTGAGAAAAGTAATGATAATCCATAAGCAGGTACTGATCACTGTGTGGGGTGTTCTAAAGTACAGTGGAGCATTTTTTAAAATTTGCTGCTGCGAGAAAAAGTAAAAATATGTATTGGTGTGTTGTTTTGAGTTTCAGCTGGAGCTAGAACTTCTGATTTGGCCAGGGATTTTTAAGGAAAACAAGCAAGATTTTATACCAATGCCTGCTGAACCAATCTGAGGTTGTCATTATTCTTCAATAAAAAAAGGTAGATTACTTTACAGTTGTTCTTTTATCCAAGAGAAACACATGTCTGGTAATTAAAATTAATTCTGACACCCAGTGATTATTCTTCCAATATGGCCATGTTGTTCTGAAACCTCGGTGGTAGAAAGTCTGATCCTATTTGATAAAAGAAAATGAAATAATATTGGCCTATTTAAACATAATTTTTTTCTTCTTCTAGAGGAAAAAGGATTATTTAATGTATTGGCAATTTTCTTTGAGTATACCATAGCTAGACAATTTGGTTGTTGTGTTTTGGTTTTTTTAAATTTTAATCAGCTTTCTGATGTAACACGTTTTTTATGATAGAGGTTTGGTTCAGTTTAAGACATAATCCCTCAGAAAAAGACTAGTTGTTAACTGCACTGTTTCAACTTTACATATGCAAGTTATTGAATACTCATTAAATTTTTTTTATTTTATTTGAATATTTTTTTAGAGGCTAATATGCAAAAATACTGAACAACCAATTCTGCTTCTGAGGCACTGCAAACAGACAGCTTTAGAGGGGGCATATAACTGTGTTTAGAAGGGGAATATCTGTCACAATTGCTTGTTTGTAAAATAGGACTGCTTAGACCTTGTCTTTCTTGTCCATTTAGGCTTCAGAATCCAAGTCAATCCCACCTGTCTTTAAGTTCTAAATTGGAAGCTTAGTGTAAACTGAGAGTTTAACCTCTTCCAGGTGGTGATTCTTTCCGTCTGACATCCTCTGAGGGTTTGTCTATCTGTTGGGGGAATGTCAGTATCTGATACATGCATGCTAATCATGTAAATTGTAAGTCTGAGCAGGTGAGCAAGGTATCCAGGCCCCCAGTTTTAAGGGTATGGATAAAACGACCGCAAAATACTTTGGGGTTCTACAGGCTTCGGTCAACAAACAAGGCTGGCATGAAGGAAAGGAGATTGTGAAGGATGAGCTGGAAACGCCTTGAAAAATAGAAAGCTAGGACAAGAAACTCACTTGTTGTTTTAGACTTAGCCACTAATGACTGAGACCAAAAGCTGGGTAACCCAGAAAGACAAGACCTAAACCACATAAAATGCTTAACAAGAAGCATTTCTGTTAAAGCAGTGGCAGCGTGGCTCATTCAGACATTGTGACATTGTACCACAGACTCCAAAGCCTTGTTCTGGCGTTCCATTTCTTGTCATGACGATAAGACAGCGTGCCTTCTGCGGAGCTGTGTTCACACAGATTTACTGTGACTTTGGAATCAGCCCACACAGATTTGTATTGATGACATTGCAAACGTTTTCTCACATGGTGCTTCCTTTCCCCCAGATAATCTGGCATTCGGCAAAAGTTTATTATGAGATCACAAATGCCAAAGGTTGAATCCCGTATATTTTCCAGTTCTATAGCACCTGTCAGCCAGTCAGCTTCCATTTGTGCCATTTTCACTGCAGGAAAAGCGTGGCATGATTTACATGCAAAGGGTCTGTTTCACCTTGGTCAATTTAGGGACACAGGGACTTACACTGACTTGATCCAGTAGGGTCCACAGCAGTGGAAGAAGATTCTCACTGCAAAGTTGTTTCTATTTTCTCCCTCCCTCTTGTGTTTGGAAAGGGAGGGGACAGCTATAATATAATCTTCTCTAGGGGTTCTCTGGACAAGCAATGGTGCAAGGTCATGCTGCATTGAAGTCTAGATCTGGACAGCTAAAATCTGCCATTGAGACCTTGCTGGGAGAATGTGAGATACTGAGAGCATACAGAGAGTCTTCAGCAGTGCTGTATCACTGTGTCCTTTTCTCACTTACTTTGTCTTTCCATTTGAAAGGTTTTGCTAAGTGAGTGGTCCAGGCAGAATTTCAATTACTCATTGACAATGGGGCAACTGCGGTCGTCCCAGCACATGAAAAAAGTAGTCAGCTTTCATATTTATAGTGAAAGTGCCTTTTTTTTTTTTTTTTTTGTGAATGACTCACTAAAAGTGGAGGCTGGCTGTAACAAAAATACATATGGTTCCCATGGCTCATTCAGGCAAAAGTGTGAATTAATTTTACTAAAAATGTTGTTTGGAACTATATTGTACTTCTAAACAACAGTTCTGTGAAATCCATTTTGCTGTCATGGGTAGGCAAAGCAGACAAGAGCAACTTCTGCTATGCTAGATGACAGAATAACCTTTCCCCTGAATTAGTTTCAGAAATCTGGCATTAGCTTTTTTGTCTAACATTCCTCTCACATTTAAGCTTTAAACCTTTGAAATTCTTTATGTCTCTTTGATAACTGAATTGCCAGAGCAGACTGAGTGATTGCATGGCACCTACAGGACAGCCAAGGGATCAGACCCAGCCAGCAGAGCTTTAGGAAGGGCAGGTCCTGCCTGACCAACCTGATCTCCTTTTATGACCAGATGATCTGCCTAGGGGATGAGGGGAGGCTGTGAGTGTTTTCTACCTGGATGTCAGCAAAGCCTTTGACACCTTCTCCCACGGCATTCTCCTGGAAAAGCTGGCAGCGCATGGCTTGGACAGGTGCACTCTTTACTGGGTTCAGAACTGGCTGGATGGCTAGGCCTAGGGAGCTGTGGTGAATTGTGCTACATCCAGCTGGCCTCCAGTAACCAGTGGTGTCCTCCAGGGATCAGTGTTGGGCCCAGTCCTGTTTAATATCTTTATTGAGGATCTGGATGAGGGGATTGAGTCTGCCATTAGCAAACTCATGGATGACACCACGTTGGGTCGGTGTTGATCTGCTGGAGGGCAGGAAGGCCTGGCAGACGGACCCGGACAGGCTGGATTGATGGGCCAAGGCCAATGGCATGAGGTTCAACAAGACCCAAGTGCTGGTCCTGTACTTCGGCCACAATAACACCCTGCAGCGCTACAAGCCAGGCGTAGAGTGACTGGGAAGTGGCCCAGCAGAAAAGGATCTGGGGGTGCTGGTCAGCAGTGACTGAACATGAGTCAGCGTGGGCCCAGGTGGCCAAGAAGGCCAACGGCATCTTGGCATCTATCAGAAGTAGTGTGGCCAGCAGGACCGGGACAGTGATTCTTCCGCTGTACCTCAAGTCCTGTGTCCAGTTCTGGGCCCCTTAATTCAGGAACATGGAGGTGCTGGAGCAGGTCTAGAGAAGGGCAGCAAAGCTCATGAAGGGCCTGGAGTGCAGGACTTACAAGGAGTGACTGAGGGAGCTGCAGTTGTTTAGCCGGGAGGAGGCTCAGGGCTGACCTTAATGCTCTCGGCAGCCCCCTGAAAGGAGGGTGTAGCCAGCAGAGTGTCAGTCTCTTCTCTCAGACAACAGCGATAGAACAAGAAGACACAGTCTTAAGATGCGCCAGGGAAGGTTCAGGTTGGACCTCAGGAAGAATTTCTTCACAGAAGGGGTGATTGGGCACTGGAATGGGCTGCCCAGGGAGGTGGTGGAATCCCTGTCCCTGCAGGTATTTAAGGAAAGACTGGATGTGGCACTCAGTGCCATGGCGTGGTTGACAAGGTGGTGTTTGGTCATAGATCTCAGAGGTCTTTTCCAACCTAATTAATTCTGTGATTCTGTGATTCTGTAAATACAGCATTCATGAAAACTGAGAAACTCGTGTTCCCTAGAATGTAAATTCAGTAAGTTCAAGGTTTATTTCTGTAATTGCAGCACTTAGTATATTGCTAAAATGGGCAATTTTGCATGATTTTTCAATCTTTTCATCCTTATTTTTAAGGAAAAGAAATGTTTCTTGATTATGTAATGCTGAAGTCTCCCTTTATGAACAATATTTGTTGTTTTCTGTCTATCCTTTGCAATTAAAATGGCTTTTTTTTTTAAATGGAAAGTAGAAAATGGTATTGATAGTGTTCTGCAGTTGTAGTGTCCCTTTCATGTGGTAATCCAAAGATATTTTATAAATGTAGATATGTTGCACCCTTCATCTGTAAGAAGGTATCGTTTTACAGAAGAGGAGAATGAAATAAGATGCTTCCACCACTGGAACACCCCCTTTTCACTCTAAAGAGAGATAAATCTTCTTACCTGTTTATTCATGTCATCCATTTCATGGGAGAATAAAGTTGCTAAGTGCTAAAAGCAGTTCAGTTAGTCTAAGAATACTTTAAAATGCATGCTGCTAGGAGACACAATGGTAGATGCATATACATTTCACAAATCATTCAGCACTCTCCATTTCTTAGACTTTAATAACAGAATGTTTTAGTTGAGTAGCAAAAAGTGATACTGAAGGAAAAGTTGAAAATGTTAATTGGTTTTCTGATAAATGACTTATATGTGTGTATGCATGTATTGGAACATAGCTAAGGGCATGTGATGGCCAGTATTCCTCCTTGGACTCCAAGGCTGAAAATCAGGTGACAATTTGTCTCAGTCTTATGATAGCATCTCACTAAAGCATTTTCATAAAAATATTTTTGGAGTGGAGGAATTGGTTGCATAATTACATATTGTGAAATACTGTTGAGAATTTCCTAAATTTAGTTATACAGACATGGATAAAATTTAAAAAGTGAGATAAGTAAGAAGAGTTGCTTATCTGAGTCATTAGCAGTGTTCTCTAAGCCAGTTTTCAGTAATAAGACTATGTTGTTGGGTAAATTAGTGTCTGTTTAATATTGCTGAAGTTAATAAAGTTCTCTGTAGAGAAAATGTTGGTTTTCCAAGGAAATACATACCTGAGGTGATGGTAGATGTGAGTTTCAGGCTTAATAGATCTCAGTGATCTGTTGGAAAGAATTTTATGCTGATTAAGTGGGTGTATACACTTGTAGTAAGCCAAAAAAAAAAAAAATTCCTTGTAGTTCATCAGCTGAGTGTAATGAAGTAGCTGAGAGCCAGTGAGCTCATGCTTTAGACAGTCAGTTTTTCTGGCAGTCATTGTCCCCACTTAAACCCTTGAGTGCTACTAACCTTTCTGGATGTGTATATATTTGAAGTGGGAATGTTTTAAAGTGACCTTTATGCAAGATAGAACAGGGGCATTGTAAAAGAATGTGGATTTTTCATCTGTGTAGTAGCATGCACAAAATATTCTGGGAAGGATGCTGGGACAATTTAATAAATTCTGCCAACCTGGTACTCTGTGATGCAGTTATGGAAACAAGGAAATGAGGGTGGAACTTCATGATGTCTATTAACCATTGGGACCATAGTCCTCAGTGGAACTTTTCTCCAGCTCCAGTGACCCTGAGCTGGTACTAACTTAGGAGTAGGTAAGAGAAAATACCTTTTGTTTTACTGCAGACTCAAACTACATGACTGAAACCTTGCCTGTTGCTCACACCTCTAAGCAGAAGAAGAGAAGAAACGAGGAAAAGTATCTGGCATGTTGTTTTATGAACTCTGCCACATTTCCTGTCCTGGCCACAGCTGGTGACCAGCTATTATTGTGTGGATCAGACAAACATGTTGTGCAAGGTAAAGTGTCTGACCAAAGCACATTTCAAAATAATGACTTCCTTGAAGCAGTAGAGCAGCAACCAGTTCATCACGAAACCGTGACTCGAAAGCAGCAGAATGGAGCCTGTCACACTCTCTGGGAACACAGCTCCTCCTTGAAGATCTTTCTCTTCCTGCTGTGTATGAGATGGGAGGGAAAAGGGAGAAAGGGATGACGTAAAATAAATGCCTTCACCCTCCTTACTCCACACAGGCTGTGTGTATTTAAATAGGAAAAAATGCAAGTCAACATTTGTCCCATCACTTCTTGTTGAAAACTTGTGTTTTCTTCTCAGCCGTGGAAGAGACGTCATTTTTATTATCATACATCTCAAAGCCACTCATCAGCTCCACAGCCAGTTTGAGGTAAGATGCAGAATATATCAGAGTTGAAACGTAGACAAATTTTGCAGTTAACAAGACTGACATTAAAAATCCTGCTACTATTTAAGGACAACAGCAAAAAAAGCCTCTGGTTCTAAATGGTGAGTGTCATGGCACCAGTTTAACTTCTTGTAGAAGTTTAATCAGTCAATTCTTTAGCACCAGGGCTGGTGGGTATCTAAGTTAGAAAACAACTTTTCCTTGAATAATTGGGCATGTTTTCCTTTCAATTTTGAGGATTGGAAATGGGTATGCTGCAGTAAGTCTTTGATATGCCAATATAAAATCCGCTATAAAGATGTAGTCTGATGGTGGTTTGCAGATCACCAGAACCTAATTTAAAATGACAATGAAGAACAATTTTTTACTTCTTAGCTGTTGTGAGCAAATATATTTTCAGTAACCTATGGAAGCCTTAGAGGGACTAAAACATTTTTATTTTCTGTCTAGAAGACTTCTTGCAGTTTTAAAACGTTACCAAAAAGTTCATTCATTCCTTGTCATTCCTTGGTTGTTTTGTTGCTCCTTTGCAGAAATTGATTAACATGTTATTTTAAAATATTGAAAATGGAGCTGCCACACTTTCTAGTTACCCCTGCAAGCAATTTAAAGTTAATGGGTTCTGTGTGATCTTTTTTAGATTTCATGCTAATTAAATGTGAAGCACAGTGTTGTGAATACAGCCAGTGTGAATGGCTGTATAATAATGTACAGCTTTGGAAATGCTTTGGAAATGCTCTGACAGTGCATTTAGTTTGGTTCATTGACAAAAAAAACAAAAAAAACCACAAACAACAAAAAAATTTGAATGTATACTCACACTGCAATTTTTTCAAAGGAATGGGGACAGAAGAGAGCATATTTTTAAAAGGCTCTGCCACACAGCTTCCTGAAAAATAGGTCAGATGTCTGCTCCTTGAATTCTGTCTCGCTCCATAAGTCGAAAGCACTTTGGATTCAATGTTTGTTTATCTGTTTATGGCGAATCTGGCAAGCTGTAGTGAGACTGCTGGAAGAAAGGCCAGCAGAGAATGTGAAGACAATTTACCATTCATAAAATTGTTTGATACAGGATAGTGTTCTGTAAAGCTTTCCTGAAATGCACCTCGAACTTTTATTTCTTGCCTATGGAGCACTATAGGAGTACAAGATCCTGTACATTTAGTTGAGGGCACAGTCAGACTGAGAAAATGTTGTTCTGCAAATCACACTGATGAAGAAATATTCCATTATTTCTTGGTTACAACTGAAATGCCTCCTTTTTCTTTGTTTGTTTTTCCTCATCATGGGTCATACTCTTTGTCATAAAGGTCTTTAATGCTTTTAAATATAGTGCATTTGCTAAGCTCGTCTAAGAAAAGCAATTAATGCCTATGTTCTGCAATTAATGAAAACAGCCAAAAATATTTGTATCTGTTGAGGCATTGTGCTGTTTGCACTATGTCACTCAAACAAAGCAGGTATGACTCAGATATTAGGTTTAGCTTTAAGACTGAAGATGGTAGGAGCGATAACTTTAATACAATCAATATTTTATACATCTCCTGTTGCCATCTCACAGTTAGCTTGCAAACACTAAGACCCATGAGGACAACTAAAATTTTACCAAAGAAAGGGGAATTCTTTCAAGGTAATATTCTGATATAACCAGAAGGAGAGGTGTGAAAAACCAGAGATACATGCAGTGAGGGGTTCCTGGTTATTGTGTGGGGTTTAGGATAGTCCTTCTATTGGTCTGCAGAATACTGAATCTAGGAAGGAAATTGTATATACATATTCATGGGTGCCAGCTTCGAACTACGTGCAACTGTTATTAGTCCACAATGCAAAGATTTCTACTTTTTGAAGTAATTTCTGAATATCTGAACATGAACTTCTGAATAGCTTTTATGTAGTTCCACTAGAAGTGAAGATTTGGAGATGCAAATTACTTAAATGGATGAACAGGGGGGTTTTTTTGGTTTTTTTAATTTCTTTGTCCTGAAGTGTCTTGTGCAATTTGTTCTGTCTCGCTATATATGCACAGTTGAAGTCCTTCACTGCCACTTTGATTTCTTTTTTTTTCCTTTTTTTCAGCTGTTTTGTGAGCATACAGATGCAGCTCTCTTCTTTCATTTAACAGCCATTAGATCGTGTGCAGTGTGGTCCCATCAGCTTTATTGCCTCTTTGGTCCGGACTAAACACAGAAGGGCAATATTGATAGAAGAAGCCAACAGCAATTTCTGCACTCCACCTCCCTTGATTAATTATCTGATAAGCTGTAGTAAGAAGTCTGAAGACCATTCTTCCTTGAAGCCTCTTGTATTAAAAAAAGGTTATATCATTTGATGCTTGAAGCACTGAAGTGTTGCTCAATTTAGATCTTTAGATAAACCAGCACTAATTCTGCCAGACTGATGGTCATGTTTTCAGAACTTCTTTACAAAGCAAAATCAAAATTCTCATAATGTGCAGAGCAAAATGTCGTATTACAAGGTTGTAGCTGAGTCTATTTCAATTCACAAAGCAAATCTTTTTTCCTTTTTTGTTAGAAGCCTTAGGAGAATACTACAGTATTCAAGACCAAACAGCAGGATAACCCCAAGCAAATACTGACCTCTCTCCTCTTGAGTAATGAGCAAAAGTAATCTTTGCAGTCTTTTTCAACAGTAATTTATCATGACTGTGTATTATCTAAAACATTAAAACTATTCTTGCAATGTAGTTCTGATACAGGTCCAGAACTTCTTTGATCATAGGACATATTTTGATTCTGGAAATTAAATAGCAGAGTTATGATAATATTCATTTTTTTCTAAGATCATTTTTGTGTGCTGCTTCAACCTTTTGAGTTTTAAAAGTGAAACAGAAAGTCTCTTGCTAAAGAACTGCATCTGAATTATAAAGATACAAATTGGAAGCTGCCTCCTTGAATCTGTGGATTCCTGAACTTTGTCTTTGTTTCACTGTGACATGGTTCTTTTAAAGTCTCAGTTTCCAGTGTTGTTCTAACATGTAATCTGCTTGCCTTTTATATAAAACCAAGACCATGCAGACGTCATTCCACTCTGCCTGAGTTCGAAATGTGCAAAATTCTGTGCTTGACATGATCTTAGGTAAGCCATTTTTTCTGCTGTGAACTTGTACATATTTCTTTCTTTTAGGTTCCTACATTTTTGTTTCTTTTCTTTAAAGTTCTTTGATACATTATAAAATGTGTACTATAAAATGCAATGTAAAAGCTAATGGAAACTGGAATCTTTTGGTGATATCAGTCAGGCTGATTTTCCTGAGTGTTAGACCACTCTTGCTGCTGCTTCAGTCTACCCAAGGCATTTAGACAATTCCTTCCATTTTGGTTGTTACCTGTATCAAGCCTGTAAGTGTTCCCCACATCTAAGGGAGACTGTTCACTTCAATCTGAATCATGGTGGGGATTAATGAGATTTGACAATATTTGAGTATAAATTAAATGCATCAAAGAATAATGCATATTTAATGCCCTCAATGAGAAATATAAATCTGTCCTTACTGATGTCAGAAATACAAAATTTTAAGTCTATCAAGTTTAACAATAATTAAAGCATTTCATTTCAGCAGTCTTTTATCAGTTATAGTGCACAGGAATATATCCACTAGCTTTCAGTGATGTGTTCTTCTAAGCACCGTTTCCTGTATTTTATGTAAATCCTTAAAAGAAAACCCTTCTGACAGTTCTGAATTAAGATTTCTGAGGGTAACTGTACCTTCTTCAAACCTTGTTCTGAATTATGTAACCTAAAAGGAGAAAATAAGTTATTCTCTTGCATGGGGTCTGGACTGACAGTTCTTAAATTGGCCATATTGAAACTCTTGCCATATTGAAAATATTGTAAGTCCCATGCCCTGCAGTCTCATGATTTGTAGGATACCAGCAAGATTATTTTTAGAGTAGGTTCCCTTTTCATGGAATTCAGTGAAAACTTGAAACTGTGGCCTAGTGTAGATTAAAAAATAAAAAAAAAGCACAAGCTTTTTCTATATTTAAGAACTCCCAAACATACAAAACATGATTCGCTGTAGAAGAGGTTTGGCTTGTTCCTTCCTCGTGGATGGGATGGCACTGGATATCAGCACCACTTCTGAACAGCGAAGTTCAGAAAGGCAGGCTTTTACTTGCCTTTGTGCAATGTCACACTAAAAAAGCCTTTCTGGTGGGCATTGCAGAGGTAATTTCAGCTACTACACTCTTGTGCTTTGATGGTTAAAATGTGAGATACTCTTATCTTTATTGCTTCAATGAGAGTGTTCCAGATGAAAGTCGTGTGAATATCATGGTCTGTCTCATGTGAGACCTCAGAGCAGAGATTCTAGATGAGCAGAGACATCACATGATTGTTTAGAGCAGCTGGATGAATATGCAAAAGAAAAAAAAAGGAGGAAAAAAAGCAAGGGAAATTAATTTGGTTTATAAGTTTAGAAAAGCTACGGGTTTATTTTATTATCTGGTTTGCTATCAAATGTGTACTAATAGAGTAGTGGTCAACTGTCTTCTGGTAAACCACATATTAGATGCTATGTTTCAAATCAGGATTGTCAATATGTGGTCTGTTAACAGGGAGTAAGTGCCATATTTATATGGTCATATTTGTATTTCTAAACACTTGTACCGCCAATCTGGTTATAGCACAGCAGAGAGATTTTATGCTCTTTCTGTAGCAAACAGACTGAATTTAAGCCAGTGAAAATTTACTGTAAAACTCACGGACAAGTTATGAGCTAAGAACTATTGACCTGCTTTATTCTATGAATAATTACAAACAAGAGTATGTTAGAGAAAATGATCATTGTATGGGGAATGCTTTTAAAACAGACAGCAAGTTGCTTATAATTCATTGAGAGCTAATATACAGTCTGTAAGAAACAGTATGTTTGACATAGTAATGATATTCATTGTGTGTTGTATATGAAGAGGGAAGGTCATAACTTAGCCACACATTTCCTGCCTACATTCAAGACAATTTACTCTTGGGAGCATGAGGCCATTAGAATATATCTGATTCATTTTAGTCCAGTCCTATCCCTGAAGAAATATCCTGTGTGTACGTTCTGTAGAGAAATAGTCTCTATTACAGTTAACCCTTTAAATTATTAGATTTCTATATTTGCTGTCTGGTTTGGACACAACAACAGTCCACATATTCTTGCTGTTCATGCTGGGCTGAATTTTTATTTGTACTCAAACAGTTGATTGCAAGTAACGAATGCCAAAAGCATTTTGTATGATTTTAGGTTTCTGCCAACGGAGGCTGGCCTTGTTTAGTTCTCTGGAAATGGCTGCAGGGTATAATTGAATGTTTGCAGACAGTTGAGTCAGAGTGCTGGAAAAACACTCTAAGGAAAGTACAGAACACTGGAAAGTGAAGTCTTTCCTACAGGATTACACGATCAATTATATTCACCTTTATTCCAGAATATCATTGTCAAGCTAGATTTTTCAGATATTTACTTATTTTTACAGGGTGTGGGAAACTTTCTATCATTTGTAGGGTGAGGGGCTTGTTAATTAATAAAGCGAAAGCCTATCACCAAACACACTGGTCAGCCATTCTTTTCTTGAAGAAAAGATATTGCTGAGCTGTGTGTGATCTTTTGCTGTTTTTTAATGCAGTGTAATCTCACTGCAATTGAGTTTGCAGGACACAAGAAAGTAGCCGAATGATTTTTCTTCTTTATGTAGAACTGAAGTTAGAGTAGTCCAGCAAAGTCAGTTTTGTCCAAATCTTTGTACAAATTATTTTCCTTTGTTTCATCTCAAAATTGCCTCTTTTTTTCTTTTTTTTTTTTTTTTTAATTTTTCTTTTTCCCTTTCCTGGCTATTTCCTCATTCCATTTCTTCAAACATCCTCTAGCCTTGCTTTCTTTGATTCTCCCTGGGTTAATACTGTCCAACCTCCCTACTAAAAAAGTAAGGTGATAGTAATTAACATGATGTAATGATACTGCCATTACAGTGTTAATTCTACTTGATCTGTTATTTGTCCTCCTTGTTTTCATGCCCAGTTAATTTTTTTTGTCATTGTTAGTTCTTTGGATTAAGGGCTAGCTTCTTGTTGTCTTTTGTTCATCAGGGTTCTATACACTACAATAATTCTCCACTTGTATTGCTCAAGAACAGCATTAAAAATTAAGTAATATACACTATCAGGAGTAAGATGTTAGGGACAAATTACAGTTAGTTCTCAATTAGTCACCTGCCAAACAGTAAATGGGAGACATTTAATACAATGAGGACAGTTTATTGCAACACTTTCTAGATAGCTTTCTAGATAGTTCCCTGGTTTTTTAGTGTATTTCAGAACTGTCTGTTTGCTTACTGTTCAAAAATTGGTTTCTTTTTGCTGAAATAAGTATGCTCATCTTCTTTATTAGAATAATGGTTTTTTCCTATTTTTTTCTGATTTTTTGGAATCATTCTAGAAATAGAACTTGACTTGTCTGCTCTTGAGTAAAATTGAGGCTCAGATACATCTCATCTGAAGGCATTGCAGGAGCTGAGAAGTATCTGTATCCTTATGGAATAAATACATATATCAGAGTGCAGTGTCACTGAAATTAATTGGTTTTGACACAGAACTAGAAAACTTGATACGCTGCTTGAGAGAGCTTTTCAAGTCATATGACAAGTAAGAGAACATTCCACAGGTTCTGTTACTTCTGATAAAATTAGTGAGAGATACAGTTGCTGTTTCTGAAAAATCAGCTTATTCTTCATGGACATTTGTCATTTTACACTTTAAAGAGAAGGTTGGTGGATTTACACAATTGTGCTTATTAAAATTGAATTGATTCTCCAACTTCCACTGATTCCATTGAAATTTCAGCCTGAGAAAACAGTCTTCAACCAGCAGAAGACAGAATGGAGCCAAATTTAGTCCACTCTACATCTATATTGTGTTAAATCAGAGATAACCAAATGACTTTATATGTCTCACTGGACTAGCAGTGATGCCATAGAATCACAGTTAATGCTTTCTAACTAAACAAACTGGTGCAGAACCCTACTATTCTTCTGGTTTTGATTGCAAAGGATTGTGTTAGTTGCCAGTTTGAATTTTCTAAAAATTTATGATAAAATCTCATTTTTATGCTTTCACCATTCAACAAAATGAAACTACTCCAATTTGCTTTTCTAGCTCATGTCTACGGATACAAATCATGTTTAGAAATCAAAACTCCGGAAAGGTTCTTTCAGCTTTACGCCCTATTGAGAGGTAGATATATTAATTCCAGCTCAGAGCCACGATGATGAGGCTCTGTTGTTTTCGTGGTGGGGCTGGCTCGTGTCCTGGCACATCTCAGCTTGGGTAGAGTGCACATATAGCTGTCTGCACCCATCCAGCAGGGCAAATCCCACATTAGTCCTATTTAGCACATTCATGAGACCTCTGTGAGATAACAAATTAGGAGTCTATTTTCGTATTAGGAGAAAATACTTAAACTGATTCTTAAGTGTCAAGCCAAGCATAAAAGTGACTTTAAAAGTTTGAAAATGACTTGCAGAGAATAAGAAACTGCAGTGCTGAAACGTTTTTTATTACTTCACCTAAAGCAAGGCTATCATTTTCTCATGTATAACTTGCTAGTTTGTGAAAGTAAGTAACAGGAAAGACAAGTATTTCTGAGCAAATGTGCACTGATATGTTTCACATTTTGGAAATACATTCAGGAGATTTTTTTTAACATTAATTTTAAGTATGTTTATCATATGGTACAGAGATGTCCCCTTTTGAACCTATTCTCCTGGGTGAGAAAACCACTAGGCTTCATAAAAGATTTTGCTGTTGGTCAAAGTTGCTGGTTGTTCATCACTACTGTTTTCCTGTGTATCCAGGAGTTTCAGAAATATATGTTGCTGATGAATACTCTTTTCTTGACATAATATTTCCCTTTATTAAACTGAAAATACCAAGTGTTGAAATTCACCAGTGATTTCTAGAAATAGTGAAGATGCTTCATTTTTTACATAGTATTCCCAACATAATGCCATTTAATGTGTTTATCCACAGAAGTCCACAATTCTGTGAAATTCGTAAAGAATGAGGCTCACTGAAATCAGTGAAATGACACATGACCTTCTATTTCCCATGATTCAACACACTAATTCCTTCATGAAGGGAAATAAAAAAATGAAATCAAGACTAAGAATAGATTGTTACCTGTTCTCCCTGTGTTCTGAGGTGGTCCCTGAACAGCAGCTGGTATTAATTATCCTTTCAAACAGCCTCTTAAGGGAATGAAACACAGGCAGCTTTCACTGATGTTTTGTTCCCCCATATGATTGTTTTTGCTACACCCTTGACATGACCACTATATTCTGCAGCATTTCACATTGTCATGAAAACTCATTCAAGCAGAAAATTTACCATTAGAGACACATGCCCTTGGTTTATTTTAGGAAAAAGTATAAATAGTTCTAGGTCTACATGTAAAATTTTTATCTGGAGGCCATTTTTATACTCAAGTTATAATAAAGACTCAAAATAGATCAGAAAATATGATGTCAGCTTGCTTTTACTCTTTCTGCTGTAGGATCTGTTGGCAATCAGGCATACCAGCTTAATATTTCTTTTAAACTGTGACAGTGAATTCAGGCTTTCTTTAGACAGTGAACTGTGACCTACTGTCAGGTAGGATATGTGGACTACATTTTTTCCTATATCTCCTTTCCTTTCCATTTTTGTTCTTCCTTCTTTTGCTCACCTTGGATGAACTAACAAAAGATGTTTTAGCATGACATAATGCCTCAAAATGGGAAGAAGGGCATTTTTATTATTTAATTCAAATGTTTTACATTTCTGCCTTGTCCTCAAGACAACTTAAAACAAATGAAACATGACAATATGGCCTCATCTTCTGTCCCAGAAGATGCAAAATAAAAAGTAGGGAAGCTGTGAGTCATCCTTGAAATGGGATTTTTCCTCTGAACATTCTTAGTGATAGTCTGAAAAATTACTAATAATATAGTGATAATTAAATGTAAATTACTTGTTCAGTTATATATATGTAAAGTTGGAATGGACCAAGGGTTTTTGTGTAAATTCCTGCTCTCCCAGGGTAACGACAACCATATATGTGTGTGTTTTACAGATTTTTGTGTAGCATCTTCTTAAAGTCCTTCAATACTTAAAGCCTTCCCATACATGTTACAAGTCCTCGAAACAATTCGTTTCTGTTTTATATCTTCCTAATGTGAAAAGTTTTACACAGAAAGTGTAAGTTTAATCCAATATTACTTGCTGCGATTTAGGTCCTTGATTTTTCTTCTTTCCTTAATTCTATCTAGAGAACAGTTTTTTAGCCTTCTTTATCTAGCAATCTTTCATATTTTTAAAATTGCGATTAATGTCTTTGGTTTTCTCTCCCCTAGATCAAACCATCACAGTCTTTTCAGTCATTACTCACAATTTGTGACTCCTGGACTTTTAATACTTCTTATCCTTTTTATCCTCCTTTGGATTGGATTTTCTCTTATTGATTAAAGTGTCTGTAAGTCGTTTCCCATAGCCAGTTACAGAATTTAATTAGTATTCTTCCAGAGTCAACCAGAAGAAACAAATTCCTTTCTGAGCCTTATATAGAGACATTCTCTTTTTCTTTTGATTAGATGGTTTGCTATTTTTCTAGTAGCCTGATTTGGTTGATATGTGTTCAGATTAATTGCTTGAACCCCAGATTCTCTTCTGAGGACCTTACAAGCCTCTGTAGTGGTTTTTGTCTTACATTTATGCAGTTGATCAGTTTATTCCATGTGTGATACTTTGCTCTGGCCATGTTTCCTCAGGGCACTTATTTAATCAAGATGATTTTGAGTTCTCACAGGCTCTTCCAGCTTTATTTTTGTCTTCAAGTTTAATAGGAACTCCACTGGCCTGCCTTATCTTAGATGAGCTGGCATAACCGAGATTTTTTTTTCCTATTACTTAAATTTCGTGCCAACTTGCGATCATCACTTATAAAAGGACTCAGTCAATAAATGCTACAAATTTTTTTTAAAGACTGCAATAGCCATCTCTCACAACCTGGCTATCTTACCATTTCAAGCTGTCCAGAAGCATCTGTTTTGAGTCCTTTGTCAGGTAGAATGAATCCTGTACTTCAGATCAAATCATACACTTGAAACAACATATTTGTATTGGCACCTCGATAGCAAAAAGTGGGGAGGCATTGATATTTCAGTGGTCCAGCACTGTAGGAATGCTGGACTAAGTGGGAGCTTTGAGAAACAGGCAGCAGGAATGAGAGATGTGTGTTTGTTTCATACAGTGGTAGAGTTCTCCCAGAACCTGGAGAACCACTGGCTGAGCAGCACAGTTCCACCTAATGCAGCGTTTTTGGTGAAATACTGTGATACTTGGTGAGTGAGACAATGGTTAATAGCACAAGTGAAGATTTATACTTTCTTTTCTCCCACTTCCCCATGTTTCTTAGTAGGAAGAGGTGGTTGAGGGGATGTTATCAATGAATGCAAATATCTTAAGGGCAGGTGTCAAGAGGGTGGAGCCAAACTCTTTCGGGTGGTGCCCAGTGGCAGGACACAGGGCAATAGGCACAAAGTAAAGCACAGAAAGTTTACATCTGAATACGAAGAAAAATGTCTTTGCTTTGATGGCGATGGAGCAGTGGAACAGGCTGCTCAGAGAGGTTGTGGAGTCTCCTTCTCTGGAGAAACTCAGAGCCTGGACATGATCCTGTGCAACCTGCTCTAGGTGAGCCTGCTTTAGCAGGGAGTTAGACCAGGTGATTTCCAGAGGTCCCTTTCAACCGCAGCCATTCTGTGATTCTGTAGTATAAAAATAATAGCTGACTAGTCAAAGTGTTTTATAAATGCTGAGCAAAGCCACAGACATTGCTGTTATCACCCCAACCTCAAATAAATAAAGAGTGGATGTAAACAGGTAGAGATGAATAATCAAAGCTTATGACCTAGACTGTGAACCAGCTTCTGATTAAATCAGTGCTCTCAAAATACTGGAAGTTTAGGAGCGTTTAATACAAATATGAGTGCTAACTTTTATAAATAAACTCATCTCCGTGTGTCCTTTCAGAGTGGTTACAAGAAAGTTCGAGGACAGACTAGTAAAGCTGAGAGAATAATGAAAGCAGCTGATTGTCAAGGGACTCTTGCAGTAAAAATACAATGTGTATCTTATTGTGTGTTGTGATTTATTATTTCATTTTTAACTCCTTGCCTTTCACTCCAATTTTTACTCCACTTGTCTTTTAATTTTCTTCTTTAATAGCGTCACCCAACGGTGTCAGTGTGTGTTCTCCCATAGGAATCTGAGATGGAGTTAGCTGTCAGGAAAGGACATGAAGTGGTGATTAATACTCTGGGTATACAACTAGACTGTCGTCTTGTTGGTATTGATCATATTTTGTGGATGTCTCTCCTGGAGCACATCTACTGCCATAACGATTTGATTCTATGTGTTTCTTGGATAAATATTGATCAAGCTCTCTTGAATGTGCCCCTGATCTCTTTTTAAAGACATAAGAATAAGTAGAAGGAGGATCCCAAGATCATTCTTTAACTGTTTGTGAGAACAGATGTACAACGCTTTTGGGAGACATACATAAGGCTTGCTGGCAAGGAAAAAAAAAAAATCTTATTTTCTTAGTACTACTTTTCCTTTTCCCTAAATCTACTAAAAGGTGTGTTTTAACCTGTTACATGATTTTGGTTGGATTTCCCTTGCTTGTAATTACTAAATGCCTGTTGACATCTGGGTTTCTAATGTCTGCTTGCCTCAGAATATTCCAGGGTGCTACCTTAATTCTGTCCTCTTATATGTGAAACAGCAAATCTCAAGTCTTATCCTCCATTTCATTAACCTCTTGATGTGATCTGCATGACATTATATAATCACGGAAATAGGTTCCAGGCCATTTTCTGAAAAAATGTCAACTGCACTGTGAGCTCAAAACTTTTTTTCTTTAGCAGGGATGTGCTTGTAGGATATAGTGAAATGGTTTATACAGAAAAGATTAAGTGATGAGGGCTGGAAAAACGGTGTGCAGGTAAGCTCTAGCTTGCATCTGCTCTCAGACAGGACATTGATGCTGGTCGTGGTGTATCCTCAAATCCTGCAAGAGTCCACTGAATGATGTGCTGCTTTTTTTGTAATGAAACACAATGATAAGTAGCAGAACTACGCTGAAAACGGTAAATGCAATCTGCACCTGCGTTCTTTGAAATAAAACTGTAACTTTTAGAGACATTTCTATTCTGAGAAAAAATAGGATGTATCTAGCTTTCCTAAAACACTGGGACCCCTAGATAATGTTAAGGTCTGTTGTTTCCAACATAAGTCATTTGTCATAAGATTCCCTCTTCTTAATTAGGTGGATAATTGAGTGTTCTCTATTGGAACTATAAATTACACAGAGGCAGAGATTTCATCACTGATAAGTTAAAAAAGCTTGTCTACATTTGGAAGGCTTGCTGCTAAGAGAACAAAATAAAAAGGAATTACAACTCCCCTCTGTTATAGAATGCATGGATAGTTTATGGCTTGTTTCTTGTTCTCCCTTTTTGCCTTTACATGTTGAACTTGTTCTCAGAATAGAATAAATTATTAGGACTTCTGTTATTCCAGTTTTTCATTTCTAAAATCATAGCAATACATAGGTTTTGGGTTTTTTTTTTTTTTTTCATATTTTATCCTGTTATAATTCCTGGCTAATATGTAGCCTTGGATATGTGACTTGGTTTTGAGTAGTCTGAGCAGTATCTCTGGGGTTTCACTAAAGAACTTTGATAGAAGAGAAAACACTTTTGAGGCCTTAGTGTGGATGTGGATGGCTCTACTCTGCAATCATGGCTTATGCAGGATAAAGGACCAATAGGGTTGATCATTTCTGTAAAAAGATCCTGTGGGTTCTCCATTTCCTGAAGGTGTATTGATCTCTCTGGGAATAAGTGCTTTAAAATTTGCTGATCTAGGGTTATAAGCTTCTTAAGAAATTTATAGGAGCTTACAGATCACCAGCATCACTGGAGCTAGTTCCTTAATGATACATAATCACTGTTCTTCATGGGAGAGGAAGAAAGGATTTTGGGGGAGAATCCTTCTCTCCCTGTTTACAAAAAAAAAATCTTTAAAATTTATTGAAAGTTTCTTTAGAGTAGAATGAACTGAGGAGGATCTGATCTTATTCTGTGTGTGCTGTCTTAAAACAATCATGACTCATCATGACTACAACATTTCATGTAACTAGATCTCTTGGCTGTTTCTATGCTTGACCCTGTCCCTTCCCTTGTTTGAAACCCTCAGGATTATAGTTTATTCTTTATCTTAGGACAAGGACTTTTGTTTGGGGTAGATGTTAATAGCTCTAAATTTTGCCTGTCTTGAAGAAACAGGCATAATCTCAGTTCATTGCCCTATTCCTTTTGTATTTAATGGAGAGAAAAGGGCACTTCCACAGAGCAAATGATCCCACCTAATCTGAACACCTCCTAGAGGTGTCTGTCCTTGTAAGGAACCTGATAGCCCAGACAAGCAGAGAGGACGTCCAGCTAGGCAAAGGTCACCGGGCATTATTGCAGGAGTGGCAGTGATAATATTGTTATGGTGAACCACCTCTTTTGTCCCCAAGAAATGGTGCCTCATCTGCAGCCACAGGGTGAAACCATTTTCCTAGATTAAAGAATACTTGTTTAGCGATTCCCCGAGATTCTTGCCTAGATGATACCGAAATTTTCAATTCTCTTGGTGATATGTGAGTCACTAAGTTCTTTAATTCGACTTACCACTAACTGCAGATACTCAAGTAGACACCTTTGTATTTTCCACAGAAAAGGGAGCAGCTGAGCCCCTGCGTGTTAGTGAGTCTTTCTCATCTGTGCTGGTTGTGCAGGACAATCTATTGCAACTGCAGCTCTTGTTCTTTCTCCACCTTGAGGAGGGAGGTCAGTGTGTGCTTGTCAGTGCTGTGTAGACATTCCCAAAGTGTGCTGTGCGTGATGGTAGCTCCTGAAGCAAAACAGAAGGTGCTCTATTTTTAGACTGGTGAGCTACTGCTCTTGGTCAATTGCTGTACTCCATGAAGGATCCAGATGCAAGGTTCCCTAAAGGCAGCTGAATCTGGCTGTCAACACTAGCTCATATGTTCACGTTGCTACATTTAGCATTACAGTGTGTTTCGGAGAAAAAATGCTTTAAAAACTTCAAGTGCACAGTTTGTAAGTGTTTATTTAGCAGAAGCCTAAGATGTTATGTATTACACACTAACATACAGTCAAGTGATGGTGATTGCTCACAGGCTGCCTCACTGGCAGGAAGCTTCTATAAAATCTCACCTGTTAAAGATCAAGCTGTTATGTTTAAAAGAAAGTGAAAGAAATTAGTGTTAAACTGTTTTTAAACTGATGTGTATATCATGTGTTTTATTAAAATTTAAAAAGGGCTCAGTGTGATGGATGAATGGTCTTTATGTGGTGACCAGAATTACTGGATGGAAAGTGACGCACTGACTCTGAGTTACCAACCTTCAGTACTGATTTAATAGTTATTTCTTTCAGTAATGTTCTTTGTTGTTCACCCTATCCAAAATTAAAGTAACATTCTCTGCCTTAAGGCCAAAGAAATTAGTGGAAAATGTCCTAAATCCTATCTGTTCCTGGGGAGTCACAATAAATCTGACATTTTTAGCAGGTGGGTGTTGAAGAATGAATTGTCCATTCATGTCAGACACCATAGAAGGCCAAAGAAATGAGTCATCTGCTGCATCGGGTCTGATCTGCACATCTCTACTGTGGCTGCTACCTTCTCACCAGCTATCCCATTTCCAGCCTGTCTTGCTGTTTATTTAAGAACAGATCTATCTCATCTTTTTCTGAACCCATCTTTTGTGATAATTTCTGAAAGGCAGACTGGGAATCTTCATCTCAGGTTCATTTCTATCCATGTCTTTTGACTTAACTAGTAGGTTTCCATTTCCTGAGGCTGTGTCTGATCGGAATCTGACCTTCGGTAAACTAAGAGTGATGTTTCAGTTCAGCCAACCATTTCAACACCCTCTTGTGAATCTCATCCAGCCCTGTGGATTTTTCATGGAGTTTCTAATCTGCTGCTCCTTCACTGTAAGCTGTCCTCCTTTGCAAAATGTGGTGATCCATCTGGAGGTGGATGCAGAGGATCAGTTTTCCTTTGAAGATCAACTAACTCACTGTGTCCTGTGTCATTTGTAACCATACTGACTCCTCCATCCAGCAACTGACCTTCACTTCACCAACTTTCTTTTGCAACTGGCAAACTCTTTCTGGCTCTTTTTTTCCCTCCCATTTAGAGTGCTTGAAAGGGATTTTTGATATGCCAAATCTCTTAACAAAAACTTTCTCAGTTTTCTTCTTCAGGGCCGAAATTTTCACTATCAACTTCAAATGAAAATATGTACTCATTTGTTTGGAAAATGTCTTGGGGAATTTTTTTTGGCCATACTATGTTGATTTTTTTTTTCTTTACTGCAAATGTCATGGATCAATTTGTTCAGATACATAGAATTAAAAAGAAAAAAATTTCCCCAAATCGTTATTTTTATAAAGAAAAATGTAATTATCTTTCATTAAAAGCTAACAAAAACCCCATGAGCATTTCAAAAAGCAATCAATCCTTCAAGAATTAATTCCTCTATCAAATTATTTTTTCCAGGATGATGTGCAAAACCTAGAACGCATGTTGTAGAATAAACAAGCATTGCTAAATATGAAAATAAACAAACAAATTTGTTTCTTATCTTTCAGAATCAAACTTTTGGTGAGAGAGAGGGAGTGAACTAGAACATTATTTAGAATTATAAACAAGCATTCCTTTCGTGTGTTTTTCCAGGAAAAATGAGATGCTCGTATAATGGTTAATTCAGACAGCCTATTCATAAAACCCTTCATTGAAATTTGTTCCTTTTTCTTTTTTTTTTTTTTTCCCTGAGAATACAGCTCAATGTTTGTTGATAAAACAGCTTGCTTCCCCCCAGATGGTAGTGCTGAAGCTACCCGAGAGCAGATGAGAAATTACACAAATGTAGGTCTACTTCTTTTTAGGGAAAAAAAAATTGCACTAAACATATGCTGACTATTTGTTGCCCTAAACCCTGCTTCATTCACTCAGAGAATTAATGACTGTGGCTTGAAAGTATAAATAATGAACTCTGTTTATTTGGAGGAGGAAGGATATTGTCATTGTTGGCTCTTGGATTCTAAATAGTAGGTCTGAAAAGATATATGAATGCATAAATCTTAAGTTTTACAAAATTTAAAGCCAGAAAATTCCTGCTTAGTTCTAAGGAAATAAAAAATAAAAACTAAGCTATATAAAAAATAAAGATAATGGAGCACCCAGTGGAAAATTTGCATTTAAAATGATCTTGCTAGGCAAAGCACCTGATTGGGTTTCTATTAAATTCTATCTGTTTTTTCCTCTGTCACAGACAAAGAAGCTTTTTTGTGTTTCCTTATGCTTTCATGATGTCTATCCGCATGGTGAGTTTGCTGCTTTAGATTAAATAAAATGAAGTTTACTATCATAAACATGAGTGTTTCCAGATTCAGAGAAAATGGTGAAGAAGTTGGATAGAAAGGTGTGAATATGATAACAGAAAGGTGTGAATTTAGCAGATAAATGCAGCTGCATTCCAAGTGAATGGTAAACACACCCAGAGAATTATGTCTTTGGCAGAAACAAGGGGAAGAAAACAGCAGTAACAGCAACTGCTGTGTCTGTACTGAAAATTTGAGTCTTCTGTCACACCTCAGAACTACCAGAACTGGTGAAATATGTTTACTGATATTCAAAATTTTAATACATAATTTGTGTATAATCTAACGTTTTTATATATAAACACTGTGGGGTTTTTCTTGTCAGTAGATACATATGTTTTAATTATTTTTATATCTCATCACTGAACTTGGAGCTACAGACATTTAAGCATTCTACCACAATTCCATGTACTCTAGAAAAACAAAAGTGAGTCTATAACATCTAAAAAATTTATAATGTTCATCAAAATAGTGACAAATCAGGGTTTGGGAAGATTCTAAAACTCAGTCTATCTCAATTTTCTATAGTACCTGAGTAAACTAATGATTTAATTTTATCATTGCATATTTTGTGTAAGTAGCAGCAGGATAAAACCAACAGTTTTCTGTTGCTTCCAGTTGTTTACTATTTCCTAACTGTTATTATGAATAAGATAGGAGCTATTTCTGCACATGCAAACTATCTTCATTTCAGAGAGTCCTTTAACTTGGGGGCAGATGCGAGGCTCGGCGTGCCAAGGACAATTTATACAACATGACTTGATGAGGTGGTGAGCAGATCTGAGAGATTCAGCAGGCAGCAAGGTCACTGGGAAAAGTCTTAGGGTGATTCAGGTTGAACAGCTGTTAAGATCTAGGTTAATTTAATGTTCGTCCACAAAAAGAATTAGTGCAGAATGTTTGCATACACACTAGAAGTTACAGATTGCCAGGGAAAAAAGTCCCAAGAAGGGCTTTGATTGCTGCAAACCCCATAGGCTCTGGAGTTTGGAATACAGCACCACCCGTGTCCTGTAGCCTGGTGGGGCCCACCTCTCTTCAGACGAGCCCGTGGCATTCTGCCTGCTGCTGGTTTCCCAGTCTGCTTTTCAAAAGTGGATTTTGTCTGTCTGCCAAGGCAGCGGCACCTGGAACATCTTGGCCAGAAGCAGATTATAGAAAAGCTGTGAAACATTCTAGACGTTTCAGCTGGCAAAAAAGACACCTTCCTACAGATAAGTTTCCTATCTTTACAGTGTTAGTCTAGGTGAAATTTAGATTTTATTAGCTAGAATGTTTATTTTACTTTACTGGCCAAATAGAAAAAAACCCTTTAGCTTGTACTATTTGCTTGCTCAGTTTACTGCTACCTTGGAGTTCCAGAAGAAATGTAGTCATTATGGTAACTAATTTTTTTAAAAAATACATTACCAGATATTTTAATACTTTATTGGTAAAGAAAAGCCTTGCTTAGCTTTACGTATGATGAAAAGGAAAAGTCCTGCTGGGTCTCCATAACAGTAGAAGAAATGAGAAAATTAAATTTGCTAAAACTGGCTCTCACATGTTCACAGTAATTCCTTTTTTATTTGAAAGTGAAGTGAATACTGTTATTTGTGCTTTCCATGGAAATGATTAGAAAAGCACACAAGAGCAATGAAGCCATAAGGTTAGGTCGTGTTATTTAGATGTTCAGATCAGAGCAGTAACAAAAGTTTAAATTCACACTTTTGCAGTGGGGAAGAATCACTAAGACTCAATATCAATGCCTCGAAATAAAAGCACGTGTGATAGTGTTTCTTTCTTCCTCCCATTCTCTTTCTGACAGTTTCCACAGGAGGTATTTTCAGAGGGTGACATCTCTGAGGTTCTTTTACAGGGTAATTTAAGACCATTAACATAATTTTTCTTAGTCTGTAGCTCCAGCTGCTGCAATTTGTCTTCGAGATTCATGACTACTAAAATTCACCAAATTTAATTTAAAATGATGGAATATATTTCCATTTATTTAGCAATGAGAAACAACTGCAATAAACACAGAGAAAAACTAAATGGAAGAAATGGATGGTGTAATCATGCATATGCCATTGCCGGCCTAATCTCCTCAGGCTGTCTGTGTGCTTTTCTACTATATCAGTCAATCAAATATTACTGTATTGGAAAAGCTTCTTGGGATATGAAGTGATTCATTTTTAATGATATTTTTTATGACTTTCACACATGCAGAGTGGGCCAATGCAGCTCTACGAAGTTTTGTCAGTTTTAATAAGTGCACATTCTTGCAGCAGGCCCTAGCAGTCAGAGCATGAAGGTTTTAACAGCTCAGCCCCCCAGCACCAAATTGCAGGCTCCCCACGGATTCTGTTTTCCCTTTGTCTACACCATATAATATTGTCACTCTCACTTTGTAGTCAGTGAATATCACAGACTCTCAGACTAGATCCTGAACTCCATCAAAACAAAAGCACTGTACAGAGTTACTCAGGATTTCTATTGGACTTTGCAAATAGAATATTACCTTTAATTTCAAACAGTGCGGAGTACTTCAGGCTGTTTTTTATCGCGTGACTGATGGCAGGTTGTTTGTTGCATTTTGCACTTGGAAGCCAAGTAAGTAGGTGCTGCACTTTCCTGTAACACAGATCTCAGTCTAGAACCAGATGTGATAACCTGACCGATTAAAAAGTGTTGTATAAATACAGGTGCAGCATTTGAAGTTTATATCTGGTTCTGTCAAATGTGTCTGTCCAGTTTCTCACCTACTTAACCTTGTTCAAAAAAGACATGAAAATCAGGCCCGTTTAACTCTAGACCAGAGAGGTCCTGCTTCCCTCTTTCACCCTTCCCACAAGCGACTGCAGTCCACTCTGTCAGGAAGCAGCTCCAGCTGAGGACCAAACTGTGAAATTCCCTTCTGTTGTAAATAGTTGAGGAGTTGATCTGGCTCCCTTAGCACCAAGGTGAGTTTCCTGAGCAGCACAACTGCCTGGCTTCTGGAGTACAGGGGCTGGTGCACGCTCTGGACGCGGATTGACATTATCTGCTCTCAAAATGTACACACCCTACAAAATCTCTTGGAGGTTTTCTCCTCTGGTAGTCAGTATTAAAGGGACAGCACAAGAGGGTGGCCGTGGTTTTATACTAGGGTTTTTTCATTATAAGTTTTCCTAGTAGCCGTTTTGATGCTGAGTGACTGCTCTGTGAGAAAAGCAGGGAGTCAGTTGTGGTCTTTCTTGCATCCAGGCTGCATCTATAAGTCACTGTCTTGACTGTAGACTGAAACTGGTGACCCTGTCACCTTTAGGTTTTGACAGTAACTTTTCTAATAAAAACTTCTCGTAAAAGTCAATCAGCGAATTCCTTATCGGCTTTGTGAAGCACCGTTAGTGAATGATACACACAAACTGCTTGGGTCAGACTGTGGGTCAGTTATGTGTGTCATACTGTCAGATTTGCTGGTGATTTCTGGAGAGTTCCGTTTGGATCAAATTTTGGTGCAATTTCACTTGGCGGGTGCTAGGGCTGTTTTGGGTTTTTGTACTGGTAGGCTGTTTTGGGTTTTTTTCACCACCCAAAGTCTAAGACCACCTCCAGTTCATACACAGAATATTCTTGGTAGTTGGCAGCTACCTATTTTTCCTTAACATCATTCTCATAAAAGGTGGAACAGTTCTCCCTGAATTTTGAGACCGAGTCTGCGAGGTGTTAACCTTGGAAATAATAATGTAAAAATTCAGCAAAATTTTTGGCAACCGAAAACTTTTGCATGCACCACTGCCACCCTCATCAACTGCTCTGTAGAAACATACTCTTCAAATACAGAGAACAGCATCCTCTGAATGAGACATAGTATGCCAGCTGGTTCATGTTAAGTATATTAATATTTCAGTTAAAAAGTGCAGCAAGATTTGGGAGATTTTGAAGCATGGCTACAAGTTGGCATCTTAAACTTGTAGTCCAGTTGAAGGAATGTGTTCCCTATTTCATGTGCACTGTGTACTCTGCTCTTAAAAATAATCCCTGTCTGCTAACTGAATAAAATAAGGTGTCATTTCACCACTTAAAAATACCTGTATTTTACAGCAATGCATTCCTCAAATGTATTTAAGTGATTGAGATTTAATCAATTTAAAGTGTAATTAATTAGATAGCACCTTTATCTTTATAAAACACAGTTTTATAAAAAAAATCAAATTACTTTTAAAGCACTTTTCTGGAGTCTATAGCTAAGGACAGAATTTATATGATTTCTAAGCTGCATCCTTGGTAGTCAGTGAAGCGAAGACATAATGATAGATGTTTCACTGAACTGGAGTGAGAATCTGCAGTATGAGTGTAGACCTCTGGGGTAAGTAATGATAGATGCAACTAAAACATGTTAAAGGAGGTGAATTAATTTTGAAAAGACTGAGTGAGAGACAGAGCTTATGGTAAAAGAAAATAGCGTACAACCAATTACAGTAGGATCAGTGGAATAATAGGATAGTCGTTCTTGATGCTAGAGTGAAATAATGCTAAATGAAATACTGGACATGTCTTTGGACAATTGTGTTTTGTTCTTGCATAGCAATGGGAAATTTGACAGAGAAAAGTATGATCGCTGTCTTAGACTCTTATCCCTGATATGAAAGTCTGAATTTCTGCCTACATGTCCATATACTGGACAATATATGTTTGATCAAAACCAGGAAGGAGCATTTCAGATTCCTTTGATCTCCATCATGAGATTTTTTTTCTTACCTGACTCGGGCTTAGACCTTGCCTGCCTGCAAACTACAACATTCGCAGCAGCTGCTGATGCATAGGCAGCCTTATGCAGGGAACTGCTGCTGGAAAAAATGCCAGAATACACAAACAGGAAGCTCTGACTGGGCAGACAGTTCCATATAGCTTGTGATCTTTCTGTGCATGATCAGAAGCTGTTGCTTCCTTTGGCTAGGTAGAAAAGTCATAACTAGATGCTGAGGAATCAATGGGAAAAAGAGGCTCCCAACATAATCTTGCAAAATTGTAATAAAATACGTTCAGAATTAAAATTTTACTATTCCTTGTCCATTGTGCGCACATCAAAATTAGTACAAAGCTTTAATGGAAACCTTATTTTCTTAAATATTTTTATAGAAGCAAAAGAAGAAAAACAATATTTCTTGGATTCTTATTTCCTAACTCTCCTTTTTCTCTCTGTATTTGTGTGCTAGAGTTGAGTTTGTATTGGAACAGGGCTGAATCCCTAATGGCCTCAACTATTTTTTTCCCTGAGATATTAAAAGAAGTGCTGTAAAGGTCAGACTGAGGAGTCTGAATTCTCCTTTCACTTGCTTTGGTTTTCCTCTAGTATTATTCCACTGCCTTCTGTGTTTACTTTTGATATAAAATTCTGTATGAGGAAATTGAAACCATACAACAGAATGCAAGAAGTGAGGCAGCACACTTTAGAACTCGGGCCTTCTCTGCAAATAGCTTCTGTTCCCAGACATTTCTATTTTTTCTTCTGTTATGCTGATCTTCAGATATGACAACAAGCATTGTATTGCGATGCAGCAGAGTGTAGAATTATCTGTAATATCAGAATTATCTCAGGTCCTGCAAACAGTAGTTACCTGAGTGCAAGGTTCCTTGGCTAATTTACCCAGCTGAGAAGTTAACATGAGCTTTTCAGGTTTCTGCCTTTGCTTACCTTTATTCTGTAGCAAAACGTGCCAGAAGCATCTCCTGTGTTTCCATGAGCACAGTGAAAAGCACCCTAACCTTTGCATGGAGAAAACCAATTTGCTTCTGTCTCCTTTGCTCTACTCAAGGCATAGCCGTTTTCTATACTGATATTTAATATTCCCCTTTGCATTCTTTGACATTATCTAGCAATTCAGTCTGAACAGAAGAATCTAGGTGTTTAAAAGATCAAGAAATTAACGCACCGCTAGGATGCAGAAGTATCCCCCCTCCACCACGAGAAAAACCGCAAAACAAAGCCCAAAAGCAATATGAAATGCAAACCTTAAAGAAGAGATATGAAGACATGCATTTAGGAGTCAGTGTTACAGTTACAAGCAGAAATCAAGATTTAATGGAATATGAGCTCCATGTAACAGTCTAGTGTGTACCCCCAGTGAGCAGTGATGCAGTTTGGGACAGAGCTCTCCCTGGACAGTAAGGGATGCAGGTTCTTTAACTGTACCAGCCTCCATCCCAGCAACTGCATTCAGCAGTTTGAAAGGTTTGTAGTGAGAGAGGGCATGCAAAGAATAATTCTGGTAATATCCATGCCCATAAAGTTAGAAATTCATGTTTGAGCAGTATTTCTAAATGCATTCTACTTCACAAAGGTTTTATAAGGAAAGGCAATTTGGCTAATTTAATTGCTATACACAGGTGTGTGGCAACACGCATTTTGGCTGTTTCCTTTTTTATTTAACATTTATTAAATTTGTTTCTCATTTCCAATGGCAGTAAATGAGTATTACACTGTTTATGCATTTGTATAGGAAGATGGTTATTAATCATGCTTTGCCCCTCTTGTTGTACATGGTAAAAGTCTTTTCCAAGAACAAACTTATTCTTCCTGCTTGTAGAGCCTTTTTAAATAAAAGATTTCCCTGTAGTCAACTTTTCTAGTTACTAAAGGCTTTCTGAAGTTTGTTCGGGTCAGTAGAAGAGCTGGAGCTGTCACACATATGCCAAAAATGGGCAAGACAGAACATCTGGGGTGACTTAGTTGGAAAAAAATATTCATAAAATTAATTAGAAGAAGAACCCAAGAAAATGGAAAGAAGCCAGTGTGGCTGAAAGAATACACACTATTCTTTTAGGCTGCTGGAGAACTTGTTCACATAAATTTTTTTGAACTCTAGAATTTGGGCCTTGCTATCAGTGATATCAATGCATGTTTGGGATGTTCCATGTTCACGGTCTTACTTTCCATTCAGCAGAGCAATAACTGCACTGGAATTGTCTGCCTTCAGATGATATACTAAGTTCTGCTGGCACGATTCCAATATCTGGAAACATTACAGTTTTATTTTGGTATTAAAAAGTGTCAAACTCTCATTTTCTTTATTTATCTTTTCATCCTGTTTTATAGAACAGATTCGTGCTTCTCCTAAACGGTTGTGTTATCAGTTCAAATATGCTCCATGCTGGTAAATATCAAACCAATCTGATGGTTTAAGTAAAAATAAATTACCTGTTTAGTCTGGCAATAAGTAGTGATGACAAGGCTTAAATAGCTATGGACCTCTAAGTAAGCACTTGCTCCCAAACAAGGCTCTTCTGTAACTAGGTTAAAACATAAATAATCTGCTGTGTTTGCCTATGTTGGTCTGGAATAAGCTGACCAGTAATCTGTTTATAGAAAAATGCACATAAATCAAAGGAGATACACAAGCATAAATCTGGAACAATGTATATATGAATTGAGGTTTTATTCTATTTTTGAAGCAAATAGAGGGTTTTTCCCCTAAAATTATCATCCTAACACAGACAATTTATTTTCTCTTAAAAAGGCAATACTATCAGGAATATTCAGAAAATATTTCTTGCTTCCCAGGAACACTCTCCCCTCTCCCCTTCCTTGTTTTTCCCACTGTTTATAGCTTAAAATAGACGAGACTATTACACAGAAGATCTGTAGGCTTTTCTGGGTTATTTCCTTATCTGAAACTACTTCCTTTCAATCTCAGGGCTGTTGGTACCCAGACGTGTCAGATGTTTCTGTACCTTGCTTGAGGACTTCACTTGCTTGAGCCTGAAAAGGCATCTCTGACACGTGAGTGTGTCCTTGGGGATAATTGAAATCCATCAACTGCCTGGACCATATGCTGAATAGAAGAGGTGGCTTTTCCCTTACTTGCTGGTGGCTGGAATAATTTTGGCTATGGTAATACTTTCCTGGTGTATTAAATGCATGTTACAATAATACCTTATTCAAATTAGTGCAGAATTATATTTATGGATATAGAACATTTCTAAACTAGCTGAAGTCGATAAAATGATGCTTGATTTCCATTTGAAGTTTCTTACGTCTTAAGAGGAGAACAAAACCTCTTACGCTTTAAGTAGACCCTGCTTTTTTCTTGCTTTTATATCAGTGCCTCACTATTTTTACTGCTGGATTTATTTTTTCAATATCTTGCCTGAATCTTGCCATCTTGCAGTGCACAAAAGTATCCTGCTCACTCAGAACACAGAGAACAGACTATTCTAAAATAGCAAAAAAGGGAAGCAGTAAACTCAGACTTTGAGAAGGGGAACACATGGGACTAAGCTAGATAAATTAGAGAGTAGCAGATGACACCTGAGGTGAGATTTTGAGAGGAGAAGCTGACAAAATGTACTAGCCTGTAGGAAATGGGTTACCCACCTGCCTTGTTGTAACTAGAATATCTCTTCTGCTTGTTTTCTATCCTTAGGATTCTCTAAGATTCTCTATTTTCACTGTTTGCAGTAAGAAACTACTTAATGGAGACCTAATTCTAGGGGGAAAACAAAAACCAGTGGTTGTATTTTTCATGGCTAAGGAAAGAGAAATAGCATGTTGCTGGCAGTCCTGCAATATGGTACCTGCTACAACACAGAAGCAGAATTTTGTTACAGGTTGCACATTTCTTTCTGTGTCCTCGAAAATCTTCACAGGAGTGCAAGAATTGCTCTTCATTTGCAAATTGTTGAAGTGGTTATCATTCTGGTGTTACCTTATCTTATCCTAATTTCCTTAGCTTGTAATAGCTGTGGCCTATTTACTTTTGAGGTCTAAATTGTCTTGGTTTAGCAGAGGCATGGTTACCTGGGGCAGTTTCTATTCCCTCTAGAAGCATGCTTTTATGATTATGATGTTTATAAGCCTCCAGCGAATGGTTGGGAGGACAACGCAGCACTCAACTCCAGATGGCCCAGTTTTAAGCTACTAACATGATTCTTCTTCTTCCTTTTTTTTTTAAAACAATTATTTATTTCTTATTTCCACAAAGTACATTTCTTACTACAAGTGAATTTTCTGTGATTTTAACTTTTTACCAAGGTATTCCATGGGCTACTTCACTCACTATGTCTCCTTTTCAGAATGACTTTTAAAGACATTGAAATATATCTCATTTGCCTTCTGAAATACAGAGCTGGGTAAACTGTGAAACCTTAATGCCTCTCACTTTTGAAAGCTATGAGAACTGTGCCAGGCTATTTGGAAATCAAAGTAATTAGCAAAATGAAATGATCCAAAATCAAATGATCAAAAATCAACTTATATTTTGTCTGCTAAGTCATCATGGTTAGACAAACCTTCTTTTGCTTATGGAATTCTGCCATTTTGTGAATGGTGTAGTTTAAAACTGGAGACTTCAAATTTGGGTTGAAGAGGTTGGTATTTTTTCCTCAGTTCTCCTCATTAATTTAGACATTTCATTTGAGTCTCAGCTTAGTTGCAGTTCACTTGCACCACAAAGGTATGGGAAGCCAGTCACAATCCTTGCTGGCACAAGAGCACAGTTTACAGACCTCTGCCTGTGAGGGAAGAGGCTGCAGAAAGAGGACTGGAGAGCCCTGGTAGTTACCCACCACCACCACGATTTCCTAAGAGCTCCGTGTCGGTGGCATAGTTACAAGCAGGAATGCAGATGTTCTGAATGTTTCCTGAGGTCCCTCTCTGAATATTCAGGGATGAGGGGAACTGATTTGGTTTAACGATGAGTTTTAATCACTTGAAGTTCACTTTCAGCTTCTAACCTAATTTTAGTTTGAAGAATATTGTTAATATTATGCTGTTACCTTTTTGGAAGGTATTAACTCTTCATCACTTCTCTCTGTGAAAGAATCCTTGAAAGTCTCCATCTGAAGGCCTATTTTCACATCTTTTTTAGTAGGTTTCTTCTGCAGCTACATAATGTCATTTGTAATTGATAAACTTGTCTGAAAGAGGTATTTTCTCTGCAGTCCTAGTTAGTAGTTTTGTCTGCAATTGATATAGAATAGATCTCAAATTGATCAGAGCCAAGTTTAAGGCCGTTTGTTTTTTTCATTGACTTCTTTTCTTATTCAGGGTAGTCTTGATTACTCAAGTTGTTCTCTTTATTAAACTCTGATTTGGACAATGTGGTCTTGGAATGTTTAAATCATTTTTCTTTTCATAGTTTGTTTTCTGAATGCCGTGTTATAGAATGGATTTGTCCTTTGCTAAAAAATTAAAGTTTATTAAAACATTTGGAGGAAAAGGTCACAGGGCATAGCTCGAAGAAGTCACCTGCTAAATGCCTTGAAGTGGAAAAAACCCCATCAGTTTACTGTAAGCTCGCTTCTCTTACCACCTGCTTCAAATAGATGACATTATACATAAGTATGCAGTCAACATTTTCAATGAAAACATTTGTAATGTTTTTGTGAAGACCATATAGTGTTTCAGACGAGACTGAGTCATTTGATACTCAGGGATTTTTCATGACTGTAGTGTTCACATTCATTGCGCAGCTTCAGAAACAAAATATGGTAGATAAGGAAGATATTTAAGGAGTGATAAAGAGGTTAAAGCCATGAATTTACTTCTAACTCTGTTCCAAACAGAAGAGAAATCAGACATAACCTTTTCGAACTCATTATTTCTCTTTTTTGTGTGTATATGTGTATGTGAAAGATGCGGTTTTTCCTGGGAGAAGAATGAGTAAAAATTAAATATATTTGGTATGTCCCTGAATTAAGTGATCCAAGTTCTTCATATGTTAAGAGAAAATGAAAGCAACAGGTTTGAAAACCTGTCCCTGGCAGCACAGTAAGTTTGCACTGTCAGGAGACCCAGCAGGTTCCTCCAAGGCATCCAGTACTAGCCACTGTCACTGAAAGCTGTTGGAGATATCCTCATTTTGAAATATTTCTTTATTTCTCTATGCAGAGGCATGCATTACAAATTAGTTGAACAGGCGTGTTTATGTTAGCATTAGGCTCACCATGGAGTGCTGAGATGAGAAGGGACACATACACTTATGTAAGCAGATGCAAGTTCAACGTGCTGGCAAACGCTTGCTTTATTTTGGTACTTTGAGACAACATCACTTTTTCTACAATCAAGACAAAAGCAGTGAGGCTGCTCACAGAAACAACTATGAATATAAGTAAGTGAAATACAATGTTGGCAAGTTTTGCTTGGAGATAGAAGGGAAAAGGAAAGGAAAAATGAAAATATTTTCATATTTTTCCAACTGTATATGTGGGTGAAATACTATTAAGTATCTTGACTGCCTGTGTAGCAAGGAGCATAAACACTATGATTTTTGGTGAAATTGAATTTTAGTGGGTGGCACACTTCTGTCTGGTTACATTCAATGCATTCCAGGTATGGGTTTCCATGACCATTCAGGTTAGTATCCAACGTTTTATTTTAGGCATCTTCCCCAGTGAATATTCTGCCAACTCACCCTTTGGCATAAAAAGGTGTATGAGTGCAGCTGGCTTTTGTTTTATTTTCTTCTGTGGAGCCTGATTCCATAGATAAACTCTGAGAACATCTGTTGAGAAGAGCCTTGCAGGTGAGACAGCTAAATGAAAGCTTGTTTTTTGAATCCCAAAGTAAATTTTCACAGGGAAAAATGTCCATGTGCTTTGGTCCTATAAATCTGGGTACATAGATAATGCTCCATAATCAAAAATATAGATGCCTAGGAAGTTTTGATGTTTCTAACTGGAGTTTGGGCAAAATCAAGTATTCAAATATTTGAAAACTTGCTTGAAATTCAAGTGTTAGCTTGGCATGGAGACCTGAATGGAGCCTTTAGAATTCACAGTTTGAGCCTGGGATGCCTTGCACGATCAAGAGGTACTTAAAATTCAAGTTCTTCTGAAGTTCAAAGTCTGACAGTAAACGTGTTTCTTGGCTGTACTAATGTCATGGCTTCGCTGTCCAAAGCCATACCATGCTGTCAGTTTACCACTTCACGCTGTAGTTCAGTGAGCTGGGCTCTTTAGGAGATGTACTGACACAAATATAAACAGTTAAAATTCTGCAGAACTCCTGACCACATGCAAATCTTTCCAATTACAGTGTTTTGCCAGTCTTTACCTTCCATCACGGTCCAAAATTATGCTTTCTTTTTCAGAAGAGTATTTATTTAATCTGCCAAGAATTTAGCCACCCAGATTGTATTCTTAGTGCTCTGGGTTTTTAGGAAGACCAGAGTATTTGGGGGCACTTCTCAGATCTGAACACATAAAGAACCACTGATGAATGTTGGCAAAAAGATTATTCTTCTACTGCTGATTCTGATTTTCTAAGTGTCTCGGTTTGGAGTTCTTATGATCTGCTGTGAGTGAGTAGCTCTGTCTTCCCATGTGATTACTTTTCCCTCGGGGATTTGAGAGCAATATTAATTTTTACCAATGTTTTGGTAAAACATAATACTCCTGGGAGGATTATGCTGCCAGGTGCTGGATGATCCTGCATCTCTAGAAGCGAAGATGAAAACATCTGTAGCTCTCGCGTGTTTCAGATTCAAACTTTGGTTCTTGGTAATAGTCTAAGACATCAGCACTGGGTATCTTCAAAAAGTAGTTTCATCTGCTCAGAATAAGTACCAGACATTTGCTTATGGAATTCAGTTATCTATTCCAAATTTTGGAAAAACTATAAAAGAACCTGCAAATAGTCTATGTTTTCAATAGAGATTGGAATCCTTTAGTCAGAAACTGAGCTCCTTGCTGACCTGATGAGATTTGGATGATGAACTTAAGTGCCAGAACACATTCCATATCTGCCCGCTTTTCTCTACTGGCCTCCCGTGTCTGACACATCTGAACGACACCCACAGGACAGGGCTCCTGCAGGGGTTGTATCCTCTGAGACACCTTTTCTGGGGCTGTATCTTATTCCCAATGCTGTGGCATGAGGACATAGCGACTTATACACATTGTAGAAAATTCCTTAATGGTGGCTTTCAAAGGGTGATTTTTTAGAATCTAAGCGAGATCTAAATGGTGGATTCAAGGTACCTTTGGAAAAATATGAATTAATTCAGCGTAAAAAGTTTGTCTTTTGCCACAAACCCAGTGTGAGATTGCAAGGGACAGTAAATGATTTGCAGCTCTCCAGAGTATTTTAGAAACTATTACTGCATGGCTGTTCAACAACAGAGATATTCCTAGAGGTCAGCACAAGCTGTCAGATCTGCTTGCAATTGCCCTGTGCCAGTTAGTCTCCTCTAATTGCGGACAGGACTTGTACACTACCAAAAAATCTCATACCCTGTTCTGATATGAAGATAGAAACTATCAGAGCATGGTTATGTATTTTCATATTTTTTAATGTTTGAATGCACATCAACCAAAAATTTGCACTTAAAAGGATGCCTGTATTTTGTATTATGACACATACATTATCATTTACTTGTGCAGTTCTTCCAGCTAAATTTAGAAAGACAGTTTTAGGTCATGAAGTCTAGAGAAACATTTCAAATACAGAAAAGGAATATGTACCATTAATATGCCATGTATGAATTTATGTGGATAACATTTGAAATTGAGATTGTTCATCATTCTCCATCCTAGCAGATTTTATTATAATGGATTCTGACTGGAATGTTACATGCACACATGCACAAATGCACACACAGAGCACTTAACCTATTCAAAAAGACATTCTGTAGTGTTTAGGATGGATTTAGTTAGCTAAGTTATGATTTGAAGAACTTGGAATACAGCTGTCCTAAATTTTTGGTTGGAACACTTCTACGGCACCTATGTTGTACGAGCATGTTAGGATGTTCCCAGTCATTGTGACTGGAATATGACAGAATAGGGTACAGGAGAATGACCTGAATTGAGAATGGGATCAGTGCTGAAATCCACACTGAACTGATAGTGGAGTGAGAAATGCAGAGATCGAGGACTGTTGAGTGAAACGTTTTACATAGAAAGATCTGCAAGAAGCAAAACCATATAAATTAGCTGAGAAAAGTCTGAGAGCTATATAATCTTCACTGAAGATAAAGTTTCTTTTAATTTACAAGAGGGATTCAATAATTTCACAAACCTGGCAGTACTAATTACCATATTTATATCTAGTTCAGAACAGTTATTTGGAAATAATTTCTCATTTTCTTTCACACCAGTGTATTATTATGATTTTATTTAGGCTTGTCAGCACCGTCTCTTTATTGTGGAGAATATACACTATCTTATACAAGTGTATAAATATATAATCTGCTGTGCCCATGGGTGCACACATATACACATATGTATATACAAATATACCAAGATGAACTTAAGACTTTCCTATTTTTCATGAGGGAATTTTTCATTACCTTGTTTATCATACTAAGACCTGAAGAGCCCTTTATGTCAGTTGTAAAGATGTCAAGTTCTATTAATAAAAGACTTGGGCATGAGCATGGCTTGGAAAACACATTTGTCTTTAGAAATAAAAATGGCATTCATCTTCTATGGTATAAAAAAAACCACCAATCAGGCATTTCCTAAAAAATTTTAGGAAAAAAGAAATTACTGCAATTATGTAATCCCTAAATTTTATTAAATGAGCAAATTAAAATAAATAGAAATTAGCTGTGGGAAAAGATGCCTTTCAGGTTTCAAGTTCCAAAATTACTCTTCTTCTCATAGAAAGCTTTAGTACCAAAGACACCTTGCCCTGTTGTGTATTCTCAACTGACTGTCATATATGTGGCCATAAGGCAGATAGTACTGTCTTGGGACAGATGTTTAGGGAAAAACTGGAGTAAAAATAACCTTCAGCTAACTTGCTCTGGCAAAATTTTAGGAATTTTTTTTTGTGTTTTGTCTACTTTCAGAGCTTAAGTGAATCACAGGGCTTTGAAATTTGTTTTCAAAAATGTACGAGCTCCAGAAAGCCAAGTATTGTAGCAGACAACTTCTTCCACACTTTCAATATCTAATAGTCCAAGGAAATGTCCCACATTCATATTCTTAGAACATTGATGGTGAGTCATGAAGAAGAATCATGCAAAGGCACGCTGTATCCTAATGGTTTCTTTATTCTAATAAATTATAGTTCTCATGTGCATGACTCCCTTTCTGCCTGTCATTCTATTTACTCAACCTTTCAACTGTTTATAGTCTAAATATGATGAGTTTGAACTTATCAGTTCACACGACCCACCAAACCTCCTTGTCACTACCAATTATTAGTGTTCAGTACTGCACTTAGACCTGTGTCTCTGTTTCCCTCTGCTGTTCTGCTGGGACATTGCTTGTTTTTCCAGTCTGAGCCCTGTGCTTGGGAAGCCACACTTAGCTCACTTTAAAGCCAAATTGCGTTACTTTCTTGTCTACAAACATCTGCCAGAAGGTCTCCAAAACTATTAGAACACACGGTTTATGGTGTGTCCACAACACACAAAAACATCAGGATGCAGATGTATAAAAACCCTACAGCAAAGAGGGTCTTTTGGGGTTGTACAGCTGGCAGTTACAACAACAGAGATGTCATGTCCCACCTGCTGGATGAAAATTTCTTTGACTGAAGGTGAGATGAGCTAAAAGGAAAGCTCCAGGTGGGAAGAAAGTTTTCCACCTGCTGCGTTTCCACCAAGGATATCCAGCGAGTTTGCAAAACCCTGTAAGCACAAGACAGGGTGGAATGGAAGGTAAAACAGAATAGGGAAACTTCCACAGGCTTCCCTAGATGTGTTGCTGTGGAGGGAAATTTTCACGTTTTGATTCAGTGAAAAACAAAATTGTATCTGAGCAGAATAAAAATATCTAAAAATACCTCTTAGATTTATTTTTGTTTATGAAACATCTTCAGAGAAGACAGAAACATTAACAATTACTTTAAATAAGTTCTTTTTACGAGCATAAAGCTTAGGCTGGGCTGGTTGCTGAGGTTTGCCTTGCTCATGTCTTGACTCTTCCTCTCACTGAAATATTTCTTTTTCGTGTGTTTTGCTCTTACTTTGGGAGGTTTCATTTGCCACTCCTCTGTGCCTCAGCACCCCTTAGGGCCTCAGTCAATGAGGGGTTGCAAAGGCTAACATGGAGTCAGAGCAGTGGGAAATTGGGGTCAGAGCAGTGGGGAGTTGGGGTCAGAGCAGTGAGGAGTTGAAGCCAGACACTTTAACCCTAAGTCATCCACTCTGACTGGAAGGGATCTGGTGTTAGAAAGGTGCTCTCATGTGGGGAGGGTGGGCTTTTTGTTGACACTTCAGACTCTGAACCATACCTTTAGCACTGGCCAACTAAGAGAGTGAAAGACAACTCCAAATGGTTAGTGAATGCTTTGGAGGTGTTTTTAGGAGCTGTTTTAGTGGGTCATGGCCGTGGCCGTGCAGCGTTCGGTCTTTCTGAAACACAGGGATGGCTCCAAACCTGCCGGTTGAATCCCGTGCAGTCTGTTTGTGCCCTCGCTTGAACCCTCGCTCCATCTGCCGTGTCCTTCCTGGCACGCAGCCGATGCCTTCTTAACGGAGCAGACAGCTGCGGTGCAAGGGTGTGGAGCCTGAGACTGCTGCACTGCAAGGAAATCCCCCTGCACAAAGCTCAGCAAATGTCGCAATTAGCAGCAGCAGCAGGAAATTTGCTCGTACTTGTATCTTTTAGTAGGCAAGGAAACGCCTATCGAAGTCGGAAATCCGGTCCTACTTTGTTTACATAAAATAACATTTACCTTCCTTTATGGCACTCAAAGGACCTGATTTTCCCCCTTAATTTCAAAGACTTACATGGAAGTTCTCATTTTGCGGTATTTCCACAAGCTGTTTGAAATATCCTATGAACAGAACTACGTGATTTTAATATTGATTTAAACACTTTATAACACTATGTTGTATGATACCTAATAATGAACTTCAATATAATTTTCAAATTTTCAAACTCAGACATGAAAGGAATGTCATCTTAACTAGTGCAGATTGTGGTAAGAATGCATTTAGATGTTATATCTTTGACAAGTCAGAAACTAACAGTTCTCTGAAACACAAAGAGCTGCTTCACCCATCTTTGACCAGCCTTTGCTAACTGCATTTTAAATTACAAAATGGCAAACGTCTAGTTACACAGACTCCAAAATGTAGTTTTGTTTGCTGAATGGACACGTTTACAGGTCACAGTAGGTAACACAACTGGCACACCTGCTCATCTGAAGATTATGAAGCCACTGATTAGGAACCTAAAAGCCTCTGTGGTAACAAATATTAAACATATGTGCATATTTGCAAGACAGAAATATACTTTAACAACTGTAAGAGCAATACAATGAGGAAAGGCAAAAAACCAGTCTGGTTCTGCAGACTCTGGTCCAGGTAGTCCAATTTAAGCTGTTTGAAAGTGAGATCCATGTTATTTAAAAATCTCGGTTCTTCCAAGTAAATAACAACATATGTCAGGTATTTTGAGCAGGAAGAACTGGCAACTGAAAAGCAGGGAACAAAAGGCTTATTAAAGTAGATCTGAGGTTCTTTGGGAATATATGAATTTAAAAATGTGTATCTTTCAAGCATTACAAAGGAAAAAAGTAAGTATATGTGTGTATACACAGACACACACATGCTTGTATTTGTAGAAGTGCAAATGTAAAGCAGAAAGAAATAACGCAAAACCACCTGATTTTATTGATGTTTGATGAAATCACAGCTATTCTGGGGAGGAAGAAATGTATGCGTTGTTTCAAAGCTATATAGAAATAAGTGAAACAAAGCAAAAAGGTAATCTTAGGTTGCCTCAGGTATTTCACTCAAGCACAGGCAAATATAGCTGCTTATTTTGGCATGGACACTCAGGACTCCCTCTCTGCAGCCAGCTTCTTTTACTTGCTGAACACCACCAATTAAATTTGAGTATGAGATACAACCTAAGGTGATCAACCTTGCTGAGATTTACTCTGAGCGAAGAAAGAAGTGTAATGTTAGCTGTTCTAAGTAATACAAATGTCAGAAATTGGAGTGCTCGCAAACTTTATATCCTTGTTAGAAGCAAGATGAAAAATCAATATGTTAGCTCATAAACTCTGTCTATTACCTGCTCATGGGACTCATTGACAGATTTGACTTTGACCTTCCTCTTTCTGGATGTCTTAGTATTTTCCCTCTTGAAAGAAAGCTTTAGAAAGTATGTAGATATTGGGTATGATGGCTTCACATCTTTCGTGCTTAAATAGAAAGCATTTAACCTCATGAATTTTTAAATTGTATTAATAGATACAAACATTGGTATCCCACACATTTATAAATTAATAAGACACTGCAAAAGGAAGCAATAAATAGTGAAAACTAATGAGCGTGAAATCTGATGCACGTCCTGAAATGGTTTTGACCAATACAGTACCCATTTTCTTTTGGAATTGTTTTATGGAACTGTAGCTCTTTTAGAGCTGCATTTAGATTTCATCTGTTCTGAACCTGGTGTTCTTCAAATCTCGTAAGGAAACAGATTTCTTTCAGCTCTCCACTCTCCCTGTTATATATACAGTATTGTGCATTTTCTTTTTTGAACATAGGTACATATTTCAGAAAACGTGTTGCTTACAAACCGTGTGATACAACTGTTCCTTTCTGTAATTTCTGCTGAGAGTTAGGTTGCAATAGAGCATCTGAAGTACATTAGTGTAAAATGCGAGCACAGCAACAGTACCACTTATGGTAAATGCTGTACAAATACTCAAATAGGCATGATTCTGATTTCAATTCTCTACAATTATCTTAAAAAGAAGATAAAATGAGCAAGTAGGGCAATCAATAGCTGGGAGCAAGAAGGAATTTTAAAACCCAAACAAACAAAGTTATGTATAATAATTTGCTAGAACAGAGGATAAAAGCAAAGACTAAACAAACTTCCTTTAGGAGTGTTTTCTTGCCTCTCTCTAAAGATATCCAGCCTCACTATATATATTCTTGTCAGCTGTCTTGCTGCTCAATTCCCCTGGCCTTCCTCAGGGCCTTAAAGTTGGTGGTATTACACTGCAGCTAATGCGAAAGAAAAAAAGTCTGCTCTTAAAATATCCTTTTGGTTCTCTGGCTGTCTCTGCCCAAGTATCTCTAGAAATGATAGTAAAAAGAAGTGCTTTCCCTGAAGGCTTTTTTTTGGGGCATCTTGTTTTCAAGACCTTTTAATGACATGAAATACCTAAGCATTACATATTAAATAAACAAAGACTAAGAAGTGATGGAGGCTACTGGAGCTGTCAGATTGTTGTGCTACAAGCAGCCATGACTTTTTGCTGTGAAATCTATATAGAAATATTGTGCCCAAGAAGGAAAATTGTCATTCAGTGAAATAAAGTAACCATAATCAAGGCAGACCTCTATTTCTGTGTGCTATTTTATAGTGACTGGGACACACCAGTACATGGAGACTCCACTGGAATGAATGGCAATTTCATGTCAATTCATGCAAACATTACTCATCTCTTCTGACAAGGTTATCTAAGGATAAAACTATAAAAAGAAAGTATTTAAATGAACTTTAATAGCCTGCAGGTCTGTACAGCATCCCTCTTGTCTACAACTCCTTTCATACACGAAATACATAAGAATGGTGTCTTTTTTGCATTTAGTAGATGAATTAAGCAACAATTACATTACACAGTAAAAAGTTAAAGGACTACTGACTTGTGATACTAAATAATTAATATACAATAATATAGTTGAAGGAATAAGAAGATGTTTAACTGTATCAAAATGCAAAGAAAATTTTCCATATTACTGAAGTCCATAGGCATTTTTGATTGAGGGACATAGCTATTAGATTACTCAGTGTGAATGGTCCCAATAAAACTTCTCTGTAACACTGATTTATTTTATTAATCTGTATGGTAGACTTTGGACACTGAAAATCACAAATTGCATAGGACTATCAATTTGCAGTCAGACTGACACTGAAAGACTGTGCATAATTGAAGATCCAATAATTCAAACTTGATATTTTCCCCAAGGAGCAATTTCAAGGGAAATAAAAATCACAAGTTCCTTTGCATGCTTGGTATCTCATAGTAGCTTTAATCAAAAATTTTGTCCTCCTTTGTTTCAGAAAACATTTATGTGGTGGTGTAATCAATCCTGCTGACTCCTAACTTCTTTGCATAAGAGAAGACAATAATAAAATGTCAAAATAGCTGTCGTGCTACACGAGAACTTGCTTTGCCTACCAGTGACTTAAAGTAGCACTTTACTTATATCTTTGTGAGTGACAAACACTTGAGAACTTAGACGTGTTCAAGGATTTCCTAATCAGCAAAAAACATCTTTAAACACAGGTAACATGGCAAATCTTGTAAAAAAAAATTAATGCAAATGTTGGTTTTGGTAGAACACTTCCCTGCTGAACCTCTTAGAACTGTCCAAGAGATCTGTGCTGTCAATGAATGGAGAAAAAAGGAAGTAGGAGAGACTTTTCACAGACTGTATTAGAGCTGGCAGATGGTGTGCTGTATATTTGATAAAATTGCCTAAGCTCCAGAACAAAAAACTTCCAATGTGCTGAGTTCTGAGCAGAAATTATGATAAAAAACATCTTTTGATTTTTATTTTTTTTTCTTTCAGGAGATGAGCAAGTCTGGGGAATCTTGATACCTATACAGAGAAAGACAAGAAACAATGTTATGGGAAATATGACTCAGCAAGATCTACAACAGTCTTATTTAAACTAAACCTTCTGTATGAAACATTCATGACTGACAGAAAAACCACTGCTAGGATGGACTAAATAAATATTGTTGTCATGTTTAGACAGTTCTTGACGGTTTTCCCTTTTTTTTCTTACTGGTTCCATTTTTGTTAAGAAGAGTGAGAAAAAATGTTTAATAATTTCCAGTCTATATTATCTGCCAATCTTAGTATTGTTTTATAACCATGAAAATGCTTCTAAGAATACCATTCTTCACCATATTGAGACATTTTGTGTTGCATTATTCACAGGTGATTTCAGCAGAAGGTGTAATGAAACTGTGGTAGGTGTATATGGGGTTATTTTACCTTCTCGCAACAATTTATGTGACACTCTTGGAAGTTTGAAGCTGAAATATTAAAGCACATTTCTTCTGGCAGAGAAGTTTAAATATTTTATTAAAAAAATGAAGAAAACTTAATACACTGATTTGCTTCTTTTTCCTCCTCCTCTTGCTACTCCTTCCTGCATTTTTCCATTGGAAAATAGATGATATATAATGATATATAATTAATAACTAATAATATATATATAACTACAACAAGAAATAATAATAATAATAATTATAAGTCAATAAAAACATAGCACCAGCTTGTTCACTGCTAGCACATAAATCAAAGGGGCTCAGGTCATTGACAGATAACTCTAGCCCCAAGCCACACAAAATAGCAGTTACAGAGACCATAATCCTCTTATTTGTGGAGTTCTTTTAGGATTCTGGCTTCACCTGACGTAACTGTGTTCTCTGTGAAAGGAAAAATGAACCTCTGTCAGATTTGGCATCTTATTTTATGATTATTTCCTGATCCATATTCCCACACAGTATCTCTGTGGCATGAGTATTCTGACTTCAGCTGCAACATAACTTTCAGGAAGGAAACCAGTTTGGTTTAGAACAGTCATTTCTAGAAATTTGCCCTTCTTTCATATCCCTTGATATTGGCTCTTTAACCAAAACTGCTTTGCTCTAGGCAAGGATAATTGTTAACCTCTGGCAGGTTAACTTGAATTCAGTGAGAATTTTGGATCGCCATTCAGAGAGCGCTTCGCTTCATGCAAATCCATTTATCTCTTATCCTAATGATCCAGTGGGCCCAAATACAAGTTAAAGGACTCTGTGGGATTTTCTTGGTACTAAACACCTCCCACCACATGCCCACCCTTGGTTCCACACTCCCATGCAGAAAGGCTAGAAAGTGTTGGCATAGGATGAGATAGAATTCCAGTAATGATCGCCCTGTTTGAGAAGAACCAACCCTCAGAAACCTTCTCAAAGCAGCACAAGTCGTAGAATCACAGAATCACAGAATGGTTTGGGTTGGAAGGCACCTCAAAGGCCGTCTTGTTCCAACCCTTCTGGCATGGGCGGGGAACCTTCCATGAGACCGGGTTACTCTGATGCCCGTCCAGCCTGGTCTTGAACACCCCCAGGGATGAGGACTCCACAAACCTCTCTGGGATAAAGACCCTTTTGAACTTTTCTGGTGGCCATAATGAGAGGCAGAAGGCATGGGGTAAATATACGACACTAAAGATACCAGACAGGACCAGAAGAGCTTTACACTTGCTGTCTGGGCATCTGGCATAGGATGGCAGCAATGACTGATGTTGCCATTTCGCTCAGATCTCACTCTTTAATTTCACTCAGGCTGCCCGGACCAGTCTATTGTTAATTAACTACTAAGAGAAGTAGTTAATTAAAGCATGCCTGTCTTTGGGAAAAAAAGGAAAACAAAAGTGGTCAATGAGACCAGTTCCTTGGTCCTTCAGCACTGGCAAAGTCACATTACAGTGATTAAGACTGGAAAACGAGAAGTATGATAAGATGCTAAGGAGATGTCAATATATGAGTTTCAAAATAGCACGCAGGTTATGTCTGAGATGTATTAAGGAAGGTCACCTGTAGAAATGGCAAAGTATAATGTGTTTTATGGAACAGCAGCATTAATTTTGCAGGAGAATGGGAAAAATGAAAACTTCAGGCAATGAAAGTGAACAGAGATGCCCACTTACATCAGGCATTGTACACAAGAATTAAAATGATAAATACCAAGATCTGAATTTTGCAAGTTATTTCTTACTCTTTTTTTCTCTGCTGTCACATCAGGCAGTTTTAATACCTCAGAAGCAGGTTGTATATAGCTCTGACATTTATCTTTCTGCACATCACAAGAATGTCAGTAGAAAACCTAGTGGAATATATTAATTGACTAATGACTCTACTGCACATGCACAAAATCTGTATTTTTCTTTACTTTTTTTGAGTAGGAGAGTTAGTTTTATCTCTTTCTAAATCCTTTATTTTCAGTTATCACACAGCATTGGACAACAAGATGGTCTTCATTTCTCCGTGGCACAGCTCAGCTCTCTGCCATAGTTATTTGAATATCCTGTCTTCTTCTCTCTTCATTCATATATTGCATTAATCAGGTATTCCCTACTAGTTCTCATCATGAGCCTTGTGGCAAACTGGCCTAACAATCTGATTTCCTTCAACATTGCAACTACGTGTTGCTGATCTTGTATCCTCCTTATCCTGTGAACTCTTCTACAAGGCACACTCAAAGTTCTCTGACTCTTCTATGTGTTGCTATGTCCAATATTGTTTTCTTTTTAATTTGAGATGACCCTCGCATAACATTTGTGATACATTTGAAAGCATCTATAATGCAAAATCTGGTTAAAATGAGATGACAAGTTTGCTGAAATGAACCCGTAGCTGATTCTTTAGAGTGCTTTTGCTGCTTTTTAGGAATTTTTGTTCTGGTTTCTGTTCTGACAGCTTTGCAGGTGGCCCAGTTACAGGTTACAGACTTGTCTGCAGGCTACAGACTGTCTGTCCATCCCAGTAAATGCAGAGAACACTTCCATCAGGAAGGCCTAAAAAGAGAAATGGTTGTGGTTTTATTTTAAACAGTCAGGTAAAGAACTGTAGTGTGATGTGTTAATTGGCTTAGATCCTCATTCTGACTCAGTAATACTGTTCATTTTTGCTGAACAAAAACAGTGTCACAGAAAAAGTTGTGTAAGCTTTGTTTGCATCGTGTGTGTGACTGTTAGTCTAATTTTTTTTAATCTATATCTGTCTAAAATGTGTTGTGAAAGAGAAAGCAGCCGATCTGTATGAAGCCCTCTAAATGTGTGCCTTTCTCTGAGGCATAAATGGTACACAAATAGGCATATTCTGAGTCTGATTGAAGACTCATTTTGGTCCATGGAAAGAATAACTACACATTTTTTCATCCGTGCATAACGAGGGGGAAACAATGCTCTTTGGAATCACAGTCTAGAACTTCGTGCAGTGTGTATGAAACTGTGTTATTATTTCCCAGTTGTTCACTGTAATGTAGTTTCCAGAAGTTCTGCGAGATGGGAAAATTCCACAAGAAGTGAAAATTAAATTCATGACATTGAATAATGTGAATATGAGTGAATAGCAGCCAACTTGCAGAGCTATTGCTCTGGAATGAATGGTGATTTTCTTGGGTAAAAGATTTCTTGGGTATCTTTCTATAAATGTTATCCTGCTTGCTTTCTTAGACCATCCCAGCCATAGCATAGGCCACAATTTTCCTTTCTTATTTACACTGCATGTCTGATGATTCAGAGTATCTGTGTCTCAGATTTCTTCTTTAGGTGGACACAAGTACTTCCACAAAACCATAATTCAGTGCTGAAAGATGAAGGCCGTGGTTAGATAGGTAGGGATACCTAACCTGTGTTGAGTGCAGGGGTTTGAGGGAGCAGGGAGATGTGACTTTTGCCCGTTCTCATGAGACCTTGGTTCAGAGGCCAACTTGAGGGCTGGGAGGGCTCTTGCACCCAGGATTGGGCTCCACTGCTCGTGTACTCCCACACTTAATGACAATGGCACAGCAGTCCATAATCTCATATAACCACCTAAAATGCCTTTGTTGCAGTTGAGAGCCATATAATGGGCTGCAATTGATACTGAGTTTCAGTCTCACATGTTCCCGTTGTGGTGCTATGGGAGAATGTCAACATCCCAGTGTATTCCTCCTGTGCCGACATTACAAAAGTTGTTCACATCAATAAGTGGCAGTGACTCCAAAGGACTGGTTTAACCCCTAAAGGTCAGCTGGATGGAGTAGAAACTGGACAGTAGGTCTGCCTAACGAGGTGATTCTTCCTGTCAGGAACAGTTTTCTGTGAGATCAGAGTCAGCACATTGGTGGAGAAGAGCGTTGTCTTGTTTGCTGGTAAAGGTCTACTGTGTTTGTAGTTATCATGACTTAGGTACATAGAATGAGGTTTGCATCCATCAGAACCAGGCTTGCTTTCCCTAGGCTGGGGTTTAGACATGGTGTTTTATCCTTTTAACCCAGCCACTGCTGTACAATTTTACATGTAGTTACATTGTTTTGTCCCATTTAGTGTATTTCCTCAACGTATAGTTAATTTAAAAAATTTAATATTTTAAATTATGTGGGTGCAGCCTCTGGTGCTGAAATGCATTTCTTGGTGTTGAAGTGATTTTAAATAGCCTGTCTCTTTATATCAGCTCCTTCATGGCTCCTGTGGCCAGTTGATGGTTGTGAGCAGCATCAGAAATCTCCTGTGAAGAGCGAGTTAAAATCGGTTCTGCAGCAGGAATCTGGACAACTAATTCATTCAAAGCTCTGACCATGCAGTGACCAGCTTAAAGAGCTATTTCAAAATTTGGTTTCACCATATTTTTTTAAACATAATAATCTTGTATTTTATTGAATGCAATAAATTTTTGCATTTTCCAAGTTGCAGGTTGGTACATATTATTTTCTTCCATATGTTTAAGAGTTCTACTGTAATAAGTGGCTTTTACAAAAATAGCAAAGAATTTGTCGAAATAGTTTATACATTGCAGGTTTTAAGGGTAAATTTCAGAAACCACTGCAAGTGTTTTCTGTGTTCCAGAAAGGACTTACTGAATGGGACTTGTGAAGATTTTCAGGAGAGCCCAGATCTTTCAGGCATTTGCATTTTTTCAGTGTTGTTTGATGTCTAAATTACTTGAGAAAGAATGCACCAGTAGGAGATGATTTAGAAGACTGTTGATGCTGAAACTTGCATACTCTTTTTCATAAAATTTGCTGGGTTTTATTAATTAGAAAAAAAGTTTCTTCTACTTGAGTAAAGGTTATCACTTTTCAAAAACAATTATTGATACTGAAGTAGATTGGGTATAACTTCAAATAAAAAGGAAAAAGTGACATATCTTGATAGTTGAAACTAGGTGTAGGAGTTTTTATAATATGGGCTAAAAGTGAGTCAAAATGACAAGTCAAAATCAAGTGAGGATACATGGCTTGATTTGTAGACATTTTTCACAGCCCAACCTGAGTGTTCAGCAATCATGAGTCAATTAGTGATGTGCAATTAATTAGACAGTGGAAGAGTACACATGATTTGGCTCCTGTGCCAGTGATATGCTCAAAACTGTAAGCTTCTATGAAAGATAGAATGCTTCTAAGAAAGAATAAATCCTTTTGTATTCCACCAAGTGTCCACAGCCATCTGGTTATTGGCCAACAAAACCTGGAAGGTAGCTATAACAAATGTATGGTTTACGTACTTGCCAAATGATTTTACAATATTATTAATTTAATTTCCATGTAGTTGAATATTTTAGACCTGACACATAGTATTCAGCTCTAAATATACTCACAAATATTGCTACCGGAGATGGAAGTGACTTCCAAGAGAACAGCAGGTTTCTGAGTTCATTCTGAGAAGACATGAAACTAATGCAAAATTATTCCTCCATTATAAGACAGACCAAAAATCAAGTCTTCTAGATAAAATGACAGATATTTCTCATTTTACTTTTCAGTTGGGTATCTAAAGATTGACCTTTTGATCGTGTGGGAGTAAAAGAAATGTTAATTCTATTTCTTGGTTGTTCCATTATATAAAGCTGTGGAACTTCTTGAATATTTCAGGTAGATCTCTCTTCATATATGTGTTGCATATACTTGCATGTATTTCACTCTTTGCAGCCAAAGAGTGAAAATGAGGAGATATATATGTGTATAGGTGTATATATATATATATGTATTAGGCTTTGTTGTTATTTGGCAGAAATTATTATAATAAGAAGAGTATAGCAGTTACCAAATTGAAAGGATTAAGAGTGCTCATTCCCGAGCTGATATTTACACATTGGCCAATATAAGTGGTGGTACAATATGAAGATCCTAACCAAAATCCCTAAACATGAGGCCCAGAAGGAGTAACTGTGTACATAAAATGGGAACCAGTGACAGAGCTTGCAATTAACTTTAGCTTCTTGGCAGATAATGAAGTCTCATACATTTTTTATTAGGAATTATTAATCCAAACATTAATGTCTATCAGAAATCACTCTGCTATTAATTTTCATTTTCTTCTAATTTAAATTGTTGTCATCCCATGGAACAGCACAATTTCATGCAATTTTGATGATGAATGACATCCCAACAGTAGAAAAATACTCAAAGAGCTACTTGGAATCAGTTCTGGCTTGGGCCTGAGAATTCCTTGTGATGTTTAATAATGTATATATCTGGAGAAATTGTGATGCTCTAACAAATCATTTATAAATGGAAAAAGAAGGCTGAAGCAATCACAAATATCAACAGCAACAACTCTTCCAATGCATTGTATTTTTTTCTTTAGACATATGGTGTTCAGCCTGGACAGATGAAAATAAGACTTCATTTTCTACTAGGAAGTGGCCCCTTGTCATTGATTTAATATCAAAATGGAAAGCATCCTGGGGACATTTAAGTATTTAAGTATTCCTAGTGGGAAAAAAGCAATGAGACAGAGATAATAGATTTTGTCTAGCTTCAGATTTTGTCCATCTTCCATAGAAGTCATTGTTTCATACAAGACGACCTAGGGAAGGGGACTTGGTCTGATAGCCATGTAATGGCAAGTGATGATAACCGCAAATTAGCACATTCGTCTTTTTTTTCTTATATGTTGCAGAAGTGGTCTTTTGAGCTTTTTAGAACATACTCACCTTATTTTCCTGAGTTTGGTTGGTACAGAGTTCATTTTCTTACCGATAGCTGGAACAGAGCTGTGTTGTGGATCCAGTACAAGTGTACCACTTTGATACCACGCTGATGTTTTGGTTGTTGCTAAGTAGGGTTTACCCTAAATCCAGGAAATTTCAGTGCCTCAGGCCCTGCCAGTGAGCAGGTGCACAAGAGGCTGGGAGGGAGCAGGTGGAACAGGTGACCCAAACTGGCCAAAGGGATGTTCCATCCGTAGAAGGTCATCCCCAGTACATAAACTGGGGGGAGTTGGCCAGGAGTCACAGATGACTGCTTGGGGATGGGCTGGGCACTGGTCAGTGCGTGGTGAGTGATGGTATTGTGCATCATTTGTTCCTCTTGTATTTTATCCCTTTCTCTCTCACACATTTTCATTACAACAATAACAACAACAATAACTGTAACAATAATAATCTTATTATATTTTAATTTATGTCATTTTTCAAATGGTCCTCATCTCAACTGACAAGTTTTGCCTTTTCTTCTGATTCCCTTCCCCATCCCGCTGAGGGGAGGAGAAAGTCTGTGCAAGTGACTGCATGGCACTTAGTTGCTGACTGGGATTAAACCACAATGTTCATTTAAAACTAAAATAAGCTCTATAGCAGTTGTAAAAGTGTCTACAAAAATGCGAAGTAGAAGGAATTAAGTCAAGAATGAAAAAATGAAAGCACAGTTTCTTTTGTGGTTGTAAATTCTGACATGTGCCTTTCCCAAAGCATTTATAACCATTACAATTTGACTACAGGATAAATGCTTATAAACGGGACAGAAATATTGCAGAATTGATGCAAACTGCAAACAGCTGAGCTGTATTTCTTAGTGAGCCAGTCCAAGGTCAGCTCTGGGATATAAGGACACACGAGCAGTTAACCAATTTTCAAAACTATTATTCAGAATTCCCAACCTTGTTGCTGCTTGGACGCTGTACAATATGGCTTTTTTAAGACCAACAGTCCAGTTAATGAAATTAAATACTTTTCTGAGACCATTTCCAGGAAGTGCTTAGAAAGTGTTTATACCTATATTTGTGTTGAATCAGTTTAGTTAACAAAGTAAAGATGTAGGAAGTGCATTTCTCACAGTGCACACCAGGAGTTCTCAACCATTTGAATCCATGTGAAATGGCTCAGCATGAATGTTTTCTGATAGGATAGAGCTGGACCAATTCATGCAACTCTAATGACTATAATTTTCTCTATACCTTTTAGAGAAGAAAGCTTCAAAGAAATAATGCTATTTAATTGCAAATTATATCTACTTTTTTATAGAAAATACTATACTGCCTCCATAATGGTGTTATCAAGGTGTTTCCTTCAACTTTTTCTTTATAATCCATTTTACTCTGAAATATCTATTTGTGAACAAGAACTTTGTCAATTTTGTGATCCTGAAATTTAGGTGAGTGAATGATGTCTAATTTTCCCCCGGAGCTGCATCTCTAGGAGCGTACATACTTATATGTGTATATGGCCTATCAGGGAAGATAAGTCACATTTAGAAATTTATTTCATTATTAACAAGGACAGGCCTATTTGTTGCTGTGCTAGCCTAAATCAGAGATATTCTTAAAATATCTCAGTAACTAGATGACTTGTCATTTTATCATAGTGGGAGGATTTTGTTTCTGAGAAACAGCAAAGCTTTTGCCGAATTTAGAGCTCAGTAGGAGCAGTGAGCAAGGGCTGCCAGGAGATGCTTTTGATCAGTTTTTGATCTCCATGATAGGCAGTGATTCCCCAGCAGGATCTTTGTTTCCAGCTCCAGGCTTTAATCATGGCTGTATCTACCATGCCAAGCCTACCCAAAATTTCCATCTAAAGCTCAGACCAGGTCGCTCAAGTGTTCTACGGCTTCTGCTCTCGACAGAGGCACCCATATCTCATACCATGACACTGCAAGCTTATGCATGTCGATGGATAGCCTTCAGAGAGTAATTGTTTAATTTGACCTAGATGCTGTAGATCTGGGTCACATTTTAATTAGTGTGAATTAGTCACCGATTCCACAAACCCCTTGCATTCAGCTTGTAGACAGCCTTGTGCGTGCTAGTAATCCCTCTGAAACCAACTGGCAACACCCACAGGTCTCAAGAGTGCAACTATTTGTATTATGGAAGTCTTAGTGGTTCAGGCAGCTTGCACTTATTACCAGCATCCCTTTTCCAAAGCAAAATGTAAACCTCAGAGTCGGAAATTCTGAATGAGGCCACCTGGTTGAAACTGAGGCAGTAGCAGGAAATTTCATCTCACATTTTAGCCAAGACTCAAGTCACTGGAGATGTTCTACCATAGAGGTGAAGTGTTACCAGTCAGCATCTCTCCCATAAGCAGCCAACAAGGCACCCAACTCTTACTGAAATTATCTCAAGGCCTGGGCCCAGATCTTCAGACAAATATGAGAAAAAGGTTTCCTTTGACTCCTTGTTATTCACTTAATTTATGTCCTCAGGGCAGAACTTTGTTGTATTGTATGCGACTTTACAGATGGGGATAGAATTTAATTAAAATATATTAAAGTAGGGTAAGTGATGCTAATAGGAAAAGAAAAATATTAAATGAACAAATATGTTGGAGATTAAAATTTGTTGACTAAAAGTAGATGAAATATTTTACTTCAAAAAAGGTAAAAAAAATTATGAAAGACAGCATGTAGAAATTCTAGAATTATCAACATTATATTTTATTAAAGTAAGCATTAATAAACCACACAAGACAGCACAAAAACAGTTGATGGTGGCTGTAAATAAAATGGAATAATTTTTCTTAAGAGTCAAATGGTGTAAGAAAATTGAAAATAATTTTAAAAGACTGATGATACATGGCATTCATCAGCCATTCTATTTCTTTTGTATAATTATTCTAATAATTTAGTTCAACTATTTTGTGTTTTTTTGGGGGGGAGGAACAGAACAAATAAAGACTGCTCCTCCTTTCAGAGTGGTTTCAGTCCTGATTAGCAATTTTGAACCCTAACCCAATGTTTCACAGCATAGTATTTAAAATACTGGTCTATCTTTCACATTTAAGAGGGGTTTTGGTGTAAAGCTGTGTTCCTACCCAAGCCAGGAAGAGCTGCATGTTAAATTTCTGCAGAGTTTGACTGGCAAGGGCAAGCAACTGTGGAGATTGAAGATAAGCTGGAGAGATCTAGTTGATACATGCCTCCATTTCAGGTTGGTGGTGGGAAAATGGATTCTTTACTTTCAAGCAAAGAAAGTGTTTGTTTTTGTGTTCATAGTAACTATCCGTAAATAAGATAGTTTCAGATCAGCGTCAGACAAAGTCACAGTGAGGCAGAGTTAAACCACATATCTCTGAATGTTTGTGAAATGAAATTCATCCCCACGTCCAAGGAATACTGTGTCTGCTCTTACAAGGTCTGCACGATTGGAATCCAAAGCAGAATGTTTAGTCTGCAAGTACTTTGCCTAACATAGCAAAGTTTTGTGGTAAAACGTAGCAGGTTTTGTGATAAAGCAGGCTCCTATTCATCTGGCTTGGAAGTAGGAGCTTATTTTCATTAAGGTTGTTAAGAAGGGTTGTTTTTGTCCATCTTACTGTGTTGCTCAAACACTTGCGGCATTCAATCCACGCAGTCACCACCAGGAACAGCTGAAAACTTTGTCCATAATACAGTCTTGTTACTGTAGAATAAGTGATAAATTCAGTAGCATGTGTGCTAACCTGCAGTTAATGGCCCCTCAATGCCTTCTGTGCCCTGGATATTCTCTGTGGTTTCATTCTGAGAGCAAAAGGAGCAAAGTTGCAAGTGCCCTTTGCTTCCTACCTCAGGATCACACATGTGCCTACTTCAGAAAAAAGAAAATAATGGAGATGTAGGTGGAAATCTTGTTATGTGTGCAGATGGTATTCGTGTAAATGTAACTCAGCTTTACAATATCAATCTACTTGTATTGAAAATCACCAATAAATCTGTGGTATTTGCTCCATACTAGAACAGCAGGGTATTTTTCTTCACCTAACTGAAGCTATTTACTCTGTGCTCAGAATGGTTATTTTCCTTGTCTAGTGAAATATTTGACAGATAAATAAAGTTCTACCTGTCAAGTGGTCCAACTCATGAATAATTTTCACCTGAAATGTGATCATAAAGCAAACTTCCAAAATTGCCAGGGTGATTATGTGAAGCAGGGGAGAAATGGAGTAATTTGTTGTTTGGGGTTTGGTTTCTTTGCAGTTCCACTGTCAGCAGTGAATAAATGCTTCAAAAGCTGAAGGTGTGCACATCACTTTATGAGATTTCATGCCAATACTTTCAGCTGGCATGAAGCCCAGAACCTTTTCCTGATGTGTTGAAGTGACTGTAAAGTGCAGGGAATGCTAGGATACATGGATATATATTTTTTTTTGCTCTCTTTCATTCAAATGACTAAATGTCAAGTTGTAAAGCAGCGTGTCTAACCTCCACATCGAAATTTGTGTATTTAAGGAAATTTGAAAAACGTTATGTGATTATGTATTACAGTAAGAAAATAAGAAAAAAATATATGATTATGTCTTACAGTTTAGAAAAATATTCTAGATTGTTAATTATACTGCACAGTACAAGAAAACCTCGGGATTCTTCCTTTTGGTGCTTTGTAACCGATCGTGGGAAATGAGTGGTTTGAAGTTTGAGAATCACAGTGCATTTCCTACCCGAGAGCACACAGGATGAAAATACACGGTGACAGGAGGATGCAGCACAGAAGCAGGGGAGCAATAATTCTCTTTTGTGCAGCAAGCAGCTGCAGAAAGCAACAGGTGATGAGAATGACTCTAAACAAGCCCCATTTCACCTGGAAGCACAAAGCCTGGCTCCCAGAGGCCCATCCTAAAGCTGGCAATTCTCAGGCTTGATGGGCACCAGTAGAAAGGTGCCATCAAAAGATTAATTTGACAAGGAATTGTAGTGAATTCATCCCACATTTAGAAGACAGTGGAAAGTGAGAGATAAGCTGCAAGAAAGCTGAACTGATAGATGATGACAGCTGGCTTAAACAGAGATGGAAATGACTCAAGAGCCCATGCTTAGACCACGGGCTATACTGTGCTATTAACTACAGAGTACATTCAATATAAAACTCCTTGGATCAGGAATTTGTGATAGACTGAAAAAGAGAGTAATCTTTTGGTGGCATGGTTGAACAGCCAAGAAAATTAATTTAGTTGCATAAAAGTGACTGCATTGAAAATGATCAGGATGTGTCACGAAGGTGTCGCATATATGGAGATGAAAAAATGGTGATCTGGGTTTCAGCTTCAGCAATATGAACTAAGAGGAAAGGCTGAGCTTGGAAGTGTTATGCAAAAAGGAACAATTATTCTGGATAAATAATTTTAGAGATGGCTAAGATGAAGTTGACACCTCTGTTACAATCTCAAGAATGGAAGTGGTGACAACATCAGCAGGTTTTGCCCAGTCATTGCTGCAAGTTTCATTGCTATAGAAACACTTTCCTGAGTTCATATTTAAACAAATTCAATTTATTTTTATGTATCAATGCATTTATCCCCTGGTTAAGAAAATGGTTTGATAGTAGAATCTAAAAATCTAAGGCCTTAGTACAGTGCTACAGTACTTCCTAAGTATTGAAATGGGAGAAGAAAAATAAAACATCAAATCTGTGCCACTTTCCTGTGAGACGTTTTCTTTCCACCTCTATTACTGTGACTAACCAGAATACTCATTCATGTCTCATAAAGTCCTAAACTGTGCTTAATTACTAGTTTAAAATAAGAAATCTAAGGGAAATGGATTTTTCAGAGAAATTTTATACATTCAACAGCCTCTTAAAACAATGTTATGAACTGATGGTCACTGTGTGTTGGTTTTAATTGAGACTTTTGTCCTGTTTTTATAGTTTTCAGGAGACAAACCAGGAGATTTTGCGGGCTGTGCATTTTTCCACACTGACATAATTAGTTACAAAAATACGATTTTAGAAAAAGCATTAGTTAAATTAAAAATATATTTGGTTTTGTTTTGGAAAAAAAATATTTTATTCATGTCCCAGCCTTTTTTGTACAATCACTTCCCCTCCTTACTAGGCAAACTTGCTTGTTTAGATTCTCCTATGATTTGCATTTGCTCTTTTCACTGATATTCTGTTAGGACCCAGCACTGAGGAAAGGGTTTATGTGCGTTTATTAAGAGAAGTTAAAGAGGCATTTTGACTCTGAGTCACCCATCTGGAGTCCAGATTGACCCCACTGGCTCTGGAGCTGTCAACATCCTCTGTCTGAGTATTAAAAGAGTTCATGAATTAGAGTATTTGGAAACTATGTGACATCTACAATTTGAAAAGCAAAATGTGAGTGAAGCGCCTTCTTGTGCTTGACTGAATAAGAGAGAGACACAGTTCAGACCCTAAGGTATTTTCTGGTGACATGAGTAAAGTGACATAAATGTGCAGTGCTAAAAAAGTATGTGCAGCCTTTGAAAGAATATCACCATTTGTTCCTCTCTGCTTCCCATTTCACAGAGACAGCATAAATATTTTTCTGGGTATGGCAGACGAATTTCCAAATTAATCCTTGGGATCTTGTGTTTTATAAACTGCTTTCTTCCTCTTAACTTTGTTTGCCTAACCTCTATGACTACTTGCATTGCCTTACCACTTCTAAACAAGGATTTTCCTAAAAGGTTCTTGGATAGCTAAGTACTATGGACAATGCTGGCTGCACTTCGCTTGTGTGCTGTAACAATTTGGAAGCACTCCGATGTGTCAGTCATGAAAAACTTCATTCATAAACCCACTGAAGCTTTTACTAAGAAAATTCTGGTTTTTTCAGTGTGGCTGGTGGATGGATCCCACAGAACTAAATGGAATTTTTTCATCTATCATTGATATTGTATTCTGTAATGGCCTGATATCCCTTAATTTTTGTTGCTGTTCTTAGGTATCTGAAATACTGATCCAAAAGGGTTTTTTTGGCATTTTGGGAAACTCTGACAAGCTTCTTATTCAGAGTATTAACTACAAAACATTCTTTGGGCTTGCATCAAGTAAATGCTGATCTCTGGAACCAGAGATGAAATTCTGACATAAATACTCTGTGCTTTAATCAATCTGGTCAAATGTGCAGAGCACATCTTTCACTTTTACTGATGTTATCACAGTTTGCTACTGCCAATTGCGTTAAGGACAGTAATTGACTCGCTAAATTTTAAAATTTGTGGATGTCCACTAAAACAAGGAGCTGTATGGATCCCAGTGGTAACTGGATGACAAGATTTGACTTTCCTTCTGCCATGCATGCAGGTGATATATAGCATAAAGAGTCCTTTAATCTGGAAAGAGATAACGAGTAGACAAGGCGGTGTTACCAGTAAGTTGATATATTGCTGTGTACTGGCAGAAGGCAGGCTGTCCTCAAGTGTGAACTTACCCCTAGTTCTCCTTTGTTCTGAGTTTGTAATCCTGTGAGGAAAGGAATTGGAAACTTGAGTTTCCAGGAAGAGCAGGTGATGCGAGATATTTTGTGATGCAGGACTGTTAAATTGTGCATTATCAGCCGTGTTACAAGACGTGTATTTGATACCACAAAGTAGTGGAGCCGTTGATGGTGCAGGTAGTAGTTATGATTGTTACTGTAATTGTCAGTGCAGACACAGAGCGTTGGAAACCTAAGAAGGTTTATGCAGGGAAGAAGTGCTGAGGCTGGGTTGTAACTCTGAGAGTCCTCTAGCAGAGGAATGCTGTGTGACTTGGAAATCCTGAGAAACCACCACTGATCACATATTATAAATCGATGGAGAAAAAAAAACCGAAAGAAGTAACAATGGAAGCAGAACCCAAACACCTGATGGATTATCATGAGCATTACCCATATTCAGTTTAGAGCCTGAGAATTGAATAGAAACGGTCTGGCATAGACGTAACTAAATGTAGAACTATGATGATCACTGGCTGATTTTCCTGCTTGTTTCTCAAGTTCAAAGTGACCTTTTCTGTGAAAGAGAAAGCTGTTGCTCCCAGACGGATAGGAAGTGGTAATAGAGGTAATAGAGAAATCTCAGAACTGCACTACAGAAGTGCAAAGACATCACTTTTGTTGAATTTTAAGGCTCAATATTTTAGTGAATATTTAGAGGGAGGTTTGTTCAGAAGACCTGTCTGTCTCTTGAAGAAAATTTTACTTGTTGTAGAGCTCAGTATTGCCTAGTTGGCACAGAGCTTTAACTAATGCTCATGCCCAGTTTCTGATTGCTCACTAGTTGGCAGACACTGAATTTAGGTTGAAGTGCTCCAACTGTGTCTCCAGGCAGTGACACAGATGCTGAGCAGGAGAGGGCTGACAGGGAGAGAGGCTGGTTTATACTCCAACTCTATCCCTGCAGCTCATGTGGACACAGCCACACCTATGTCTGAGAGGAGGAGTCAAGCTTAAACAACGTAAAATGAGGTGTTGATATAGTCTATAATAATGTGGTTAGGATTTGGTTAGGTGTGGCTGGTAACTGGCCTAAACTTTGAGGAAAAACGAAGTCTCTTAATTACTCGTAGTTTGAAGGATTTTCACTTTTCAGTAAGTTCAACATATATTCTTTAAAAATATATTCCTCTAAGCTTGAACTCATATAGGTAGACAAGGGAATAAATGAAAGTTCATTAAAGAAATAAAATCTGATGGTGAATTTGGTCCCTACTTTTTCCAGTAATATAAACTACAGAATGTGGACAATATATGAACATAAAGAGGGCAAATTAATTCGGAGAGAATATTGAGAAGAATATAAATTAACTCTATTCTGTATATGAGTGCTGAGGCATAATGATTGAGCAATGAACTTTATTAGTAATATAATTTTGTCTGTGAGGGCAGCAAATCCATCCAGCTTTCAGATTTTCCAGTGAATTTGTACTAGTAAACCACATTTGCACTAATGATGGGACTTGTGGCCCAAGCATTGACCTGGGACACCGTGCAGTAACATTAAGACCAGAAATAAATCTAATGAATGGAGACAACTATTTCAATATACACCTTGGTAATTTCTCACTCTTCCTTTTAGCGGGACTATTTAGATCTTTGACCCTAATGTGCAGCCACCATTACTGCTGTTGTCCAACAAAGAAGAATAAATTGTCTAAGATGTAATGGAAGGTTATAAACAGAAAAAAAATGTCAGTTGGGACTGCATATTTTATTGTGATTGATGAGTTATTTTTCTTAATTATGATTTCTGTGCATAAAAGAGCTCTTCAGATGTTTTGATACCACACATCACCAACTCTGAACCTGACTTTACAGCTGAAACCCTGAAAATGTTGTTCATATTGTTGTATAGTAACATTCTTTTTGGGTATATCTATGCTGTACAAGTCAAAGGTGTGACTAGACCTGCAGGGTTTGATGCCCAAGTGAATGCTATGCAGTGTTGGTTATAAGAATGAGATCCTAAATATTTTTCCCGGTATCCCAGATAGGTTTTGAAGCGCAGAACAAGCGTGATGCTGAGCAGTTATGGGTACTCACCAGCTGGTTAATTATATCTGGATGTCACGCAGCCAAGGTTTGATGGAATACAGACAGACTTCGAGGAAGAAAACGGCAGGATTGTCTCTAAATTCTTGTTTGCCAAGTGGTTAATGTGGCTGCCAGCTGAAGGCAATTTCATACGCTCACATTAGTCAAATGCTCTCCATTGATGAAATTGTGGGGTGACTTGCTGCCTATAAGACATAACTTTAGCTCCAGTATTTGAATGTGTGGAGCAAACAGCTTCCACTGGCATGAAACAGTCCCTATATTCTCTGCAATTCCTGTAGGAATTTTGTCCACACAAACTGGTCCTTCAGTAGTGTTTCCTCTCCACTACTACTGGCTGCTCCACTGCCGGGTCCTCCTGCGTGGAAATATCGATGGTCAGAGAGTTGGGAGATTTTCAGTTTTACGTGGATTTGTCACCTTTTGATATTGTTGTATTCCTTTCCTTATGTCTTTCCTTGAAGCAATGTGCAGGATGATCCTCTTGAATTTACACCTTGACGTTTCCAGAGTCTAATCTTTTTAGTATCAGAACACATTGTCTGACTTCTGCAGCGCATTGTGGGAGTGGGGTGAGGGTTGGAATAATCTCTTCAGTGGCTTTTGAAAAAAATCAGCATTTCATGTGAGTATTATGGACTGTTTGTTTTGAGAATTCTGAGGATTAAACTTAGTGCATAAGCCATGAATAGGCTAAATCAGTGCAGCATAAGTAGCATGAAATAAAAAGATGCTTTGCTATTTTAGAACCAGGCTGTCCAGCAGGGATTACCACCTCCCTGTAATCTTCACAATGATAAACACGCTGCCTTTTTGCAACACAAGGGAGAAACTGACTTAATATTGACTGGTAATTCAGTCATAAACTGAATTTTACTGCATTTCATCTTTCAATTAAATCATTAGCAGCAAAAAAAATCACTTACTTTCACACACAGATAATTTTCAGTGCCTGGAACAGGTTAATCAACAGCATGTCCCCAGGTTCTTAAAGTACTGGGGGCAGAGGGTGTGCTTAGTTTTCGTGTCATTCAAGTGGTGGAAAGGAAGGAGAGTTTAGCTGGATGTGCTTTGCTGTGCACTTCTTTGTCACACCACACAATGCCTATGAAAACCTATAGTGCATTAAATAAAGGTAAATAAATGCAAAAACAGCTCTGTCTCTTTTGCATTCTATTTCCTACCTCACAGTCATATGAGCATCACAGGAATAACACTGGGTTTTTTCCTCCTCAGTCAGTTTTCCATTGAAGTTATTGATTTACAATCGCGAGAATGATAATTTTTTATATATAAATATATAAAATATATATTTGCATAAAAGATACCTTCAAGAAGGTAAAGGCGTGGAATTATGTTCCTAAATAGGGCAGTAGCTCCTTTCATCACAGCAGTGCTTACTAGACTAGAAAGCTTCCCAGCTTCCTGAGGAGGTCTTTCTCCTGTGTTCTAATTGTGGTCACCGAGCTGGCCTGACAGCTTGCTTTTAGGTGATCTAAAATTTGCACACAGTCTGATTCAGTGGTTCAATACATTTGACAAATAGGTCAGAAATCCTTTCTGTGTATTTGTGTCATTTTCTCATCCTAAGTTTGAGGACACTGCCTTGCTGCTTTACAGAAATATTAAGATGTATTCATTTTGAATGGCAAAGTGCATCAAAGGCCTTCAGTGTAAAGTACAAGAGCTGCTGTTAAAATGACAAAGGAGACCAATAGGAACATAAATGTCAGTACTTTCACAGGAAAAAGTACCTCCACTTTCCTTTTCTATCCCTTTGGCTTCAGAGATTTCTTTCTTTTTTTTTTTCTCCTTCTAAAGTTATAAAGCTTGATTCAGAAATTGTTTAGAATTCCTACTGCCAAAGGCTGAGTTATAAATAATTCTTCCCTCATTAGCTATTTTAAAGTTTAATAGTTTGAATGGATCTATGGAATGGATTTCAAAGGTTTAATAGTTGTAATGGGTCTATGGAATGTATTTCAAAGTTTCATATGAAGTTCTTCAGTAAAGAGTGAAAAATGCACCTGCAATTTAAAATTCCTAATGAGGCAATGAGTTCTTGAATTATACTTCAAAACCTGGATAATGTCATCATTTTTAAACATTTTTCAGTATTTTAATCTACATCCTGAACCTATTATAGAAAGTAAGAGAAAAATTTATTGGGGAAAAATATTTAAAAATGAGCTTTCAAAAGCAAAAGGTTAAATGTGTACAAAGTAATGCTAAATTGCATCAGTTATTACCCAAAATATTCGAAATGTCATCAGAAAAGAAGGAGAAGGAATGAATTTATGCTACCTGGGTCTCTGGGCTGTACTTTAAGACCACATTTGCTCAATATAGTATCAAGGCCAGAAGACTTAAGCAACTGCAGAACTTCTTTTACCCCTGAATCTTTAACTGAAGTAATTTCTTCTCTAAGCCTCTGCTCTGATTTATGATGGATTATAGGAATGGCCATCTGGTATCTGTATTTGCATGGATGGTGTCTCCATCACATTTTCAGGTTAACATCAAAATCTTACGTGATCCTGACGCTAACTTTAGGGGTGGTCAATTTTTTTCTTTTCAATATCGAACAATATTATTTCATAAAATTTCTTTTGCTGTTTGTAGTAGACCTGTCATTTGAATGATGATCTTGAACCAGAAGTATTTCTGTCAAAAGATGATGCTGCATTGCTGATGAAAGTTAACATCTGGGATCAAGCATTTTCTGATTTCAGCTCTTTCCTCTATAAATACAGACATTTAATCTCATTAAGTCTCACATATTACTGAGGAGAATATGAACTTGCAAGAGACAAACTTCAGCTGCTGAAACCCAACAATTTTCTTCTTAAATTGCAAGGGTATTTCTATTTATTCTTGAAGGTATGCCTTTGAGAAATTGAAAAAGAGAAAACAAAAACACTAAAATTACTGAATGGGAAAGAAGATGGATGTATGCATGGCAGAGGAGGGGAAAGGACGGAAGCACTGGAAAGAGTGTTAGTAGCTTTGGGAATTTCTGGAGTGATTTATTCATCCAGACTTTCAGACCTAGCATTCCAGCAGATGTTGTGTTTATTTATAGATCAGGCACTGCAGACAAGGCAATCCATCAGGTGAAGTCGGAAGTCAGGGTGAACAGTTGACTTTCAGTTCATGGAAATGAACACCCTGAACCACTGCATTGCGTTTTGTGGTGATAACTGCAGAGCATGTTCAGGAAAAAAACCACTCTTCCCTTCAGCCTGAGGTATGCAGGGAGAGAGGATGCTCATCTGTCTGCTTTTCTGAGTCTCCCTGTATTTACAGCATTCAGCAAATGCTCCTCACTGCGTGGCCTTGCTGTGTCAGGTACAGGGGCAGAGCACGCAGAAGCCTGTTCATTCCAGCACTCCAGAAATGACTGGACCACAATCCTCCTGCTCTAACTCCCATCTACCTTAGCGGGATGTTCACTTAACAAGTTCACAGTTGTTCTAGGAAAGCAGACCCCAATGAAACTGTGTGGTTTGCCCAGCGTCTTAGTTCCCCAATCATTGTGGTCTTTCTGGTGTGTTGCCTGGATTTCTTTCTTTCCTGGACTACGGAAATCAGAGAAAGAAGGAATTTCAATACATAACCTGTCTTGTCTCACCATGGTCTTGGAATGTGACTTCCAGGATCTGGTGCTGTAGTGAGTACCATTTAGGCATCACTGCAGGGACAGAGCTACTGAGGAAGAGGGAAAACCAAATGGACAAATATGATGCTGACTTAGAATGCTTCACCACTCTATTCTTCAATAACAACCCATAGAGTGCTGGGTTCTGTCTTTAAAACTTTAGAATGTAAGATATCAGGCATAAATATTTCTGACATGTAGATGCCTAACCTCTCAATGCTCATTTAGTTTTTCCATCATAATTTGTGTACAACATATCTTTTTACCCTGCGTTAATGAACACAAAATTATATTAATTTATGATACTTGCAGTTCTTTAAAAACAAAGAATTTATGAATGTAAAGCAGAAGTCTCTCTCTCTTCCCTCTCCCTAGTCTCTTTGAGCTTCATGATGTGTTAGGTTTGCTACCTTCAACAGGAAAAAGATAGTGCGATAAGAGAACCTACTCTAAGACTGAAATATTTCCATTCTTCTCTGCTCACATCTCTAATGAAGTTCTATGTACAAGTGTTCATTCTATGCTAAAAGAAAATTCAGAATGTGAAATCCTCCTCTGTCTATGACAGTGTTGACGAAGGTAATTAGTACAAAGATAAAGAATCTTTCTAATGCCTGAATCTGTATGATGCTACATCACCACGATACTGATGCACAAATTATTACTTAATCTCATCTTTAGGTTTTCGTTCCTGACTGTAATTTTTTGATCAGTTATGTTAGATGGACAGTGCTTTTTGATCCATTCACACAGTGCATTGAGTTTGCTCATCAATTTTCCTAAAATGAAAAGGACGAGTCAAATATTGGCTGTAGCCATTTTGCTTCCACTACCAGATCATTCTTTGATCTCTTTGCAGATACTGCTGAGAGAAGTCAGTAGGAATAATAATAGTACTTTTTATGATAATAAAAATTCCTCAACAGGAATGTTTCACAAATGACCTGTCTTCAGTAATTATCAGTTAATAAAGTCAGATAATATTTCCATCCATAAATTTTGTAAGTTTTGTAATAAAAGATGTAACGCTCAATTTTAGAAATCAGTATTTTTCTTAATGTTTTTCCTGTTGGTTTTTTTTTCTCCTTATATAAAATTTTTTTTTCCTAGCAGATTAACTGAAACTGACAGCAACCAAGTCTCTATTTTATGACTCGTGAATACTGAGGTACCAACAATTCAAGTGCTGTTAAATAAAATTTTTATGAAGTCTTTCTTCCAAGGACTTCCAAGTGCCTTATACTCATCGAGGTTCACTGCAAACATGGGAATTAAGTATGGCTGTACAAGGGACAGCCAAACCAGAACATAAAAAAATGCAACTGTCTTCTTCAGGTTCAGTGACGCAGATAAAGATTTCTATCATTCTGCATCAGTTTTGTCTTATTAAACCACATTTTCCTGTTTTGTTTTCTAAGCTGCTGGGTCAAGAAATAGATGCTATGAGTAAAGTTTGGGCTGTGTAGAAGCCACCCTTTCCTGCCTGATGTATCATCAAGCATAGATGTAACTGGCAGGAAGAAGATAGTAAATGGTCATCCATGATTTAATGACATAATCATAAGATGTTATAACCACATGGTTGCTTCAGGCCATTTCATTGTGTCGTGCTGTGAACCACCCATCTTGAGGTTTGTAGTTCTCTCTATCCCTGTGGCAGCACACCCTTGCTCACACCATCGCTCCCTGTTTCAGGTGTATTACGGACACTGTGCCCTTTCTGGCTGTTTGTACATTCAGAAATGGATCTGTCATTTCACAAAACATCCCCTCATTAAGGCAACACTCCCTTTGTCATCTTAAAACCCTCTGAAATGTGTCAGTTGTAGGTACTTGATAAACAGTGTGCTTGCTTCTCGGTGCTTGAAAGGGTGCACAGAGCACGTTTTACCTGGTTGTACAAGAGAATAGAGCAGGAACAAACCAGTGCATTGAGCTTGACAGTCATCTTTTCTGACAAATAATCTGAAACTGGAGGCAATAAATTGTCATGGTAGGTTTTCTATGCATCATACGTGCATTTGAGAGTATAAGTATGAAAATAAAAATGTAATCATTAGGCAAAGGTACCTGTTTTGAATAACCAGCTAGGCAAAAAATTATAATCCTTAAAAATTCTTTCTCATTTAATTTGTGTTCAGACTTTCCTTTCAGCTTGTATTATGCATCCAACTGTGAAAAAGGAATGTGCTTTCTTTTTATTTAACCAGAGTGCCTGGTTTTAATTTTCCTACAGTTTTTTGAAGGAGATTCACTAACTGCAGAATAAAAGGACCTTCAGTGACTGCAGTTGCTATTTTAACAAAAGCTGCTGAAAAACAATGTTTCCTGCATTTGGCAGAGCTACTGAGTTCACTGGATTTGGGGTCAGTCACCAAGATAGCCACAGAAATGGTGACACATAGTGGCCACTACTACCTTGAAGAAATAGCAGCACCAAGACTGAAGTGCACAATTGCTTCTGGAGGTGATCATAAGACTCCACGGCTGTCAGACAGACACACAGATCTTTGTGTTTCCACAGAAAGCGATCCATCACATCCCCCACCTTAATCTTCCTACTCAGCACCTGTAGGAACATTATGTTACCAGAATACTGCAGAAACTGCAGTAAGTTACCAGAATTCTGCAGAAAAAAGTGTAGTATAATACCAATAACACAAGACCGAGATGCATTCCCTGTCAAAACTAAATGAGCTGGTGACATTAGCAGGTTATTAAAATCTCAGCCTCTCATTCTTTTTTGCCTTATGAACAGATCAACACAATTCTTATTGTTTCTTTCTGTGAAATACCTAGACTTCTGCAGTTGTCTCCACTAGAGTCCTTGCTCACTTTTGTAGGTGGAATACAGCTGTGATGCAGAAGTGATTTCTTGATAACAGAATGCAATAATGAATATTGAAATTGTATCTAAACTAGAAAAACATTGAGAGCATTTGTATGGATAACACTTTATGATTAATTCATAGAATGGAAATGAAGGTACAAATATAGAACGTTACCTCATTAAAAAATGAAAGCCAAAAAGCCCAAATGAGTAATACTGCTTCTAAAAATGTAACTCATTAATCTTGACTCTGCCAGGAAACATGTATGATCTGGTACACATGCAGAAGTACTTACGATATTTCCCGTGGACCCGTTCCAGTAAACACAGTCACTGTAACTCGGTGAGTTGTGCTGGGTGCAGAAATATGGGGCTGTTTAGAGAGAAAGTAGAAGAATGTGCAGTAGGTGCTCACTTGCACACTCTAGCAGGAGAAGAACCAAGCCATCCAGCACTACATTTCCTATCATACTGCAAACAAAATGTTTGTACCTGTGCGTGAGAGGAATGTAACTCTGTAGGTTCAGCTCAGCCTGTGACTTTAAACCTCATGAATGATACATTTCACTTTTACCTCTGAACAATAGAAGGTATGTGCACTTGATTAGCGTAAACTGAGGGAGTAAATTCGTTTACTTATAATGTCTACAAGTATCAAAGTTTAAAATATCACAGGTAGACAAATTATAGCTCAATTCACAAATGTAGGCAGCATTTCTCTTCCCCATTCTCTGCATGATGGCATGCTCCCTTCAGGGCTGCTTTTGCCTAGATCATTGGGTTGGAACTTTACAAACATTTTATTTTAGTGACTTCCCTGTTTCCTAGCAGGAAAGCAGCACCTTCAAGCATTGCAAAAAGGCCTGGGTTTCATTTTCAAGAACACAGCTGAAAGAAATGAAGGACTCTGTCTCCCACTATCAGTCTCTATACAATTCATGATCTCCTGGTTATGGAGTAAACCCTTGGCTTTCTTTAGAGAGGAAGGAAACTGCACTTTTTTTTCTTTTTTTTTTTCTTTTTTTTTCTTTTTTTTCTTTTTTTTCATTTTTTTAAAAGTAATTTCTTAAGCCCATTTGTGAAAAAACTCTTGTTTCATCTGAGGGAACAGAATAGTGTTAATTTGTTTCTTCCTCTCTCAGATCTTAATGCCAATAAACCCAAATACTTTGTCCTTACACGACACTGTTTTTCATGACTAGTTTTTTTGTGGATCCTTTCTTTAAATAGTCCATAGACCCCTGGAAAGAAAGGCTGCAAACTGAAGTCCACTAACTACAGTTCCTTCATATCAAGTAGTTTCAAATGATTATTTAAGATTATTTCATTCCAAGTTTTAATAAAATAATACAAGTTTTCCTAGGTTTTAGAGTATTATCTAAAATAATCTGATTTATATTTCTATTCTGAAAAGAAAAACACATTACATAGTAATAACGTATCTCCTTTGTCCCAGGAATCCAAATAAACATTGGTCTCATTTTGGGACCATGTACATTATCAGCAGCTCTATATGGAAAATATATATATGTAAGAGTGTTAGGTATTCACATATGTTATTTATATATACAGAATAAAATTTTAGGAACTCTCCATTTGTAGCCTAGAAGGATAGTTAAACATGACTCATTCTGTAATTAAACTGAGGGAATATCTGCCAGAAAATTTGATTAATTTAGAATTGACTGAAGTTCTGCACTCTCTTTTGGTATGTTCTTCTTTCTAGGATACTTTAACAATGACTCTCAGACATATTCAGAGGAAAATTGTCATGTCCCATGTTAAGAGACTAATTTTAAAAAGACGGAAAAATTCTTGTGACTATAAATATAATAATCCTTTCATTTCATCACATGGCAGTTGTTTTCAGTCTTTTTTGTTCCAACTTTTTTTTTGAAGAATGGTGTTAATCCAGTGGAGGGATGGAGGAGATTATATTGTTCTTATGTATTCAAAGTTTCAGCTTTTCAGAGATGAATGGATGCAGTGCTCTTGAGTGAACTGTGGAAGAAACATTTATTCACAGAAATTACTCCTTTGGGATTCTTTGTGGTTCTAGAGGTCCAGTGCACATCCAGTTGCAAGAACAGAAAATAAAATGAGAAGAAATACAGCAGGTGAAGCTAGCAAGCAGGAGTGAGTGGGCAGGAGAGATGATTCAAGGTCTGCTCTAATCTGCCTATGGCTGTGGTCAGGTGATGAGAATGGCACTGATGCACCCAGTATCAAAATAAATGTCCCACGGGTAACTTGCCAACAGAATTTTATAAAAATACTATGCTTTGTCCCTCTTAAAAGCAATACCTGTGTTCTGGGGTTAGTAATACCTGCTGTTAAAACATAAGAAAAATTCTCGCTTACACAATTTTTTCTCATTAAGAAAAGATGTTCTTGTGACTAGATCTTTATGATTACAGTTGATTCTAGTTAGAAACTTATAACATGTAGCATTACTATTTTATTTTTCTCTTGGAATAGCACACTGTAATCCCCTGGCAACCTCATTTTCAGGCCGAGGACTGCATATGCTAATGCTGAGCTTTATTTGAATGAAAATGCTCTAAATTTTCCTGCATGAACAGTAGTCTTTGAAACTCCGAGACTGGAAAGAATTGCAGAGAAATCTGGAAAAGTTCTGTCTGGGAAGGGCAGCACATTGTCTTAAATGTGTTTAAGATATTTAAATGTGTATGCATTCCTCTAAAATAAGAGTTTTCTTTGCATCTTGCACAAAGAAAAGTACCTATATTTATAGGTATTGCAATGAATTTTTATTTGACTTGCATTAAGCAGTATTATTAACAGAGTGTAAAGGAGGCAGAATTCTTAACCCAGAAGTAAAATACATTAAAAAATCTGTCAACCTTGTTGAGCTGCAGGTGTATGAGAAGCCTTTTGTGTTGGGATCCTTGGACTACTTCAACCTGTATAACAAAGCTCCTGTGATCACCAGCAGCTGCTGAAGCACCTGGCCTTCCTTCTCTGGAGTGTTTAAATTGAGACTTTGGGCTGCTGAGCAAAGGGTGCATCTTTCACCATCTGCTCTCTTTCCTCTGCTCTTTTGGCATTGCACAAACTGTTTTGAAGGAGAAGGAGGAAGCATGAAAAAAATGCATTGCTTCCCATTAAAGTGTTGTGGCCCTTTATGTAATTAAGAATAAGAAAATACAAAAATCCATTCATGATTTTTGTCCAGACCCGGATCATGAAGATAAACCTATTTGCATCATGTGCTTCCCAGCAAAATCATCTGTTTTGATTTATATTCCTGATTTGAAAGGTATAATGAATGCTTGGTCTGAACACTATGTAGGACAACGACCAGGTAGTGTTTCATCCATCTGCATGCATGGAGCCAATTATGCCTAATGGATTATGAGATGAAGGGCTTAGTGCAGTTCGTTTGCAGAAGCATTGAAGAATGGATTTGTCTTTGTTTGCCTTCAAAGTGTTAGTAGCTCCTAGGGTTATATGGTGAACAGCTGTTTTAAAAAGAAAAAGCAAAGAGGAAAGCTGTGCTGAAATCTGCCTTATTTTTAGCATTCCAGGAAATCGTACAAAGATTTGGACTGAAAATAATTCTCATGGACATACCGTACAGGGGATGGTTTCTACGGATAATTTCAATTATTTGCAAATGAAATTTCATTTTACAAAGACAAATCTTGAAAACTTCATATCAAAATTTGTACCATAGGAAAGAGGTTTTACCCTGAGGTTGTTCTCTCTCCTTCGGCTAATTTCCACTCTTCGAGGTGACTGAGGTGTGTAATATATATAAAGCTTTTAACCTGGTTTGTGCAAAATGGGCAACATTTGTAGCATGCTCTGTCTCCCTGAGAAACCTGCCACCTGAAGAAATGTCTTTGGTTAGTTCTGTTTTGCACACAGGTAGGTCTGTGTGCTGGAGTAAAAGTTACAAAAATATGAATCCTTTTTGTGTAACATATTCCCTTAAATTTTTTTCTACACAAGTGGATCTGGACTGCTCCTGCTGGAAATAGGAGACAAAAGTGGCAGCTGTGCTCTGGAGGGCAGGGGCTGAACATATACTTTCACACTTTCTAAAATACAAAATGAATATTTTTCCTACTTGATCTTTTTTTTTGATTTTTGCTATAACTGCTACACTGCCCTATGTGGTTAATGGCATTCACTGGTCACTTCAGGGAACTGCTTTGTATTTTTTGCCCTTTTGATTTACAGCAGCAGCAGTTTAGCAATTTTTCTATAAAAAGAGTGTGTGTCTGTACACACACACACACACATACACACACGTATGTATACACATACCTTTAAAAAAATATATTATATATATGTATTTGATGCCTGTCTCAGCCACTGCAACTGCATACCATGGCACTTGTGAAAAGTGAAATTTCCATTATAGGTATTAAATAGGATGTAAATAGATACTAAACCAGTAGGAAAATTAAATGCTAGGGAAGACCCCAGGAAAGCTAATGGAAATATTCACTTGAACGAAGGGAATATTTTCTGTTCAGGATTTTAAAGAGCGTGAGTTGAGGTGTTTGCAGCAGTGAATTGGGTTGTTAACTGGATTAATACAGTATAATCAACAGTTTGGAAGCTTCTCTGGTTTATACCCTATTCAGTAACTGCAGCCTCTAGAAACCATTCACTAGTGAAGTTGCAATTCTTATGCAATTTAGTGTCATTCTTGACTGCCAAGGTAAAAGCTTACTTTATGAAGGGGCAGTCATTAAAAGACAAAACTGGAATCTGAATCTCATTTCTCCTTGAGAGTATAAGTGTTTTTTTAATGTACACTTGATGTATTTGACCCCTTCATAAGTGGATGCTAGCAGCTTTCTTTGAGATAGATTTTTGAACGTTTCAATTTCAATGACCACTAATTTCATTTTTTTTATCCCTCGTTTGCATGTGCAAACCATTCTCACGTGGCAGGACTGTCACAAATGAGAATAGAATCCATAGGTGGCAGGATCTTAAAGTGCTTCACTCATGGGAGGCCTTATGCTTGTAGCTGAACATATTCTGTAAGAGCTTGATTGGGAAACACATGAACAGGTTTGTAAGTGCAGAAAGAAACTTCCATTTGGTAGAGATTAAACAGGGCAGTGATTCAAAACAAGGTAAACATCCGCAACAACTACCTGCAAAATCATCACCATGTGGTGCTTCTAAGAAACTAAACCAAGGAGCTGCTGCTCTATTATTATCAGTTTCTGTGAGTCTTTCTTGACCAGAAAATTGGAAATAGAGAAGGTTTGATGGCTTCTTTGCTTACTCTCCTCTACAAAGTCAGTATAACATAACAGTAATGATGTATTTTACCATCCATCTTTCCCCTACTGGGAAAGATTTGGAAATCAGTAGGTAAAAAGAGATAGGCCCCTATTGCAGTAGGCTGTTGGATATATTTGTGTTTGTGAAATACCTGGGAAACTGGACCAGACTTTTGGAAGTATAAATCAGTGTCCTTGCCATGGCTGTGTATGGAACACACCAACAACACTCCCTAAGTCTTAGATGTTATGTACAGGACATGGCTATGAACTTCCTAGAAGAAGGAAACAGTCTCTTTAGAACAAGCCTAGACTAGGAAAAGTCATTACTTTTTCTTCTTTTTTTCCTTTTTTCTGAACACGTCATTCTTTTGACACCAACTGCACGCTACCTTCTGCTAACCCAGTTCTATTTTAGTAAGAAATATCTGAACCAGGAATTCTGTCTGGTACTTGCAGAAAATGCAGCATATTTAATATTCTAAAAATGAACTTAGAATCTCATCAGAACCGTTTGACATCCTGGATGTTTTGCCAGATCTTCCTAAATGTAACACTGCAAAGAAAAATATGACCCTTAAGGTAGTATATCAGTAATAGAAGAAAAGTAAGAAGTTGCTTGTCATGTATGGTAAGATATTTTGAGACACCCAGCAGGATGTAGATAAGGGAGATGTATTGAACTTGTGTGTCTGAGCTCTATGGGGGAAAAAAAAAGGAATAAATTCAGAAAAGCCATACTCCGAGGATTAAAAAAAACCCCAAACCCCTAATGCGTAACATATGAAAAATCAGCTTATTCTTTAAACGCTAATTAAAAATGATGTCTGAGGACAGAACTGGCTGCTTGAGAACACTAGGACTGGCAGGGTTAATTTGTTTTTATACTTATTGCCATGCAGAAAATGTTGTTATGGAAACCAAATATATGTTATTTCTTAAATAAATATTCTCTCAAGGCCTCTGGAACAGAGGAAAGAAATTGAAGCTATTAGTGTTATTGTTGCTGTTGGCGGTCTGAAATCCCAAAGCTGGGATTCTAATTGAAAATCCAAGTATTTTGGCTTCCTGGTTTTATAGTAAAAATGTGGAAAGACAGTACCATTGTTATCTCCTTTTAAACACTATGAAAAACTGGGAAAGGGTCTCCAAGATGCCTCTGCTTAAAGCATCTTGAGGTTTTTCCTAGTTTGGGAAGGCTGCAAGCCAAGAATAATTTATGTAGAAATTCACCAGGTGAATTTTCCGTATGATTTTGCTGTCTCTCAGATGTTTCCTAAATCCAGCCTGATAAAGATTGATGCTGAATAGGATTTCTGAATGGATCTGGACCCTCATGCTCATTGAAAGAATCCATGCTTGGTTTGTAGGGTTTCTGTCTTTTATCCTGTGCGAACTCATCAGTCTCCAGAATTCAGACCAAACCTGTAGGACATTTTCTGGAGAAAATTTGCTGCTTTAGAAATTTGTCATACATGTGTGTTATGGTACATAAATAATCATGATGGAAAGGGGAAACTTGAAGGACGTTTCTGATCTTCTGATGTAAGTAGTGGATGAGAAAGACATGGTGACAATAAAGGCTTGGTCTGGGGTATGTTTTCAGGCAGTGACACTGGTGAAGCACGAACAATGGCTGAACTTATCACAAAGGCTGGACTTGTCACTTGAAATTGTCAAGGCCAAATTGGTTCTTTCAGAGTTCTTTGTTTTATTCATTATGGAGATGGAGAGGACAGTCAGGATGTATGACTTGCATTAGTCCTTCCTGGGAACAGATTCTATGGCCTTCAATCTGTTCCATTTTCTTTTCTCATGGGCCATATGCAGCACAGAATTATTTATTTTGCTATTATGCACTAGGAAAAGCCATTTAGAGAGTAAATGCATTGGAATCCAAAGCCTTGTATAGGTATCTGTAATATCAGGAAAAAAAATTCATAATGTATTTTTTATGATGCATAGTTTGGTTTTGGATATCCTGCATTCATGGAAACAAAACTCAGAATGAAGCTGTTAGGAGCTGTCAATATGTTTTGCAGAGTTATATTAAAACCAGCAGCTGTAATCCTTAAATTATTAGAGGAATATCCTTTAGAAGTGGGGAGAAAATTCTTCATCTGTATTATGCCTGCAGTGACAAGAATGTTATTGGAATTCCATCTCTAGTTCCAGACATCAAAAATTAGAGCAAAGCATTAGAAAGAATTCAGGAAAGAGATGTGAAAAACCTGAAAGCAGTGGAAAATATGGCTTCTAATAGCAGATTGAACTTTGTTCAGTGACTTTTGGGGGGAAAGATAAGGAGGCAAGTTGAGCTTAATTAGAGTCACCCTACTGAGAAGATCTGAAATCCGACAATGTCTGTATGTTTTATTGTGTATTTTTTTTATTTCACTTTTGAGCTGCAGCCCTAGCTATATACTTATAACCTAGTATGTTACAGCACATCACAGGAAGTAGTTTAGTCTTTTTAATCAACAATTCTCTGACCCCTATGCCAACAAAAATTCAACTGCAGTAGTGCCTTATAAGATATATTAATTTTAAGTAGTCTTTAGGTTCTTTGCATAAAGGTAGAATATTAAGAATATTTTCAGCAGAAGAAGCCTCTATTACTTACTTCTTGTATTAAAAGTAATTATTTTTTTACCATATGGTAATACGTCAGTAGGATCAGAAGTGTACATAGGCTGTTTCAGAATTCATTGCCAGATGTTTTGCATTATCCATGCAAACCTTTGCAGACGTTTCCTTGAAGTGCAGCTGCAAGGTTAATTTGTTTCCATTGAACCTACAGAGTACTAGGCTAAAAGAGTACTTTGAAGGAAAGTAATAGCTCTGATATTCTTTACACTGATCTAGTTAGTCATAACATGTTTTGCTCCTAAAGTTTCTTTCTATTTGTTCCAATTCCCTTTATTTAAGTCTCCGCTATAATTTTCAGGGATGACGGAAGTGTTGATTACAGGGGCATTTTCAGGTTCAATAAACATTATTATTCCACATTTGAAGAGCTAATACAAAAATTAAATCCAGCAAACAAGAATGTAAATAGGAGAGTGAGTTCATGTGCCGAGAGTATATAAGCAAAGTCATATCATCTCTGATTTGTCAAGCATAACTGAGTCCCTTAGGGTGATTATGCCTGGCCAGTCAATCTGGTGAATATGCAGAAATACTGAGAAAAATATCTGAAATAACTGGTCTTGTTTTGGTAAGGTTTTGGGTATTCTTTATTTTTTTCATCAGTTTGTGCTGGTAACAATCTATCAAATCTGACTAATTTAAAATTGCAGCTTGTATGAAAAGAGATTTCTCTTGGCTTTAGATACCAGGTTGCTTCTGTTCCTACCTTAAATTTCTGCAACCATTTTTCTTTTAGGAAATAGTTTTGAGTATTACCCATCAGCTTGCAATTTTGCAAAATGGGATGTCACATATTCAAACAAGCTTCACTCCGTAAACTGTTCCCAGATTCATATTTTAGAACCTTTTATTCATCTTTAACTCTTGAATGACCTTTGTCAGCTGTCACTGCCGGCTGAGGATCGCTGTGCTTGACAGTCGCTGTCAGTTCTGAGGAGACGTAAATTCGTGTGCCATATTTCACAGGCTGAAAGACCCAACATGTCTTATCTGTGGAATAAATCAAGGAACAAAAACAACCACCCACATGCACAGTAAATACTATTTCTGCAGAAAATATCTTGCCCTACTTACTATCTAAAATAGTCACAAATATTTAATGTGCCGCAAGATTAAAATAGCTCAAAGTGACATTTGGATGGCATAATAAAAAGGGTGGTGAAAGGTCTGTAAAGTCTGGCTTGGTGAGAGATTCTGTGCACAAGAGAGGATCCAAAGGGTATGGATATTGTTGTTGACTGATGGAAGTAACTACTCAGCTTTTTGAGAGAGGAGTACATTTTCAATGAACCCATCTGGTTTTCTAAACCACTGATGAGCTGTAGAAAAGTTCCTAATACTTATGGCAAGATTACTGACAGAATGGTAAGATCAGGATTCATTTTAAGTTAAAAAGTAATATCAGAAAAAGCCATCTGGCTAAATACTATATTCATATCTTAAATCATATTTTTTGATTTCTGTAGTGAAAAGTAATGAATAGTAGTACTTTTGTACTATTTGCCAGGGAAATTTTCACAAATCTGTAGTAATTAAACAATTTGGACATGTGGTATTGTTATACTAATTGGCATTAACTGGTGGTTTTAAACAGGTATCTATTGTAATGGTATTTGACCAAGAAACTCAGAATTCAGTAAATCATCAGAGAACCAAATTCTTTGAGCATGACTCTAAAATCTTCATTGAGCTGACATATTAAAGGACAAGACTGATTCAGAATTACATAATTCTCAACTGTTTTTTTTTCCTCAGCTGAAAATGGAGGAAAATATTAGAAGCCAAGACAATGCTTTGGACGTTTAACATGATCATAATTTTTGAAAACTTCTGAAACATAAGACCAGGTTGAATAAGTTAGACTGGTACTAAATTGTAATGAAGGATTTGGGACCCAACTGTACTGCTTTATTGCTGGTCAGAAAACATCAAAAGCCAAATCAAATTGTTAACTCTCCTGAAGTGTGTCCATGTTTCTGTGTGCCTGCATGTCCAAGTATATTTATATACATAAATAAGTGTAGAGAGAGAAAGAATTATATTCCATATGTTCAAGTGATTCATTTAATACATAGATATATATTTTCTGGGGCATTTTTTTGATGAGTTAAGGTTCCTAGGATGATTCAGTGTGTTTCAATGCTGTTAAATCCCTCTGTTGAGATAGTTTCTCGGGGATGCTGGAAGACAGAGGTAGAGCAGAAGGAGCTCACAGATTGTGTCTTTCTTCCTGCTTTCAGTTCTACCTATCGTGGAGGAGCAGAATATGAGAGGGAACGGTGAGCTGAGCTCTCAACACTTTTTTCTACCATTCTCATTTTCTCCCAGTTCTTTAATTTACAGATTTACTGTGGGACCTTGGAGAATCAGGGACGCACATTGCCGCTGATAAAGTGATGAGTTTTCTTTTTCATTTACTGTGTGCCTCTTGATTTGTGTGTTTGCATAAAAGTAAGGGCTAATCTGGTAAAACCTCTTTTCCCATTTAGAATCAGGTAAAAGAGGGAAAACAGCTATTTCTGGAGCTTTTGAGGAATATAGTAAACCCAAGAATTAATAAGGGAAACTTTGTTAAATTTTGATTTACTGTTTTATGAATGGTACCTCCTGGAAGCAAAAAGGAGCTTAAAATTCATGACACCAGAATTGAGATTTGACAGCAAGTGGAACTTCTGAGTCTGGTAATGAAATGTCTGATACCAAAAACCCAACGGGTGATAGCTGAGTGCTAACCTTTGCTTGCATTTTCATCTTCAACCATGTAGTTTCTGCCCGAGATGTAATCCTAATGTCCTGAATTTCATCTCTTCAACTTCACAATATTTTACATTTTTTTTTAAATTTACTTTTTTCACTAACTATTATCTAATTAGAAAATTAAGGTCTCTGTGTTGTATGTGGAGACAAGAGGGGCAGCCTGCTATCTGAGGGAACTACTTTTCATTTTCCATAGAAATAAAAAGCAGAACATTTTCAATTCCAAACCTCAAGACACGTGCTTTTCCCATGCATACACAGTAATTTAGAGGCCGGAAGGTTTATTCTGTTTAGAGAATCAGAAGTATTGCAAGCTATGTACAAAACTGAAAATAAGGAGAATGCTTTTTTACTTCCATGGAATCATTAATTACCTGGCGGAAATTAGCCCTGAGATCTGTGAACTGAGGAACGGATTGACATTTCTTTTTCTGTTTCTTCATCATCACACTGAAATGACAATTTATTCAGCTTTTAAGGATGAAACTCTTACAATCCTATAATCACAGAATTGTTTCAGTTGGAAACGCTCCTGCCACAGTAAATAGTGAAACTTTAATAGGCTGGCATTACTGATTAATAAAAAGCTGCTTCTACAGGCCAAGAATACCGAAATATAAGGCCAACTTAATCCCAAATGAGCAATCTTCATGCTAAGACTATTCTGCCATAAATTCACAGATCTGTCTCTCACTGATGTCAGTGGAAATCCTCTGGCAAGTTAGAATAGTATCAGTCCCTAAAGAATTACATGATTTAGATACCAAAGGACAACTAATAAAAGAAACATGTAACAGTTGAAATAAATTTAATCATTTCAAAAACTTTAAGTGCCTTTTGCACTGATGAAATAGATGTAAATTGAATATGACATCGATTTTGAAGTAAAAATCCGGACAAGATTTTTCAGAGAAACAATCTGAAGATATTCGTACAATTATATTAACTTAACTAGCAATTAGAGCATGAAAATTTAGTTGTGAAAATGAAACAGAGAAGATTGCTAACAGCTGAAGATATACCCAAAAGGAAGGACACAGGCTTTTCTCTTCCCCCACTGATGTGTCTTTTCCCATTATCACTATTTAAAACACCAGTGACTGTGTATCACAACCACTGCTCTGTCTCCTCCTACATTTTCCTGACCTATTTATTAGGATGTTGGCAAATTTCCAGCCCTCTCCAGCAGTGATAATTCATTATCTGTGTATAGAACAGGGCAATCTATCAAGCTATGAGATTAAATTGGTGATGAGAAAGTATTTTGGAATTTGGATCCAAATTGCAAATACGTTTTTATTTAAAGTTCTTTTTGAGATGAGATTTGGACTTAATTTTATCCATCTGTAGTTCAAAGTTTAAAGGGAAATTACTATGAGTGCATTCAAATGCCTCTCTTTCCATTTTCTCTTTTATCAGCTGTCACAGAGACTCCTTGTTTGAACAGAACTGCTTATCAACACTGGTCAGAATGGAGATTTTTTTTTTAATTTGTTTTCAATATTTTTTCTATGTTTCTCAATTTTTTAAACAAACAATATAAGCAGATCTTTCAGAAAAGCACTTTGGAATTAAATATATATATTCCTTTTCAATCAATTTTGACGTCTTTCAAGCTTCCTGATTATTTTTAGAAAAATCCAGAATGGATCTCTTGGGGAAAAAAAAAGAAAAGAAAAAAACCCCCTAATATCAGAAGTGGTTTTTGGCCTTGTAACAATCTGTAAAAAAGAGAACGAGCAGAAAATGTATCAGGCTAGCAGCAATGATGCTACTTATGGCATAATTACTTTGGAAAATATTGAGCTGGAAAAACTGTTATATTACTGGAAAACATCTGCAGTGCTGTGAAAGTCAAGTAAGAAGCAAAACTTGAAGAGGAACCCCTTCTGATCTTGATAACAGTAGAAGTGTCACTAGAATAGAATCAGACTTTTACTACTACTACTTGTTTGGAAGAAAAAAAAATCAGTCAGCATTAAAATCAAACACAGAACCCTAAAAGACCCAAACAAACCAAACCAAGAAAAACCCCACAGCAAACAAAGTGTATTTAGCAGAGTTTTATAAAAATTTCCCGATTCCAAACAATGGAAAGTTTGCAAGAAATCACAGGACCCATTCTTGTGTAAAATTCTGAGACGCATTTTTCTATAACAAGTATTAAAAGAGTTGCACACCATTTTTGAAATTAACATCCTTTATTATTGTGAAAAATCCTTATTCTACAAAAACATCACAGAGGATTAGCAAAATTCAAGCAGCTTTTTAACCAATGGCAATGTGGATATGATTGATTATCTCAATACCCAGTAAGTAAAGAAATACCTTTTGTAAGAGCAAAGAGCAATTGATGTATAGAACCAAAAGAGTGGTCAGATGATACGAAAGGTTAGGTCATTATCCCTGTTGGAATAGAATGTGTGAGCTCGTAGTTCCCTACGGATTTCATAGCCTAGCTGAATAGTCACTGACCTTTAATTTGTTTGAGTTAAGTTTCCAAATTTAAGGCTGAAATTTTGTAGTTGAACAGGAACTTCATCTTCTATTTAATTTATTATATTTGTTCAGCTGTAATTGCTATGCTCAACTCTGCCACCTTCTCATGTGTAAGAGATTAAAGCAAGCATAAAACCAAATGCTGGCTATAGAGACTCTTTTGACACCCTCACCGATGCACTATAAATCTCTTCAAGGAAAGGGTTCTGTTGAACAAAAGTATTATTTTGTAACCTATAAGGTACATTAGAAAAATTCCTACTGCCACCTGCAAAATTCAGGTATTTGTGGCTTAGAGTGAAAAGACAGAGTAAAGGTTGATAGATTTCAAGTTCTGTGCTGAATGTCATGACATAAATCACGTGTAAATTCTGTGGCACTAGCTGTCCTCTACCTTAGTACCCATATATAATCTGTGCCATTTTGAAATTCTGCAATTTCGTATAGTCTCGTGTGGCTGTGAAGACAATTCCAGTTTCATATAGTGCTTTTTCAGCAGTGCTCTTCAGAGGTTAACATTGCCACAACTCTGTATCAGTTCACTAAAGCAGCACTTTTTAGTGGATTACTCCAGCTGAAGATACCTTGCTGTTAGAAGTGGCTCTGGAGCTTGAGTAAAACAGCTGTGTTATGTGAATCAAAATGCTGGATATGGTGACAACAGCAATGACCGAGTTTACCTGTTCAGCTTAATGGTTGTACCTTCTCTCAGATAATAACATTTCTGAAAAGACACAGAGGTTCACAGTTCCTCTCTGAACTCAGCAGCTGTGTGTGACACGATAGGTTTCTGCAAGGTCAGCAACAGTTCACACCATGCTACAAAGTTCAATGTACTTAAATGGTGAAGGTGACATTTGTGAAATGATTTGATAGTTTCTTGCAATAACACTGAAACTGAGTTCTGATTCAGTCATTGAATTGCCCTTGTGGTTTTGTATATCGCATTAGATTTCTGTTGCAGAGCCTGAAGAAACTGTCATGCTTTGACAAAGCTACAACTCTGCGGCAGATGCTGATTAAAATAAATAGACCCTCATAACTAAAGCCTGCACCATTTTTCATAGTATGGGATTCTCTTCAGATGCTGATTTATTGGAGACTTAATCTTTGTGTTTATAATGGCAAACTTAAGGTGTTTACAATAATGCAGTAAATGAAAATTATCAACTGCTTTAAATAACTTTATTTTAAAAATCAGTCTTTAGTGAGGTTGTGCATTCAAACATCTCATGTTCTGTTTCTTACTGGAATAAATCAAGGAAACGTTTATAACAAACTCTTATCGCTATTTCTAAGAATACTGGAAAGGTTCACAAAGCTTTTGAGGTAAACATTTCAGATGAGTCTCTTTTGAGAGCTGCTGTTGAGTGTACATTGCTTCTGCTGGTTAACCCAAGGCAACTGTCGCTGTTTTTTCTTCCAGTTCAGTTGATCACAGTCTGAGATGACTCATTTCCTTTTGTCCATCTTTAAAATGTGTTTAGAGCTTTGAGAAAGATTCATGGAATGCCAAATCACAAAAGAGAGAAATATATTTTGAACTGTACCATTATATCTCGGATATTTTCCTATTCTGAACTCTAAAGAGAAGGATCTAGCCATATAAATTTATTTACGTGTAGCCTTTTATAACCTGCTGAAGAAATGGCAGCATATCATGAAACTAGAGAGCCACTTCTAATTTTCATGTCACTTTGTACGATGATGTCATTCCCTTGCAAGAGAAGTCATTTTTCTACAATAACTAAACTCTTCTGTTCAAGCGTATTTGCTATATACTCCAGTTATTTTTTTTTTTACTTCAACCTGCATATTTCAACTAAGTGGAATATTTGAAAATCTTGTTTAGTACTCATGCAAAACCACAGATCTGTCAAATTTTTATCTGTCCTGTGGAATCACAAAAATTTTGAAAATATCTTATATTATATAGTGTATCGATAAAAGATATCCCAACAGTTTTCTGCTTGTTGTTCTGTAGTATCTAGAACTAGATGCTTCAAAGGAAGCTGTAAGGTTGCTTCCACAGGCAGATGGATAATGTGATCCACATTAGGTCACAGTGAATCCTCAATAGATTAAAATGACTTCGAATCTAAATCTTAAAATGTGAATCTTAATGATTTACCGCAATGTTGCTTTCATATTCATGGATGTTTACACAACTGTACAGTTTCAGCTTGATTTTTATCAAATTCTTGACCTCTGAAACAACAAAAACAAAATCAGTCATTTTCAAGTTTTCCACCTTTTCTTTTTGTTATGTCATTAAAAAACTCTTAGACCCTAACTTTGCTTTCTCTACATCGTTTATCCTGATCTGTTTTATTATATGCCTCCTTTGATCATTTTTGTTGGTATTCTCTGAAAACATGGCAGATAATTAATGGGTACAATTTTAGACATGACTGAAAAAATTCCTTTAATCAGAAAATTCTTTCCAATCACAGTAGCTAAGTTTCCATTGATGTAATAAAAATATGATTATTTATTTCTCCTCTGAAACTTGCCTTTAAAAAGCATAACGCTTTACATTAACAATGGGAGGTTTTATTTTAAATTGCTTCCAGAAATTCTTCTATATCTTGACATAGAAGATATTGACTTAGAGGTTTAGTTAAGACGTTGTATTGACGTAGATATTATTGACACAGAATTTTAGTTGCTAAAGGTCATTCATCTGCAACTGTACTTGATCATTTATAGAAAAAAATAGAGCCTTCTCTCAGTGATGTCTGTCAAAACATTCTCCTGTCCATTTGTGCCATTGATTTGTGCTTTTTCAGACAGGCTCCGTCTGAGAGCAGGGATGAGGAGCAGCTTCTTGCAGTTTGTAAAGTTTACTGAAAGATTCAAGGTGTGGCTTTATGCTGGATCGTCACTGGGATCATTTCAGGGTACCGAAAACAGAGTAAATCATTAGCAATGTGCACCAGCAGCCCAGAAAGCCAGCTGTTTCCTGGCTGCACCCAAAGCAGAGTGACCAGGAGGATGAGGGAGGGGATTCTGCCCCTCTGCTCTGCTCTGGTGACATCCCACCCAAAAAACTGCATCCAGCTCTATGGTCCCAGCACAGGAAGGACGCGGACCTGCCGAAGCGAGTCCAGAGGACGCCACCAAGACGATTACAGGGATGGAGCACCTCATGTATGAGGAAAGAATGAGAGAATTTGGATTGCTCAGTATGGAAGAGAGAAGGCTTTGGGGTTGTCACCCAGAAGGGAGCCTGCGAGAGAGATGGAAAAGGACTTTTTATAGGGGATGTAGTGGCAGGCCAAGGGGGAATAGCTTCATGCAGAAAGACAATGGGTTCACATTAGATATTAGGAAAAAATTCTTCCCTGCAAGGGTGGTGAGACACTGGCACAAGTTTCCCAGAGGAACTGTGGCTGCCCCGTCCTGGGGCCAGGCTGGATGGGACTCTGAGCAACCTGGTCTAATGGAAGGTGTGGCTGCTCATGGCAGGGGGTTGGAACTGGATGATCTTTAAGGTCCCTTCCAGTAGTAACGATTCTATGATTATAGGATTGTAAGAGTTACATCCTTAAAAGCTGAATAAGTTTTCATTTCAATGTGATGATGAAGAAACAGAAAGAGAAATGTCAATCCTTTCCTCAGTCCACAGATCTCAGGGCTAGTTTCCTCCAGGTAACAATCCCATGGAAGTAAAAGAGTATTCTCCTTATTTTCAGTTTTGTACATAGCTTGCAATACTTCTGATTCTCTAAACAGAATAAACCTTCCGGCCTCTAAATTACTGTGTATGCATGGGGAAAGCACGTGTCTTGAGGTTTGGAACTGAAACTGTTTTGCTTTTTATTTCTATGGAAAATGAAAAGTAGTTCCCTCAGATAGCAGGCTGCCCCTCTTGTCTCCACATACAACACAGAGACCTTAATTTTCTAATTAGATAATAGTTAGTGAAAAAAGTAAATTTTAAAAAAATGTAAAATATTGTGAAGTTGAAGAGATGAAATTCAGCTCATTATGAATATGTCTTGTACAATTCTGTGACTGGGAATGTTTTAGCAAAATCTACAAAATAATGTCCCTTTGTGTATGACTTTAGAATATGTCGAGAGGTCTAACTTAGCAAGGATAATCTAAAATATAGAGTAGCTTAATGGGATTTGTGAGATTTGGGTTCATTATGTCGTTCTGCCACAGATTTCAATATAGTGTATTCTGCTTAAAATGAGTGCATTTCTATCTCAGAGAGCTGTAGGACTGAACAGTGCACAGATATTCTGTTGATATACACTAAAAATATCTAGATTAGCATCCAGCTCCGTGTTGTCTCTGCGAAGGCACATTTTGATTTAAATGGGATTAGCAGTGTGCACGAAGTTAAGCATGTCCATAAATGTCTGCAAGGCTTTAGTTACTCAGTGCACTCATTATCTCAATTTGTTGTTTCATGGAATTATTCCAAGTATCTCATCTAATCAGATTTTCCTGGAGGCACAACATATGCCCACAATAGCATGAGCTATATATAGCTCCTTCCATATTTATGAAAAATCAATGGAACATTTTTATTGCCAGTGAATGTATGTATCTGTGAATTACCCTGCAGGAATTAGAATCGCTCAATGAGATCACGGTGTGAATTCCCATGGGTATAAAGCTGAGGTAGAAGTGTCATTTTTTTACATAAAAGCACTATAATTGAAGGCAATTTATAAACAAACTTATAGAAATGTGTTATAAATAATATAAAATAGATATAAGTATATAATTAAAGACTGATTTAATTAAATTTTAAAATAAACTTGACACTGCTGCTTGTATACTATTCACAAATATGAGCCACAGATACAGACAAACACTATCATTATGCTGAATGAAAATGAGCCACATGCTCTTCATTGAAGACGTTTTGCCCAGTAGTAATACACGTTTGTTTCAGGTACTTCTGAATGACTAACCTTTGGTATTTAGCTTGAAATGCAGTTGGCAAACAGCCCAAATAATTCTGTTCTCAGTAATGCTATTGTAAATCTGTTGAATTACTTTATATTATTGAAAGGGGAGTAGAATGTGACAGAAGCTTATGGCCTATTTCTACTGACTTTGTTGCTTTCATCTACAAAGGCAGTCATAGGAATCAGTGAAAGTATGTATGGGGTATTACTTGAAATGCATAAACACAGCAGAATGTGACTCTTTAGAACTTGAAAATACTCTATACTATTTCTCACCTACCCATCCTATTTGAATTTGTTTTCAAATAATGGAGCTAAGAAAGTAAATCTTTCCAGAGAGCTGGCTGTAAAATGCCAATATTAATATTAGTGTATCATTATCTGCTGAAGGAATTAAGCATGAACCAGTCGAAAAGGAGCTAGCTAGCATTCCAAATCCATTAATAAATGTCTTTGTTTCTAGCTATAAAATTCCTTCTTGGACTTCCCATTCAATGTATTTTCCCTGAAAAATACATTTGAAGAAATGGTGCTGTAACAAAACTCACTGAATATGTTTTGTCTTTATGATCATAGATCAGTTTTAAATTAAACCAGACAGAGTCAGAGTAGTTCAGAATAGAAAGATGAAAGAATTCAAATACTGTTAAGATGTTCAAACAATAGAGAATATCAATGAATGAAATTTCAGAAGAACTTAATGTTTCTGAAATGTTAGGTGGAATATTACTGATGATGAGGAGAATTAATATCAATTATGTTGATTTTGAATTTGAACATTATATTATTTATATAATACTTGTATCATCTACACTGATTAGATAATGTAATTAATATTATTTTAATAGCCTTTAATGAGATTTCCATTTCTCAGCTGAAAATCAGATTTACTTCCATATATTCTCAGGTAAAACTAAAGTAGGTTTTTAAAGCATACAGGAAAAATATGCCACCTAAAATAAAATCTTCATTTCCTTCTTAACCTCCTATGTGTTCATTTGAACATGTTCCTGCTTGCCAACAAGCACAGAAAAGTCTGAAGTTGCAGATGACTTACAGGCAACAAGGCTATAAGAATGACCAGGCAGTATGCTTCTTTAGCTGAAATACAATTGTGTTTCTTCTCTGCATGCATTCCTAGAGGGGCTGGGAAAGTTTAGCTTTTATTTGTGTTTTGAATTTGCTATATACAGAAGTTTCCCAGCTGTACTGGAAGAGCACAACAGAGTGTGTGGGATTAATGCTTACACGCTTTCCAGTCTGATATCTTGTTTTACTTCCTAAAATCCAGTTCAGTATCAATGAAAGCATAATTGGTTCCCATGAAAATAAGTGTCCACTCCTATTTATTTCTTGTGTTTTCCTTTACTTTTTCATTCCTCTCGGGATGCATCTGAAACTGGAAAAATTGTTAAAATTGTTGTGTCACCAATTATTCTGCAATCCAAATAAATCCCAGCCAATAACATTGTTCTCTAGGATTTCGTGCCTACTCCACTAAAAATGTAGTATTGAACCTATAAATTGGAATGATGCCAGTGGCAAAAAGAAAAAGATGTGCCAAATGCTGGATCTAATTACCAACGTATAGTAAAATAATAACACCCTGTTCTGGGTGTCCGGTGAAACCCAGTTTAACAGATCTGGTTTTGACACTTCCATGCATGTTACTTTCTCTATATCTTTACTTTAAAAATGAGCCTGTTAATTTCATTGCAAAGATTACTGGGAGCATAAACATCAGCAGATGAAGACTGAACATCAACTTTGAATAACACAATTTATTATAAAAATACAAATTATTTTAAATATTCTTTCAAAACAGCTAAAGTAAGCATTATTTCCTTCCTAAAGCTGATACTGTTCTGTTTTCCTTTTGTCTTATATATGTCAAGAAATAAGAAGGGAAGAAAATACTTTGTTCTTTGTCCTTATTATGAACACTGTCATCTGAAATTATTCTGAAACTTCTTATAAAGACTGGTCATTTATACAGCTTGTGACCCCGCTGGTAAAGCAGGTGAATGCAAATAAAGAAATGGATACTTTTTACCCAGAGTTTTAAGTCATCTACATGCACTGGACCATTTAATGTAAAAAAAAAAAAAAAAAGAAAGAAAAGAAAAAAAAATACTGTCAACAACACAGCCTTCCCATCTCAGGTGTAATAGAGGTTCTGCATGTGTATATGCATAACATAAAATTTCATCTCTTGTTCTGTTTCTCACATATTTGATTTGGTTTTGTCTCAGCTTAGGGAAGGTATTGTTCAGTTTAGTGCCCCCCCGCCCCTTGTTGCCAGATGAAAATCATTTCGCCTGATGGGTTAATACTTATTCTTCAAAAACCACTGGCCTATGGAACTGCACAATGCTTATTCTTGTAGGATGAACTAGAAAGCGACCAGCCCAGTTGTGCCAACTTTCATCAGTTCACCAGGTGGTCAGGTATGACTTTGGTGTCACTGACCTCCAGGGACCACCAAAGAGACCCCCAGGACAGAAGAACACGTGTGGAGAGGGGAGGGAACATGTGTTAATGGCTTTGGGGAAATGATTATCATATGTATGTTTCCTCTGGGAAAAGCTATAAATCTGTGTATAAAATATAGTATGTAAACAGGAGCTTTTTCTGTACTCAGCGTGCATGATATTTCGGAGGAGATATTTCCTTGTGCATCCGGCTGAATAAAGAATGCCCCCCTCTCAGGGCTGCATTGGTTTTAAGGAGATTTTTCTTTTACTGATTTTTGGTAACACCCTCACTGAGACTCCAGAACCTCAAGCTGCCCACTCACTTCCCCTTCCCCGCTCCCTTCCACCCATAGGTGGCCAAAGAGGAGAATTCAAAAGTGAAAGATCGCATGTTGAGGTAGGAACAATTTACTGGAAACAGCAATGAGATCAGAAAACAAATAGTAACAGCAACAATATTAACAACTAAAGCATACAAAAAAAAAAAAAGAAAGAAAGTCAGTGAACACTAGTTAAAATGGAAACAGGACATGTGTAGTAAAACTTTAATTGGCTTTGTAGGCCATGTAATCTTTATTAACTGTTTGAATAGGAAGGTAACTGCATCAAACTGGTAGGGCAAACATATGTGCATGTTCCTGGATTACAGGTTAATAGTAATATCAATACATGTTCATACTTCTCCTGCCATGCTTACCTAATCTGCAAACAACACAGATAAAAATCAGACTTGTGCTGTTTCAGCACATCTGGGATCCAGGCACTCTGGGTTTCCCCGTGCTGTTTCTACTCAAGCAGACAGGGAATGCCAGGCACAGGGATGAAAAAAGTATATCTATGAGCACAAAGACGCCATAATTTGACATGAATATGATCGGGTAGTAAAAAGCACCTTAACTTTTGTTGCAACAGAACACAAATGCAGTTGTGTTTGAGATGAAAGACACCTTGACTGAGTTACATTGTTCTTGAAAGCACTATTTTTAATGTGTCCATAACTGATCTTATGAACACTGCTTAAGACCTATTAGCAAGAGATGTGTGTTTCTAACCATTGCAAAATGTTCTGAATTGAATTCTTGTGGCTTCACTCCCGTTCAAGGAATTTTTGGAGACACACAGCACCCGTACTGTGCTGGTTATGGGGACAAAGATTTTGCTTAGGCTATCTATGCAGTTATATTTTATGGGCAGGAATGTCTGCACTTGCAGAAGTAGCTACAGAAATACTGGACGATGTTCTGTACAATGAGAGTTCTCTTACCCAGAAGTGCTTGAGCAGGTACATGAGCTTGCCCAAATGTATACACAGACATCTAAGTCAAACTGAAGCCTTGCTCTCTGTCTACACTTTCTTCCTAATGCTTTTCTCTGTGCATGTCATCGCTGTGGCAGCAATGCATCTTCAAACTGTTGAGGCATTTCTTAGTAGTGCAAGTTTCTCCTCACTCTTGCCAATCTTTTCAGTCACTGTCAGCAGAGAGAGTTTTGATATACAGTTGAAAATTTCACTGGTTATTATTAGAAACACCAGTGGAGTATTTTACAATTTTTATTGTTACAGAAATAATAGATTTATATGTATATATATACTCAACTATTTGAAAAACTCACTGCAGAAAATCTATCTTGTTGAAGTGGTGAGTGAACATATTGAATTGATTACGATATTTTCATGCACCGTGTGGATTCTGCTGCCCAAATATTCACTCAGATTTGTAGGAAAATAAAAAGGAAACGCTATTGGAATAGCAGTAGAGTTTCTCTGATAGAAAATTTCAAAGGGGAAAAAAAAGTGACCTGGTATGTAGATGTGAAGAGATGTATAAATGAAAGTAGTTGCTCAATTGCCATTTGAGTTTGAGCCCAGAAAGATATTTAACAAGCCCATTGGTATAATTCTGATTTCTCTAGGGAGCTAAGGCAGAGTTGAACAACAGGATGATGATCTTTCTACCTGCTGTTTGTCAGAGTTTTATTTTATTCCAGGGAGTCCTTCATTTCAGTTTTGTTCAATCTAAATAGATAAACATAAGAGATAATCTCATATTTAAATTACAAGTAGCTGTGGACATGTTTTGTTCCTGTCATTTCACTGCACACAATCTCAGAATTTTATACTCTCTATTTTTTAAACAGATTTTTTTTTCTGACTGTAGGCTATTGTTGAGAGCTGCAGAACTGAAAGTGTATTGCAAATGTCAAAATTTTATGCACCATTTCATAAAGGTGGAGGAATTCCTATGAGAAAATTCATTAAATATTAGGGAATTCTGAGTTTAATTTAAGATATAATCACTCTCATTGTAATTTTTCTTCCAACCCTCCAATAACTGGTGTGGACACAGTAGAGTACAAATGCTTTCTTTTCTTGTCATTCCTTTGGGAGGTATGATCTTGGAAAGAACATATACCTTAAACAGAGGTGTTCCAATCTCTCGATAAATTAACACATTACTTGTTTGGTACCAGTAATTTAAAACCAGTAATCTAAAACCATTAGAGCAACAAGTTAACTGCGTTTTCTCTCTGGTATTCCAGAAGATACCAGACAAACTATGCACCAAGGAAAAGACTATGCCTTGAAGTGTCACGTTTAATATCATTACAGTGATGATTCACATTCAGGACCCTAGTTCTGGCATCATCAGCCGAGTTCCAATATTGAATACATCTGGAGATCGCTCCAACACTAAAGGTACCAAGAGAGAAAACTCTTCCTGGCATTTACCTCACCTGGGCAGCCTCTCCACTGCAACCTAAATGTTGGGCATCCCATCAAAAAGACTTTCCAAACACTCTTAAGAGCCCCACCACCAAAATTTGGATACCACCTTCAATACTGAATATGTCTAAAGATTGCTATCACAGTGAATGTGACAAGTCATAAAACTGTTGCTCACCTTTACCTCCTTCCCATGGGCAGACTATGATCTGTACCTCAAACACTGGAGCTAAGTACTTTCCTTCCTACAGAAAAAAATGTAATTTTCTTTCAGGAGGCCATTATACAAGTAAGGATGCCACCTCCAAAATGAATATGCACAGGGATTGCTTCAACAAAGAAAGAGCCAAGACAGAAAGGCCTTGCTGGCCTGCACCTCTCCTGGGCAGCCCATAATCTACACCTGAAACACTGGGGCTCTATGTGTTCTCTCCCCTGTAAAAGCACTTTAATCTTTTAATCTTTTAGATGTTACAACTGTTGGCAGTCTTAATGGAGGAATGAAGGACTGAATGAGCCCTTGAGATTCAGAGATCTCAGAGGACTTGCTCTAGGGGACAGTGGTAAGAGTGAGAAAGAGTAAATTGACAGACTCCTTAAGAAGATTTTCTTTATCAAGGAGATGGAGAAATTTTCACTTTTGAGGCCATGCAGGTGCTCAGAGGCTGAAAACTGACTGGGGAGGTTGATGGTAACTTCCAAAACAAAGAGGAACTGAACTAACATAACATGAAGATTAAAAGGGGAATAGAACACGTTATATCTAGACTGGGCACAAACTGCTATAGACCTGTTGTAACTCTCCTTGAAGAACTGGGTCAGAGAACTCCCAAATTAAAAAAAAAAACTAATTCTGAGTGGTATGCTCTAAAGCACAGTAAGCTAATAACTTAGGTTGGGAATTTTTTTAAAAACATCATTGTATGGATTCTAAAAACCTGTCATGAATTGTCATGTCAATTTTTTAAAATTTAAGCTATTTAATTTAGCGGAGAGTATTATACCCATTTGCCTCTGCTGCTTTAAAATTCTCTGGGCTAAAGACTGTTTATTTCAAATAGAACTACACAAACATTTATGATAATTTATCACAATCTGCATAATCAGTAATCTATAACACCTATGAGATCTAACTATACTGATTGCTGTCCTGCTGGGATTTCTGTAGCTACAACAAGGGAGGAGAATACCCAGCAAGCATGAACACAGATTAATCAGAGGAACAGTATTTCATTGATGCCTTCTAAATACTCCTATTATTTTAATGTAGAGTATTTTGTTTAAATCATTGGAACTGCCCACAGTATAAGGTGACCTGTGACCCACATATAAGAGCTGAGTTTTGAGTTCTTGTGGAGTAACATCACGACGGTGTGAGCTGTGCACCGGGACCACTGTGGTTTGCATCTATAAGCAGAATTTTCTGATTGTAAGGGTTCACTGGACCTACCGTAAATTGCTGACTGGGAATATGATTTTCAGATAAAACCAAGCAGATCTTGAGCTAAAGAATTATTTTCCATTCCACCTGAATGTGGAGTGTTTGGTTTTAACTCCAATGAACAATGCAGAGATGTTAGTGTTCCATGTTACTGCAAGCTTTTTAGTCTTTTATTAAGGTGCTGTTTCTTTGTGAAAACTGACTAATTCCATGTGTCCTGTGTGAGTATAATATTTGCACCTCAGGTAAGGAAGTCCAGCTGAATGAACAGCACATCCAGTAGACAGTGTGCCTTATTCACAGCAAGAAGGGCTGCATTTTTATAGACCAATAGGCAATTAGTGGTGTAGGTCATCTATATCTGCAGTTACAGCTGAAAGTCTTTCCTTCTCTTGCAGAAAAATTAGGACCTGACTTGACTTGTCTGATACTGTCCCTTCTGACAAGTATTTGGAACTTTCTGGGTGAGGACTGGATTTTATTGCCACTTACAGTCTGTTCAGGAGCTGCATTTGTGAAAGCAGCAGTCTTTATTTTTCGTATTTGCACTGCACTAAATTAACAAAAATCAATATTTCACATGATTATACTTTCAGGCACATGCCCCGAATAAATTTTCATTTTAATTTTACTTTTCTTGTACCTTTGGGATCTCTCTATTTCACAAAGTTTTCTTCCACTTTAGGATACTATCTTTATTGTTCTCTACCTGCTGTTAAGAGCAGGGTAAAATAATAAAGGCACATTGGTCTTCAAATAGCTACGATGAGTTTTATAATACTCCAAACAGAGATGCACACATTTTTTCTGCTGGATTTCTGTCTTTTTAGCAGGAAATATGCTTTATAAAAGGCTCACGTTATTCAAATAGTAGCTCTCCAACTTCTAAGTTGTTACATCAACTTTAATGCTTGAATCATCAAATAATTTCATTATCACTGGTGCAGAAACACCATGAGAAGCATGGCATTGGGAATGAGACTCATTTCTTTTGGCAGGGATGTGAAGGTGCTTTTATCTAAGCTGTAAAAGCATAGTAGAAGCAGTTCAAGGCACCAGCATGTTTGGTGCCACTACAGTTAATTTAAATTAAAAGTCAAGAGGCATTAGAGAACATAATATTTTGTGATGCTGTCCATGCTTTGTATATTACACAAAATTTTAAGGATTCAAAAACTTTTAAATGAAGTTTTATTTTAATAAAGAAGGAAGCTAAAATTGTGCATACTCAGTGTGGGGAGCTGAGTTTAAAGATTCTTGCAATTTCACATGAGTCATTTATCCTTCCTCTCACCAGAACTGTTAGTAAGAAAATGGAATTTTATTAAAGTTTCAGATGGTCTCTTGGCTGTAATAGAGATAAGAAAACACAAAGCCAATATCCAAGGGATAAACTACCTTCAAGCTCTTTTGTAGTGACTTGTTGAGATGCACAGTTGGTGCTTCTCAGAAGTGCACTCCTTTGGAAGTCTGTGTGCAATGCTTGCACCGTCCTGTACTGCACACTGCTTATTATACCTGTGTGGAAGGAATCTCGTCTGGCTTTGTATTTACACTTTTTTCCTTTGTGTGCTTAGCCTACTACACACTAATACTAATTTGTCTCTAAATGTGGTTATAGTAAAGTCAATACCTGACGTTGTTTGATTTTCCCTGCCCTTTGTACACTTATAGATTTTGATCCCTCCCTATCTATTTTATTAACCTTGCAGCTGTTACAAGGCATTGATAGGCTTTTTTGTGACACACAGGGTAGGCTGTCTTGTTGAGTCAGTGCTGTGGATCCTTGTGAATGAGCTGATCTCTGCACTGTTGTCCATGGTGAACAAAAAATTGCATCAGTGATGCCTCTGCTCAATTTCAGTTCTCTTTCTAAACTACACCTCAACTACTGCAAAGAGTAAAACTCCTCAAACGTGGTCTCCACTCTTTGTATTGGTCTCTGTAGAGAGAGTTAGAGCGAGAAGATAATCTTTGCAGTTAGCCCTAAATGGCCGGCTCTAGCTTAATCAGTGTAGGGAATGAATTCTAAAGTCTTTGTAGAAAATTATTTAGCTCAGCCCATCAGACTAATTTCATATGTCTAGTTAAACACGTAGGGAAAGGTAACTAAGATACACAAAGATAAATTATAAATTCCAGAAGGCAGAGGAAGATTAGGCAGTCTTTCCTGTGCAGGTGCAGTATTCAGAGCATGTGGAAACACCGATAATGAAATCTTTGCTCTGGAGATGCAGGAAATACTGGTTGCATTTGCTTTGACAAAATGGAGAAAAGAGTGATTGATCCTACTGATACATAGCAGTAAAAATGCAAAATAGAAGATTGACTGCCACTTATTTCATTTGATTTATTTGGGCTTATCAACATCATTTCAGTGTTCCTGGCATGTACAAGCTATTTGGAGTCCAGCCTTGGAAGGACACTTTAGTTTTAAAAGCTCATGTACATTCAAATAGGAAAAAAGAAGGAATAGAAATGGACTTGTTATTCAGTCAGGGATATTATAATTTTCTGGTCTATTATACAGTGTTTCATTTTGGGCTTTTAAAAACAGCTAACAGTGATGATTTCATTTATATAAAGTTACTTTCCTATTTATTTCCTTCATTAATTAAACATAATTCATGGTGGATATGAAAGGCTGTGACTGTCCTCCTAGTGAGGCCTGAAATTGAAGAAATAGCTGTCAGTAAAAGAGGTAATTTAATGAAGCTGTAAAAATAAAATAGAAATAGTACAAGAACAAAAAATGTACTTTCACAGAGCTTAATACAGTTACATAGTACAGAAACTTTAATCAAGAAATTGCACCTTGCCCAAAAAGAAGGAAAAAAAATCCAGTGCTTTATTATGTGAAACGAAAATCGACAATATTATTACTACATCTTTTCTAATATGCTGCTATGGATTTTTCATCCATACCTAGGCGTTGAGTTTCAAAATCTTTTATTATGTTACAGATTTTTATGTTATGTGTAAAGATGATTGTATTATGACTTCTTAGTCCTTCACTCAGAGAAGAAATAGTAGAACCTGATAATACGATGTTTTAGATATTTAGATGGTCATTCAACAGTAATAGTTTCCTCTCCTATCATTTCTGCCTCGACATTTGCATTGGACGAAGTTGGATCTTGCTACTAAAAAAAAATTGTGTAAGGTAGTTATTCTACTACATTTACTGTACTGACAGATTTCTTTGCCTCTGATCAGCTCTCTTGACCTCAATTCCCCCAGCTGGGAACAGTTTCTGGGTACTATTCAGTCAAACTAGTTAATTTTTTTTTGTCCTCATATTTTTCTTGTGACTGATATATGAAATTGTAAGCAATTGGTACAGAACGTGTTTGGTATATTGCCTGCTAGATTGCCATATTTTTCTCACTATTTAGTTTTTCTCTTCGTTTTCATCATCTTGCTGTCTCTAGGATCCCGCTCTACTCTAGGATCAGCACCATTCCTGCTTTTATACAGCACATGATGTTGCAGACTTCTAATTTCTAAGTGATCTAAGTGATGCCTGAAGAACTATTATAATATTAATTTAGTTTTGTTTAGATGGAATAAACATAATTAAGAGGAAAAGTATGTTAATTAATTGTTTTTATACAATATATACAATAATTTGGATTAAATAATTGATAATTATATTAATAATAAATTCATCAAGAAGTATCTGTATATTTCTATGAATGCATTAATAGAAAATAGTAATGGAACAACAGTGAAATCCCTCCACTATCCAAACAACTGTCCACTTTGAGTTTTTTCCTTCAGTCAGGATGTATTAATGAACTCTCTACTGTTACAGGCTTAACTCTGACTACACCAAATCTTTGTGTAATCTTGTCACTTAGCTTGAATCCAATCCTGATTGACCTAATGTTAAGTAGAAAAGTAATCTTACACTGAACTACAAGAACATACACTAACCACTGGTGGTGCATTGCCCTCCCCTGTTCTCCTTCCCCCCTTGCTCCTTGGCCTCTCTACAATTTCAGGAATCCAGGGGTCCCCGTTGGGCCTTGGCCTTGATTTATGGGTTTGGCAGTGCTGTTCCCCTCGACCTTTCCTGAAACTGCAGCACGGCTGAGGTAGAGACAGGACTGTCCCTATCAGGAGTTTCCTCTGTGAGCCAGGAGCAGCACCAGAGGTGCTTGATGATCCCCAGTGCCCCTGGGATATTACTTGCCTGAATGAACCTGGAAACGGATGACTAAAGCCAGGCATCTTGCAGCCCGACAAGCAGCGGTCTGAAGTGAGGCCCTTTGAGCACCCCTGGGGCTCCTGTGCCCCTCTGAGTGGCACACCACCCACCCAGAGCTCGCTTGTAAGTGTTAAATTAGTCAATGATTAGATGCCTCTAAATCCTTTGGACATAATCTACTGATGAAGTCGGAGGCAAGTTTGGCAAGGGGGCCCAGTCTGAACCTCATGGCTCAGAGGGACGGTCTCTCTGACCCTTTGCACTTTTGTTTTTTTGTATCCCTGGTCTCCATGTGAGTTATTTTACCTTGATCCCGTAATCAATTCTCTTTTATAGGCTTTATCTATACAGTAAGTAGTAGAGTAAACATTGCCATTGAACTCTGTTAGTTTGAGCTTTCACAAATTTATATTCAACCTCCATTTGCCGGTACCTTTGATGGTGGTTCTTTAAACTGCCTAAGCCACTCATCCACAGCACCATCGCACCAGTCCAACAATAGCAGCCTAAAATACACTATTGTTGCAATCCTTTGCACTATTGTGGTAAACCTTCATATTAGGCAGGCCATCAAATCTGTGGGACATATCTGCAGGCCTTGAAAGAAATTGAGGATATCAGCCTTTTCAGTATAAATACAGAAATCAATTTATTTCAAGGAAATATGTAGTACATTCTGTTGAACATTATTGTACATTGCATAAAGCAAAACTCTAAGTAAATAAAAGTGCTTACTGCAAAGTTACAGTTTTCTGCATCTTCTGATTGCTGTAGTTCCCTTTTCGTTTAAGAGAAAATTGATAATTTTTGCAATGGTTATTCCCACACTTGTCCATCTTTTTTTTCTTGGAAGTAAATATTCTAGAGCTGGCCTGAGTACATTTAGATTTGCTGAAGCTGGGAAAGTGTTAAGCATGTAAAATGGAAGAGTGAAAAATCTGTAAATATTAATTTCGTCCCTGGTAATTACTGTTGTATTTTCTTATTTTTAGAATAATCTATGCTCTTAGTCATTGGTTTTAGTCACAGCAACAGGAATGACTAATCTAACTAGAAAATAATGAAGCATCTTCAAAGAGAAGAGAAATGTATTAATCATGAAAATGACAACATGAGGGTAGAAATTAAGATGAATGACATATAATTTTAAAATCCTTGCAGATGATACAGTGGTTCCCAAGGACAATTTCCCCGGACAACAGAACCAGGTAGGTTTGTGGCAGACGATGAGCCTTTGGTGTAATATTGTAGCCTAGAGGGTTTTTTTTAGTTTTGTTTTACCGAGGATATATTTAGAGCCTTGCCTTGAAAATCTATAAAGGACTTCAAGGTACATCAAATAGAATTTAAGCAGTTCAGTGCCATGAGGTTGTACTCACCTGTAGAGCCACTTAAGGGCTTTGTAGTGGTCCTTGGTAGAAGCATCCAGTGTGAGGTCCTTGGAAGAAACACCAGGTATTCTAAGCTTTCATAAATGCAATTCAGATCCAGGGATCTGCCTCCAGGATTTGTTAAATCGCGTTGTAACAGAAACTGTAGTTCTTACGTTTTGAAATTATTAGTGATAATAAAAAATATTATCTCTGTTCATATCACTCGTCAGCTAAGGAAAAAACAGAAATGCCCAACCACAATGAGTAGGGCTTTAGCAGCATGCTGTTAGCTCTTAGCCAGAAATACAGTCCTGTGAGATTTGTCCATGGAGTTTAGGTGCACAGGATGTTCTAGAAACTGCAAAGAGAGAGACAAGAGAATGCTGCCTTTAGCTCGGTGCTAAAGCAAAGGACATGTAATCTGTCATTGTAAAATGTAGTTTTCCGTAATTTTAATATAGCTAAACAGTTCCAGCTCTGAGCCTTTCTTCAGGAGAGAGGCTCCAGGCTTTTAATCAGCACTGTGGCTCTTGGTTCTTGGTTGGGTTTTCTCCGTAGCTCCATATCGTTCTTGTGCTGGGGAGACCAGACCTGGACATAGCAGTCCACTGGCCTCACCAGTGCTGAGGAGAGCAGAAGGAGCCCCTCACTTTTGTTGCCACGGTTGCTCCTGTTGGCAGCAATCCTCCCGATGCAGCCCAGGACACTATCAGCCTGCTGTGCAGCAGAGGCACATTGATGGCTCATGTTCAACTTGGTGCCCAGCAGGACACCCAAGTCCTTTCCCCCAAAGCTGCGCTCCAGCTGGTCACACCCCAGCACGTGCTGGTGCCTGGCATTACGGCTGTCCAGGTACAGGACTTCACACTTCTCTTTGCTGACCTTGGGGATGTTCCTGTCAGGCACTTTCTCCAAGTGATCGAGGTTCTGCTAGATGGCACATCAGCCACTCTCCCAGGGTTGTGCCATTAGCAAACTTGCTGAGGGTGCCCTCTGCCCCATCATCCAAACTATAAGAAATGGCCTCAAGTTCACCCAGAGGAGTTTCGATAGGATATTAGGGAAAATTCATTCATTGAAAGGATTGTCATGGATTGAAACAGGCTGCCCAGAGAACCGGTGCAGTCACGATGCCCATAGATAACTTAAAACCATGATGTGGCACTTGGGGACATGGTTTAGCAGTGGACTTGGCAGTGCTGGACTCAATGATCTCGAGGGTCCTTCCCAACCTAAATGATTCTGTGATTCTAGTTTAAATAGGACTGGACCCCTAAGGTACACCAGTGGTTACTGGTCTCTAACTGATTGCCTCTAACTTATTGCCTATTCATCCAATTTTAAATCTCCCTCACTGCTCAACCAGGATTATGCCTCATATAATATATAGTGCCATAATATAGAGAGAGAGTTTATAGCAAGCACAGCTATCAGCATTGAAAGAATACTTTGTTCCCTTCTAAAGATTTTGCATGTATGTATCCAGAAATGCAACAGAGAATCACTGCAGTCCACTGTATTTAGCTTATTACGCCACAGCTGGTTCCGTTTTAAAAAATTCAAGTAAAAGACTTCATGTTCCCTCCATCTTTTACATGCTGATATTTTATATTTTCGATCCTGAAAAGTGGAAATGTGTCACTTGGAGTGGTAAAAAATGCTGTTTAATGCTTGCTGTTCAGGATACTGCAGAGTGAGGAAGAGTTTTCTGTAACACCCACAAATAGCTGGGACCAGGTCACGTTTGAAAACTGTCGCCCAAAAACATGGGTGAAAGAGACATTGTAAAAACCACTGTTGGTACTTCCTTTCCACTTGCCTCCTCCAAATTTCTGACTAGGAATAGTCTTGGAAATTATATCAGACAGTTTGCCTCTCTAACAACTCTAAGTGTGTTCCTGCAAGCGGGACTAACAATGAGAGGAGTGTTCTCTACTGAATGTCAGCTGCCGTCTGAAACAGGTAATTCCTTTGAGATAATCCACATTAACATGATCCAATATAACCCCATTTAACCATCCTGTGTCAACTGCATGCACAAATCAGGGTGGGAATTCTAATATCCTTTAAAAAAGTATTTTTAAAATTATTTTTTGATGGGTTGCTTTGGATTTTTTTCTTTTCTTTGCAATTAAAACCTCATCTGTGTTATTTGATTGTATTACTCTAGCAACAGATTCCTAAATATTTTTGTAAAATTACGAACTCTGTTAACTCACTGTAAACTCTTCACAGAGAAATGAAGTGACTTGCCATAGAAATTCTATATCAGAAGAATAAAAGCGTGTTGTTGTTGATTATAAATCAATTCCACAGCTGCAAATGCCTTTTTACTTCTTATGTCCAGAAAATAACATAACATTAAAGTACAGTCAGTTTGGAAGCTGACATACCATTGTACATAAGGCAGTGATGTCTCCTCTGTGCAGACACATATCTGAAGTTTCAAATGCATTACATGGGCAAAGCGATTTTGTTTTCCTGTTGTAATTAATTCTTCTCACGCAGTCTTGATTATTTAGCAGCATTCTCTTCTTTTCAAGGCTGAAATTTGTAATTAGTATATAGTTCTTAGTTTTAAGAAACTCCATACAATATGTGGATTATTCAGAACTTGTTTGTGGAGTAGTCATGAATGCTTTTACTACAATTTGATGTAGAAAATATGTTCATCTCCTGCCTTCCTCTGGCACTCCTAGGCATAGCAGCGAAAACAGAACTTGAACTCAAACGGCAGTACAGTGGTACACAGCATCAGCCAGCATTTTTGTAAGCCAGCAGCTGCCTCTTTGAACGAATTAAATAGTTGTGTTTAGAAAAAAACTACTAGAGCATATCTTTTCAGCCTAGAAAAACAAAGGTGGCCCTTCTAGGAAAGTGATACATAGTTCTGAAAACACAGTAGATTTGATCTGACGTCTCTTTCTCATTAGAAGGCTCCCACTGTGATTTACTAGACTATGTACAAAAGAAAAATTTGCAATGTGAGACCTTGGAACTGTTAATTCTTTCTATTCTGGCATATGATTTTCACTCTCATTTTTCATTTTCCAAACACAATTTAAGATTTTTTCTTTTCTGTTATAGTAGTGAGTTTCAGCCTTTGCTTTCAAAGAGAAAGGGAAGAAATCATCATTTATGTAATTTTTCTTGTTTACCGAGGGCTCCTAACCTACAGTTCATACTATCTGTGTCTTGGCAAAAACTCCCGACAGACAGAAGTATAGCATTTCTATATTTAGACAAAAATAATGTGGTACTAATTTAATTTTTAGATATAATTCTTCATTAATCTTTACCTACTTCTTATTTTCCCCTTATTTACATTTTGTGTGACGTATGTGTGTATATATAATTTAATATATATGTATATATAATTTCGTATGTATATATATATAAAATTAAAAGAAGAAAAAAGAGAAGAGACTGCAAATTGCTCAAATAAAAGGAATAATTATAAGCATTATGTGTAACTTTCCTGCCTTAAGTTAAACAGCAGCTTGATGACCCTGATAAAATCATCTGTGCTGTACCTGTGCCTCCTTCATTCTTCTCCTCCTATAGCCTGTTCCTCTCAAATGTGTAAAATTGCGTGATAGAACACGAGAATTAGGAAGATTGGGCTGAAGACTGGGCTGTGGTTTTGCATATCTAGCACACAGTGCCCAGTGGACTGTTGCTCTGCCTAGTGTGACATCTGCCTTCTTGTGCAGTAATCAAATATGTACGTGACACACCAGGCTGGGAAAGGTTCAAACTCTTGGCTCTTTTTAGTTTGTACCTGAGACCTTAATCACAATTTTGCCACTAGCAGAGTTGTTAAGACCAGAGAGTAAATCCACTGCCTAGTAGGACTTGAGAGACATCAGACACTAGGTAGTGTCAGCCACTCTCTTGGACCCAAGAGAGTTGCCCATTTTGGATTAGGGACTTCAAAATGTCATAGGGGGATATCACAGTCATGCTGCAGCTCAACCTCAGCTCATGAACTCTACAGGGTATTTCTTCAACTGAAAGTCAGTCCTGCATCTGAAAGGACATCCTCAAAACTGAGTGGTGGTTTGGTGCCATTCCAACTTTACCCCAAGTATAAGCTGGTATTGAACACTGCACAAAATCTGGAATAGGGAGGTGAGTTAGGAAGCAGACCCAATCATAGATTGAACAGGAACAAAAATAGGATTTCCAGGGATGAGCCTTATGTGGCCTGTGGTGCTGAGATCACTGATATTCTACCATCATATGTGAGAGACAGATGAAGGGACAGCACTGTGCTTCCTGGAGGGCCCTGAAGCCTGGAAAGCAAAGGTTTGCAGACTAGTTTTCCCTCAGAAAATTTTGGTTATATGTGTACCAAGCGGTTCAGGGTACCTAAATCACTCTGATCAGAAATAACTCCTCCCTCTCTCCAATCAGAATATCACGGAGCTGTTGAGGAGTATACCTATAACTATATACCTATATACTATATACCTATAACTGTAGTCAGGTTTCAACCATCTCAGCTCCATTCTGATCCACAGAGAGTGTACCACAATTTATCACTTTGCCCTTGCATGCTTTGTTTCACTGCAGCTACTAAACAAATGCCAGTGTCCTGATAACTCTGGCTTGCACAGAGTATAAGCTGCTTTGTTCTTTCTGCCATGTTTTTCAGCTGCAATCAGAAACATAAAAAGGGAATCTATGGTTACTGTTGAGTAAATGCCTAGGTGCTGTGCGTGACTGAAAAGTGAAAAGGATTTTGTCTCTTATATCTCATTTGTTACCAGCCTGATTTAAATGGTTTCATATCTGTGGAAATGCAAGAGAAATGGCATTAGCTGGAGCTCGTGGTCCCAAGTACCCAAGACAAGCCAGCAGCTTATCTGTTAGCCAGGAGAGCATTTCAAGACATTTCACACCCTCACTCTTGTAGTACCTGCTAAAAGTGCATGACTTTGTGGGTTATCAGTATGACATGGTATTCAATGAGAAAAACGAAGCATTTTTATTCACTCATTCATACAGCATTTTTATTCACTTATTCACATGAAGAGCAAGCACTATTGGGAAATAATTGTTGAACTATGTATTCTAATACATGACAAGTCCAGGCGAAGCTAACCAGGGTCAGTATATCAGGAAGACAGAACCAAATCCACCATTTTAATGGTTTCTCATGTGTTTTCATCGTCTTCCCAAGTGGCAGTGAGTGACCTCACTTAAAGATTAATCTTTTCATTAGAAACAGTAATACTGCTCCAATGCCTTCCTTTGCCAGAACATTTCTTTCAAACAGATGAGAGATATTTTTCCAGAACTGCTATTTTCTGGTCTGTACAAGTTTCTGGAGACTTTGAGATTCTGTTCTTTCTCAGATGCTGTTGATTTGAAATAAAAAAATATTCAAGTTAGAAGAGGATATATAACAAATTTATGGTATTCATTAGACACAGGCTCTTTATAATCTGTCTGAAAATCGGGGGGGAAAAAAATGAAGGTTTCCATTATTTTTTTCCAGAATTCATAATAGAATTTTTAACCTCAAAAGTGCAGACTTTTCACTGAAGGAATTTGTGACTAAATTGAATTCCAGGTGTAATTTAGTTCCTTTTTCCTGTCAAAGAAAGAAGTTGCACCTTTTAAATTTTTTTTTTTCTGGTTTAAGTTACTTTTGAAGTGACATGGTACTTTTAAAAGTAAAACTAGAGTTTAAAATGACCTGTCATACATGAGTGAAAACTGATGAAAGTGGCCTTTAAGCACCAATTCCAGGTGGAAAAGAAACAGTGAGACTATAAACAGTTAATAGGCCAGTTTGAGACCATGGCATGAGATGCTCCAAAATGACATTAATATTAACAAATGTACCAAAACTAGTGTTTTCCTAGAAAAAGGTAAGAAATTTTTTTAAGAAATAAGGACCAGGATTCTACTTGGCTAAGTAAAACTAAATGACTATGATCTGGAAAATACTTGATTATAAAAAGAAGCTTTAGTGGATCCCAGCAGAGAAGTGAGGTATAAAACCTGGAGTGTTTTACCAGTGGCAGATTCTCTGCAATGAATGCAGCCTGGGATACAAGGTGTGCAGGAAGGGAAAGCCCCTAATAAGGGAAAGCCACCATTAATTTGAGAGGAGGGAACTTGTAAATTTGATTTTACTGTAAGCAGATGAATGAACTATTTTCTTCATCTGTCTTCTTTATCTATTGTGGCAAAAGTATTTGGAAAATAAGGGGACTTCAGTATTTCTGTTGTGAGGCACTGAACCACCTGCAGTCACCCTTCATCGTTTTCAGCCTAGCCATCTCCTTTCTAGTAGTAAGGAGATAGATTTGTTTACTAATGTTTGACTTCATCTCATCAGCAAGAAAAGACATCTATTTCTTGTGATGAGACACTGTCCACTGATAATTTCATGGTAATTAATCACAACCATCATATTTCTTCTTCCATGTTGCTTTGCTCTAAGAAACGATAGTGTTTATAGCAAATTAATCTAAAAGAAGCATCAGAAATGCCTTTTAATTCTGAAATTAGTAATTTACATTTGTGTAATTTATGTTATTTCTGTGACAACTTGAATAGTGCTGCAATTAACAGTCTATAATGCTTTCCATGATAAATCTGCTTTTCAGATATTCATCGTGCAGATGTAAATATTTACTCTGCATTCAAATGAGCTTCATTGATTGGGAGCAACTATTTATCATTCACTAGTCTAGAGGCAACAAAATCATATTCATGCTTCAGTTACTTCAAAGTAACAAGGTTTTAAACGTTGTTCACTTCTGGCTTGTATTTAATTAATTGTATTAAATGTATTTAATTAATTATAAAATGATAGCAAAGAAGGGCTCAAACTCTAATTTCACTCATGAACTTTGTTTATTTATTTAACATAAAATTTAAAGACAATTTTATTCTGTATGTGGCAAAGTCAAATTAAGATCATATCAAAGTTTAGACCTGACATTTCCTTATTTTACCTGATTTTGTAAAGTGCCTGCTCTCTTGAACTTTTTTTTGTTGTTTTCTTTCACTTCTCACGTATCCGCTTCTCTTGTAGGAACTACATCTTTCTCCACCAATTTGTGCTTGTCCAGGTTTGTTCTGTCTGTTTCAGTCCAGGCACAGATCTTGTGCATTTCAGTGAACGAGGAGCGACAGACAAGGGCAGATAAATGTGTCTGGGTTTTTTTTGGTTGTCTCACATCAAAGCAGCATCAGGTTTCTGAAGGTTGTGTTTACTTGTACGGCAGGTCACTCAAAGGAGACAGGCAAGGAGAAAGCCTCTTGTCATCTCTCATCTGTACCTAGTCCTCATTTCAGCTTTTTACCTGGAATTGACAGCTGCAGGAGTATGAACAAGGCTGCACACTCTTCTTTTGCTTGCACCACCTCCAGCATCTTCTGCTCTTCCACTCAGTTCCACACAGAAACAGAAAACTTTAATTTCATGCACATCTTATGCTGCTCAGTTGGGGTTTTTTTGCAGTTCTCTCCCACCAGCCACTCTTCCACCACACTTAACTTCTCCCTCTCTTCCTCATTCACCTCAGCATCTCTCAGACTGGATCTACTGGAGCTCTTTTTTTGTGTAGCTCAGCTTTTCCTCTGCTGATGATTATTCTAATCATTGGTACCTGCAAAGCAGTGGAAGATACAAACAAGTCTCCTACGTTCTAGGGCTACAGTACCATTTCAGACAATACCAGACAAATAAAAAGTCATTTAAAATGAGTTCTTCTAACAGACAGTTGAAAAAATTTTGCTGTGGATGAGATTATTTGTGCTTCCAGCAGATGCATGCTGAGAAATAGAGGAAAGAAAACTTTCTGTCTTCTCATTGAAATAAAACTACTGAATTAAATATAACCCACAGAAATATGGTGTAGCTCAAATAAGTGGCATAGGTTGTGGTTTGCTTTTATTGGTTAGTTTTTTTTTTAAAAAGGTGTGTTAGAGAAACATTTTTTTCAGGAGGAATAAGCTCCCTACTATTGAACAAAGTGAATTTGCTCAACAGTTTCAAAATGTCTCCCTACTTCTTCCTACTTTTTTTTTTTGACAAAGATTGACCAAAAACTTCAATTTTCCTTGAAAATTTGTTTTTGTGAATTTCTGCTTTGCACAATTCCATGGGGAAGATCACAGATATAAAAAAAAATTGCAATTAAGTAAATCTGAAAATATTTTTTTTGGGCTGCAGGACTAAGAATACTTTATAGGGATTGTGGGCAGGGAAATCATCATGATATAAGGCCAAGATTTCAAGTATTTGTATTCTTAACTAAACTTTAGCCTGCCTGCTCTTATTTTATATGATTAGGAACAGAGACTTAGTTTTTAAACAACTATTTTCTTTCATGACCAGTTAAGGTGATGCATCACAAAACTCAGGGCTTTTTCCATGAAGAAACATTCCAGTACAAGCTGTATATCACCCCAATTAACCACATGCAGCTCTGAAGCTCTTATCTTAATCCCTGTACTGATAAAACAGTAATTGTTCTGAAAGACTACGAGGGAAACCGTGACTCAAGAAAGGACATGATGTTCCAATTGATCTCAATTACTCTAATGTAACTAATTCTTTTGTCCACCATCTAAATTTAATGCTTCTGTCTCCCTGAGGATTTGTCACAAGATCTCTCATATTATTGGGTTTATGCTGACCTGTCACTGTCTAGTCTGCATTCTCAACCAAAGGAAAATAATTTACCTGACAAGTCTTTTGAGATCTCAATTCATCACAGTATTGTAAGTGTTTGAATTAGTTACACATGAATCATTAATTCAGTGTATCTTCGAAAGATCAGATTTCACCTTCTACCTGTTTTGGGGGGTTTTTTACATAGAGACATGAAGAGCTAAACTTCTGCTCTAAGTGAACATTATTGACTCATACTTCGTGAAGACTTCATTTTGGCATGGGATTACAGCCTTCAGGAGAGTTACTCCAGATGTATATCTCGAAGAAAATAAAAGTTTTCCCATCAGCTTAAATAGTCCTAGTAGAGTGAAAATTTACCTAATGGCAACCAGTTTGTTCTTTTTTATTTGCAATGTATTAGATAATGTCCCTCAACATGCATAAAATACTATATTCTCTAAATTCTGGGAACAGAATTTCAGCATGAGCACGCCTTCCTGGAGCTCATTGTGCCATTCTGTCATGTTAAGTATTTCTCTCTTCCTCTCTGCCTAAGGGGTAACTGTGTACAGTGTTAAGTACATGAATTAGGATAGGAAATATTACCTCTTAAAATCTGAAAGTATAGTATCTTTTACTTTGAGAATCTCGTGCTTCATCAGTTGATGTGCCTCTCACGCTTCTCAGATGTACCGTGAAAGCAGCACTTATAACCCAAGTCACACCTCAGTCACCCAAAAGGATGGGTGACTTTCTCCCAGTTTTTATTGCAAAAGAAATCTCAAAAAGCAGTCTGGTGAAAGCATTTCCTGAGTATGGTCACCAATAACTTCCTCACTCCTAGTACAAGTGAAAATAACAGAGAAAGACAAAAAAGATAGTCCTGGAAAGGGTTCTTTAAGAAGAGGTTATATAAAATTTTGTTTAAAAACAACAGTAGGAAGGGAGGTAGACAGGTTAAAAGTATAAAGGATAAAAAAGGGGACAGAAGAGCTTTCTTTCAAAGGACTACTAAATGCAGTAGCTCATATGAAATCTTCATTTGGGAATTCCCTTAACAACAATTTGCCATCCCATCTTCTGGAACAGTAAGGACGGTTTTATTTTATTCTGCATCATCCCTATTCTCTTGTCTGTCCTAAGAAAACATAGTTGCCTGTTAGACAGTTTAATGGCTTTTAAATCCTGGGTTGTTATGTTTTGTAAATGCAATTAATAATGTTATAAAATAACAATAGAAACTATTTTTTGCTCACTTGCAAACTGCTAATTTATTTTTCATCTGCCATGGTGCGTCTTTTCTTATGGTAATCCCCAAACAAGGAATGCAACACCGTCCAAGCCCTTTCCCAGTTTTGGCTCTGTCACATAGTCACACACTCCTGTCTCCTGTTCTCTGTGGGGTCTACGGCAGCCTGATGTCACCTACCTTATCTAGCCTTAAATCTGACAGCAAGCCAGCAATACGTGGTTCTGAGCCCAAACCTTGGCCTAGACACCCTTAGTTCTGATGCTTTTTGTTGATTTTCAGTGGGCCACCACTCACCTAACAGCAGGATTGAATATTTTGACTATCTAGGTCAGAAAAGTAGATAGGACTTTTCCAGAGTCATGAAACACTCATAGAGCCTCAATTTTATCCCCGCTTTCACTGGGGCAGAGTCTTGTTTCTTCATAACCTGTGCCTGAAAGCAGGATAAACCCAGCAGTACGTAATGCAATCCAAGGCAGAGAAAGGACAAGAAGGGAAGCCCCACATCAAAGGTTTTCATGAAGCTGGACTACTCTGACTTCTGTAAACCATTCCAGCTGCACTAGAAATAATAATTCAGAAACCCTTTCCCTGCACTTGCCTCACAAAGCCTTCTATTGGGCTGTGGTTTGCAGAGCCTAGAAGAAAGCACGGGCCATTGGGAGAATCCTGCAGATCAAGTCTGCTTACATTTCAGTCTCGGGGGCCCAAAAGAGTGAGAAAATGAAGTCATTTTTAAAGCCATTTGCAGAAATTTGCTTGTGGTGGTGTTGATTCCTCCAAAGGGGCCAAATTAACAGGAGCAGAGCGGAGCTGAGCTTAGAGCTTTTACTTTAGATTAAAGAGTTTTGCTAAGGATGGCTCCTTTGCCGGATGTGAAGAAATAGTATAAAGACAGAACTTCCCCAAAACTGTGGCTGCAGCCAACACTTACCTCATACCACATTGGAGGAGCTGCATATTCAGATAAGAAAGGCAAATTTTGTGCCTTATTCTGAGCTAGCACTGCCCTTACTCATGTGAACAATGGAATTCGTCTGGAGTCCAGGCTTACGGCCTTTAAAACTAGAAGAACAGTGCTTGCAAGTCTACTTGGACACTTGCACAAATAAATATTTGTGTGTAAGGACAGAATGGTTACGATGGCATAGCCTTGGGCATTCTCTGTGGCATGACACCTGGTTTAAGGCTTTGTTCAGCTCTCTGGTTTTTAAACTGCCTTTTGGTGGAGTAGTGTTCATATTCTGTGTGTGCAAGCATAGACAATGGATTTTGGCTCACGTTTTGTTAATTGTCCTTAGGTCTGGACCTCTAGGAAATTGATAAGAAGATAAATACTAACTAAATGACAGATTTTTAAATTTAATTATGGGATACAATTGGATAAATATTATTTAAATAAAGAGAACTTATGACAGGATCTCCTTATCCCTCAGGTAGGAATTTCAGAAACCTTGAAAAAAAATGTTTTCTTCATCAGTCTTTTCAGTTTTAGCCTTGTATATACAACCCAGTTCTTAACTGATTATAACATAAGCACTTGGGATTCTTTTCCATCACCCCAGGAAACAGATTAATCAGTTAGACCCAAGCTGTTTGCGAGTGAGGAGTACAAGATTCAGAAGAAAGAGAACTGAGGGGATTTTATTAAAAGACACATTTTCTGTACTTTTGCAGGTGTTTTCATGTATTTGCATGAACACACCCAATCTGTCCCAGGATTTGTTTGTCTAACTATGGTTTCAGAACATTAGTTTTACTGTAGAAAGTTTCAGACCTGGATATAGCTTCCTGTGCTTTACAAGTCCCTGAAATGTACAGTGAGATAGCAGAGTCTAATTCTGAGCCTTTTGAACAGCTAGCTTGTCAAACCTACCTGTCTTTATCATAAAGCTAATCCCCATCTGAGTTTGTCAAACTTTGATTATCTCAGTTTGGTCTAAACTCTCCCCTGCATGGTAGGCTCTGTGCAGCACCAGAAACACTGGAGTGGGAGCAGCAGTGCCTGGAGCTCTCTCAGGTCTGTGTAAGTGGTCAGCTGGCAAACAGCCAGACTCTGTGGGTCAGAACTAAGGAATGCAAAGACTGTAAAATATTAACTCCTTGCTTTCCTGTAGCTCTGGAGAAATTCCCTTCTGAGGGGTTCAGCTGTAGGGCATAGAGCCTGTGTGGCCACAGCCCAATCTGAGCGGCCCCTGTGGCTGGTGCTTCAGCTCAAATGTTTTTGTGGTTCCCAGAGCTGCAATGACTCCTTTCAGATTTGCTGAGCTCTTACCTGTTTTTCAACCAGTTCTGATCATTAAATGGAATTGGCCAGACAGCCCCAGGAAACACTGTATGAAATATGGGCTCACATCTAGGGTGGTTAGGGAAGAAGAACGGAAATATATTTGTTTCCTCATGGAGAGAAGGGGAAATACTTTTTTAGATTTGCTTAGCCAACATCATTTGCTTCTCTCACCATTGTTCCTTGTTGTGGTCTGACTGAGGAAAGAAAAGGAACACCTTAAATGACTATTACAATTTAAGGCAAGGTAAGAATATAGTGACCCAAGCCTCTTTAGGCCTTTAGAGATTGCTACCTTTTAATAAAATGTAAAAAAAGGTCTGAACAGTTATTTTCTTTGTTATATGTTTTATCTAGGCAGAAGTTTGTCTAGGAATATTAAACACTTGGTGCTTCTCTGCATGTTGGTAAAGTTGTTGTTTTGTTTTGAGAGTACAGTGTTTTTTGTCTGGTCTCTCTCGGCTGGAGGACCTGTATTTCAGTGTAGGTCTTATGTATCAGAGTTCAGGTATTCTATCAGCTTTTCTGATGGAATTGCTAGATATGATGTGATACATTTTTCTTGGAAGTAACTGGAAAGAATGGATCTCACTGAGACTCACAAAATAATTTCTGGAATCTTTCATCTGTAAACCCAGAACTCCAGACAGCAATTTTAAATATTTTAGAAACGTTCTTTCTGTCCTGTGTTTAGAGAAATCCTTCTTAAGCTGGATAAAAGTATACGTAATGTGAAAATGCAGTGTGTTTATCTGTAAGGCTCCCTCCAACCCAAGCCAGAACAGTTTCTTAATGTTCAGTACCACAGAAATTATGTGAGTAGAGGGGTATGATATGTTTGTCCTAGTATTTGCTTTCCTTGAACTCCATACAATGTTTCTTGAGAATTATTTCTGCTTACAAGGGAAGTGGTGAGACAGATAAGGAGCTACGACTGAGGCTGGTGAACATTTCACTGGTAAATGAGCAACACATGTTGGATGCCCTCCAGCACCACTGTTCACAACGCTTTTTTTTTATCAAGGTATTTCCTTTGAAGAGTATGAGGTTGTTAATGAGAAGTATTAAGACTGAGTGAACCTGAAGTGGATAGATTAAATAAGTGCTGCCTTCCCTCTTTTCCTTTTTCTTCTGTTTATTTTATTGTACGTAGTCTTGATCCACAAGTTAGGAGGAATCCTGTGTTTTCTGTCAAGTTTGAACCCCAGCCTTAGTGACAGAAATGAGATGAAACTTTGTTATGTACTGGAGATAACTAATTTGACAGTTTATTTGATGGAATTCTTGTCATAGAGTTTGCACCCCTCCTTTTTTTTTATTCTCTTATGGTTTTGCAACTGTACCGTCTTTTTGTTCAAATTCAAATCTATCTAATCTATTAATCCTGATCTATTTTTCCATTAGTCTAGTTTGTCAAGCTTGTGTCTAAAAGCAAATGAGAGAACAGTGCTGTCACTTTTAATGAATGAGAGAACTAACCCGATCTTTATATAAATGAATGCTATGAAATTGAAAGAATTATTGTTACATTAAGAGTTACATCTGGTATAAATTCAATTATCTATCCCCTCTAGCTGTAACCTGTATAACGGCAAAATATGACATGACAAGGCTTGAAGGCCCCAAATAACTATTAAAAGGCAGCTGTGGGAATATATCTGATTTTAACACCAGAGGAAAATGGCACCCACAAAATGAATGAATGAAGTTACTTCTGCACATTAAATAATTAAAAAGCTCAATCATGAAGCAATTAAACTGACCAAGATTTTATAATCCACATTTCCTAATAAAACAGTTATTAATAGTTGTTGTAAAGAAAAAAAACCATGGTAACCACTGTACCTAAATGTAGGGGAAGTATTCTTTCAGTCTTGGTGAATGTTGATTTCTCAAGTAACACTTGTGTGGCAATATATGCATGTTTTTGTGTAAATTCCTTACATTACACAATATAAGTTTGTTTATAAACTGATTATGGCATACAGACTTGGGTACTACACAGTTTGGATGTAGTTTTCTTGTGTTAAAGGTTAATTTTTTCCAGTAAGTAAGATTCCTGAATAAAAATCATGTTCCATGGATTTTGAGGCATCCCTCTTAAAAAGCTTCTCTGCCGGGGAAATCAGTATGTTATTTATGTTCTGCTATCTGCTAGACCCTGCTGTACTGAGCCCAGGGTGAGCAGCAAGTCACTCAGCGGGACCCTCTGGACCCTCACCCACAGTGCTGCTCATTGTGAGGGCTGATGCCACTTACTGGTACCGTGTGATGGGCCATGAAAAACATTGTAAAGGCTATGCAGAAAGAGATCATGAAGCTGGCAAATTCAGTCTTTACTTTGACATTTTAGTACTTTAGTGAAGATTTTATTACTAGATTTTGGTAAGCTAAATTTGAGAGATATATATAGAGAGATATACATGGATGCAAATGTCCCAGCCCTAGTTTTCTACCACGTAGTTAAACTTGAACACTGCCGGTCTTCCAAGAATAATTTCTGGAATTCCAGCATATTCTTATTTCAGTCTGCATTCTAGAGTTCTTGGCACTATCATATGCTTATATTATTTTTTTAAAACTGTACAAGCCTTACAAAATCTTTTTTTAAGTAACTTTAGTCCATACAAATACTTATTATTTGACAACTGAAGTTTTTTTCCAAAATGATTAAGATCTTCAGAATAATAAAGAATGTATAATGCTGTGGTAATTTTCTTTCAAATTATGTTTGTTTGTAGAAAAAAGAGAAGATTTATGCTTTTGCGTCATTCTTTTTCTTCTCACGCTTTATCCTCTGGATGTCTGGCAGCAGTACTGCAGTTGAAGTTCCTAATGCTCAAAGAGGTAAACACATTCTTGCAGCACCCAGGGAAGAACGTGAACACACAGACCTTGGGAATGACAAGTGGAAAGGAACTGGTCCTTTGTCTGATTGGTTTCTTGAGTCTTGAGCATGGGCTGAAAGCCTGGCAATACCGGCACGCCCATACAAACTCTGCACTTGCAATGATGCATCAGGCCCTGCCTGGCTCTTGCTCGCTCTGTGTTTTTCTAGCCCCTGTGATTTTTGGCCCCATATGACTTGTGCCATGTACAGACCAGGAACGTGAGGTAGAGCAGCTAAAGAACTGTGCTGAGGAGAGCGAATTTACCAACTGTGCTGCTCAGTTACTGCCCAGCTCCGACACAGCTCCACGGTCCTTCCACTGAGTCCTCAAGCACTGACACATTTTCTGTGAGGAGACAACAAAAACAAACCAAAAATCAGGGGTTTGTCTTCTGCCTGTTTCAATGATCTTAAGTGCTCATACTGGTAGTAAGAAGAATGTTTTAAAAGGAAAGTAAGGCTTTCAAGTTCAGAGATTTCACTGAAAAATTATTTTTCTTATTTCTGCCCACATGATGGCAGTATAAGTTTATCCAAACGAAGAAAATAATTTTAAAAATTACAGCCTTACAACAATAGGGTTCTGTTGCACTTCCCCAAAATCTAAAAAGCTATGAGAAGTTTCCAAAAGCCATTATGACCAGTTATGAAAGGATAACTCCTCTTATTGTAAAAGCCCCAAAAACTTAAGAAGTGGTAAAGCACTGCTTCATGCAAGAACCACATGTAGCTAATTCTGAATGGGTATGGAATGGTGCTGCGTTATAAATAGAAGAGGTCAGTAAAGCTTTATCAGTCATGCTTGTCTTAATCATTTGTAGTCAATAAAGTCATTGAAGTATAATTGCCACTCCCTGGCATCGGTTTTGCAAGTGCAGAACTGGAGGTTTGAGGCTGCACGGGCAGCTGGATGCTGAGTGTTTCATCTCTGGTAAAAGCACAGAAAGTGCTAAACAGACAGACTATTGAGATACCAGCTGCAAAAAAAGTTAGGCATTCCTTCAGAAGGATTATAACAGGAACAAAATCTATTGAATTTGTCAAGCTCTTCAGCTAATTGTAAGTTGAATCAAGAGAGTTTGCGTGTGTGGGGGGGGTTCTGAATGTGTTTACTGGCTGGAATCAGAGAATTTTGTCAGTAGTCACAAATTAAATCTTATAATCTTAAAAAAAGAGAAACAAAAAAACCTAAACCCCTAGATACAATCCAACCGAAAACATTTTTCTGAGCTTTGACAAGCATGTCCTATTTTTCTTAAATTTTCTGTGCACCATAATTTAAAAGTCTAGTACACTTAATTTTAACCTGTTTCTTTCACGTCAACTTCAGATAAGAAAATGCCAATAGCTGAACTGAGTGCTTTCAACAGCAAGAAACAGATACTCAGGTCAGTCCAAATGGAAGAATAAGAGGCATCTATGAAGCCCATCATGTTCCTTCGGGTAAGGTCTCAGATGAGTGGCACCTGTAACCAATTTACCTTCTGATCAGATTACAGAACATGTGAGCACAAGCAACACTTTTTCCATTTTCCTTGGTTTTTTGAACTCAGAGTTCAGTCTTAACAGATGTGATTTTCGTCTTCTTTTCCCTGATGTTGTACAAATGAGGAATTGCAGCAGTACTGTTTCACTTTTGCAGCTTTGTTTCTTGAAAAACGTGGACTTCTTGATGTCTGGAGACTTGCATGGCATGTACATGCAGATATGAAGTTAAAAAAGTGGGAGCTGAAGCAGCTGAAATACCAGAGTGAGTAATCATTTGCTCTGTTTGTTTAGCATAGCTGAAGTTTAAGTTTCTCAGCTCGCAGAATATTGTAGAACAGTAGCCCTTTCTGGCTTCTTGCAAGACTACCGTGGCTAATGAATCTTCTTATAATGCATCTCTTTTACTTGCTACCATATATAACACGTGATGTAAGTGCTTGCTCTCATTATTTATACTTTATAGGTACATGGGAACTTACTGTGGCATGCTACATTCCCATATGTCTGGAGTTACCACTCAACTTATACCTAAAAATAAACCCCCACAAGTACTGTGGTAAGTCATTTCTATGTCTACATATGACTGGTACTAATGGGAGAAGTCCTGATATCTTCAGTGTCTAGGGAGTTTTCTCACTGCATAATTACTATAAATTTGATCAAATGTTCATTTTGTTTCACCCTTACTTACCTCTAATATTCTTCTTTTGGAACATCTCACTTTCTTCTCAGTAGGTGCCCTACAAATAATACTTCTAGAAACTGCCTCTCAAAGCTTCATAAATGTCTTTTTCCTCTGTTCCCTCACCCCACCTCTTGTATTTAAAAAAAAAAATCTCAATTTCTCACCATATACTCTTCTGCCAGGCCAGGCCAGGAGTATTTAAGGACGTTGCTGTCACACATTTTACTATACTCAGCTATTATTCTATGAGGAAATTTTCCCATTAATTCCACAGAATCACAGGTCAGGTTGGAAGGCCTCACAATAGGTTTTGTCCAACCTCTATGCTCAAGCAGGGTCATTCCAGAGCACATTGCACAGGATTGTGTCCAGATGGTTCTTGAATATCTCCAGTGAGGAGACTCTACACCGTCTCTGGACAATCTGTTCCAGTGCATGGCCACCTGCACAGGAAAGAAGTTCTTACTCTTATTCTGGTGAAACTTGCTGTGCATCAGTTTCTGCCCTTTGCTTTGTGTCCTATTGCTTGACGTCACTGAGCAGAGCCTGGCTCCATCCTCTGACACCTCCCTTCAAACACTGGCAGACGTTGCCAGGGTCCCCTCTCAGTCATCTCTTCTGGAGGCTGAACAGGCCCAGCTCCCTCAGTCCATCCTCATAAGAGATGCTCCAGTCCCTTCATCATCTTTGTCACCCTCCACTGGACGCGCTCCAGGAGCTGCTTGTCTCTCTTGTCCTGAGGAGCCCAGAACAGGACACAGCACTCCAGATGTGCCTCACCAGGGCTGAGTAGAGTGGCAGGATCACCAACCTCAACCTGCTGGCAATGCTCTCCCTAATGCACCACAGGATACTATTTGCCTTCTTGTCCCCAGGGCACACTGCTGGCTCATGGACAATTTGTCACCCACCAGGACCCCCGGTCCTTTTCCACAGAGCTGCTTTCCAGCAGGCCAGTCCTCAGCCTGTACTGGTGCATTGGGTTATTCCTCCCCAGGTGCAGGACCCTGCACTTGCCTTTGTTGAATTTGAGACAGTTCTTCTCTGTCCATCTGTCCAAATTGTTGAGGTCCCTCTGAAGGATGCGCAGCACTCTGGGGAACTGGCCATTGCTCCCATCTTTGTGTCATCGGCAAACTTGCTGACAAGGCATCTGCCCCTCTGCCCAAGTCATTGATGAGTAAGTTAAACAGTACTGGGACCAGTATTGAACCTTGGAGGATACCACCAGTGACAGGCCTCCAACTAGACCCTGTGCCACTGATCACAGCCCTCTGGGGTCTGCTGTTCAGCCACTTCTCAGTCCACTGAAATGTCTGCTCATCCAGTCCACACTCCCCGAGTTTGCTTATGAGGATATTGTGAGAAAGTGTTGAACGCTTTGCTGAAATCCAGTGTCCTTGGGGTGACTGCACGGTCCAATACCCCCATCATCTGTTCTTTTGCCCACAAATGGGTCCTGTGCCTTTAAAACTACATCCGGGAGCGAGGGAAGGAGAAGCCGAGGAAAGCGGCGGCGCGCAGTTTGTTTTGAAGAAAAACCTCACTTCCGCCCCCGGAATTCCTTCTCTCTTGCTGGACTCTGCAAGCTGCACGGGATCAGGGAGTTTTGTTTCTTCTTGCTTTTAAGTTTTTTCTCTAGTTAGCTTAGAAAAGGGTTTCTCAGACTGTGCTGTTCAGCTCCGCCCTGCTCTGGACTGACAGACCCGAGTAAATACAGGGATGCCCACGCTGTGTGGCCCACCGGGGCCCGAGCTGCTCTGCGGCCTGGATGCCGGACCCGAGCTCCGGAGAGAGAGAGAGCTGGGGCCCAGCCACGAAAGGACTCTGAGCTATGGAAGGACCCTTTTCTCTGAATTTACCATCTCTTCTGAGCAAGAGAGGTTTATTGTTTCCTATTATTCACTTTTCATGCTTGTGAATGCTTTGCTTGTTAAATAAACAGTTTTTTCCACTTTTCTCTGAGGAGATTTACTCCCGAACCGAGAGTGGGGAAGGGGCTGCTAGAATTTGGCCCTTTAGAGGAGACCTCCTTTGGAAGTTTCTTTCCAAATTTGTCCTAAACCAGGACAATATCCACTGCTCTCCCCTCATTCAATTTAACTAATTTAAAATTTGCTATTTGATAGAGCACAGAGATCGTCTAAGACTACAATCTCCTGTGCTAGGCCCCGTTCACATAAAGAACAGGAAAAAATATCTTCTTTAAAGTGATTGACATGAGAAGAAACCAAAATTTAGATACAGGTGCCTCTAAAAGCAAGGTAAGAAGATAAGACTGCTGCAAATTAGGATAATGCCACAGCATCTTGGGATGGGCCGGGATAATGGGGGAAAGGTATTCCAAAAGATAAATATGACAGAAAAAGGGATGTGTTATACTGGAGGGAAGGGAGAGTGAGGAGAGCAAGCTGTTTCCTGCACATTCAAAATGCAGCTGAAATTAATTTTAAAAAAATATAAAGTTTTCAGAATGTCCAGGGTTCTTTATTTGTGATTATTCCTACTGCCTGATTTCTTTCTATGCCTAGTCTCCAAGATGATCCAGAATTTGAATATTAATAACAATGTGAGAAGGAATAGGGAGGTCTTGTACCTGTTTGAGTTCGGATTACTGCCCTTTTGTTTTTTCAGCATTGGCAAGTAGAAATATGTGGGGGAAAATTTCTTATCTAACTTCTCTTGGGTGTCTTTGGAGAGAGCCGTCAGGGTTGCTCAGAGGAAGCAGATTGGTACAGGCCTGGCAGAGAAAGCACTTGTGCTACCTAAAACTCCTGGGAAGAAGCAGCATCAGAGGGATGTGAATTGTGTCACACACAATTGCATATTGTAAAAGAAGGGCTGGATAGATTGGGATACAAACCTGCAACAAGTTTTGTCATTGCCGCATCTTCATCTGTGGTTTGCAGTTCTGTGCTTTCCAAAATAATGAGAGACAGATTCTTATGGTAGTTTTCTATTCACGAGTGTGAGAAAGGTGTGGTTCACGGGGCTAACTTAAGAAAACAATTAAGGCTTAAAAAGATTTGTCTATTGATACAACTTCCTGGTGTGTAGGAGGCAGTGCTCCTAGAGAATATAGTTATGTATTTGCACCTCCGTATCATACCATACATGTAGTCTCATACCCAAGTTGCAGTCTTGTTTCCTTACAACATTTGTTTAGGCTGAAGCACTTCAAGATGCTGAAGTCTAAGAAAATTCTTTCTTCCTTTGTGTCAAGCTGTATTTTGTGTTCCTTCTTAGTTGTTTTCGTCTACATATGCACTCTTACCACTGATAGTATTTGAGCAAGTGCATTTTACGTCATGTCTGAAATAAATTTTGTCCTCTCTCTCTCTGTTAAACTGTCTGATAAAATTCCTAGTGTGTTGTAACTTGCTGCAAGAAAACACGGAGATCACTGGCTGTCCCATGATTTTCGACAGTGGATAGAGAACCTTTTAACTGCAAGCTGCTGTTAAAAATTCCATGTAGTATGTTGGAACCAAACTGTAATTAGACTGTAACAGTTCTTAGATTAGTTTGGTCTCCTTTCAGTCCCTAGTGGGTAAAATCCTTGGCTATTGCTACAGCTGGTGTCAGAGGATAGCCTGAGGCTCTCTGGCATCCACTGGGATTTCCTTTGTACAGACTTCCCGCCCTGCCCCCACCACCAACTAGCCCAGCCAACAGGATATTTCTGGAACTGAGGAGTAGCTTGGACATTGCCGTTTCTCCTGTTATCCAATGCATGGGTGTGTCTGGAAAAGACTATTAATTGGCTGTTCTTTTGCACAAGGCATTCTCAGCTGCAGAAATATCCCTTTATAGGCCTCTGCTTGCTTATGTAGTTCAGAGAGGCCTTGGGGCTTCTTTGACCTAGTTCCCTGTAAAGATTAATGGGAGTACTGCTCTCAGGCTCAAAGAGTGCCTTTGTTTATAGTTTCCACCAGCACAGTGGAGAGATCTGGCTTTGGTGGGCTTGGCATGGAGAAAGTGATAGCTACGACCATCCTGCTGTCACTGGTGATACCTTTCAGACAGAAATGCTCAGCGCTGGAGCTGGCGGCACAAGTTTCATTATGGCATCGACTAACTCTCTTTAAACTGTGTAGAAGTGCAGGATGTCTACAGCCCCAAAGTTCTTCTTTATCCCCGTGTCAATTCAGAATTTTGGTTGTTTTCTGCAAGACAAAAGCTCCTTATGGTTAGTTAATACACAGGTCAACAAAGAGCAATCAGTAGGTCAAGTAACGTGCCCATTTATGAATTAATAAAGAACTCTCAAACACTTGATATAAATTAAAAGTATCTTTATCCCATGCTGATAATAACGGGAAAGACTGACTTTCCTAACTGGTTGTGCTGGCTCCAGGCATACTGCTTGGTTAACGTGTCCATGGTGTGATGACAGCTTTAGCATTCTTTATGAAAACAGTTAGTATTTCCATGCAGAAATAATGATGCAGAACTGTAAAATAGTAGAAGATGAAGCTTCTCTTTGTTTGTCTAGATGAAACTGTGGCATGGACACAGAGTATGCAGCATTTTCTTATACAAAACTCGTTATGTTGCAGGTGAACTAATATTTCTGAAGGATCATGATAATGTTAACATCTAATAGCTGTTGTTTCTTTAGTATTTTTAAATTTTTAACAGCATCTTAAATGTAACTTGTGCACTTTGGCCTTCCAAAAATGGGCATCACTTGTCAATAATACCTGACTATTGTTGTCATTCTCTTAGATTGTCCTGAGAACATAGTTTGGTAATGATACTAGAGTTTAAAAAGTCAACATCTCTTTAAATAATTTTGCAAATAATAATCTTCATGCCTTGAAGGACAGAGAAATCTAAGCTGCAAATGTCTGAGACACGAAGCTACCTTGGTGGTTAATGGAAGAGTAGGCTTTTCTGGGCTAGCAATTCCAGAAATTACAGATGAACAGCAGTTGGACTTGCTCAGGCCAAGCGTGAAGCTGTAATTCTACTGCACTGACATTCGCAGACTTGCAATGTTGTGAGTTTTTGTTTCCCTTTGGTACAAAACTGGAATACAGGCCAGCTCTAGGATACCAGTCTCCTAAACAGCCAACACAGTTTCATTGCCAACCAGAATTATGTTGTCATTAATATTTTGATACTCTGTTTACTGTGAAGGATGTGATGGTCCCGACTCCATTATACCCTTGGCTACCTTTTTCCTCTTTACTTTGACACTTTTCAATATGACTTGTTACAGAACAGTCAAATGTGATCAAAAAAGTAGGAGTTTAGAGATGGGAATTGATTTTTGGTGTTTAGATATTCTCTTGGTGGGTGGAAAATCAATTATATTAAACATAAAGTATTTCAATGTTGTCAATTTGGTCTAAGAGAGAGAATAAACCTTTCTTGTTCTGCCATATTGAGGTTAAAACTTGCAAAACAAAACAATCCATGTTACTTTGTGTCACTCAGGTACCTAACCATCACAGCAGGATAATTCTATTTAAAATGTGGCTCCTCATGGCTGCAGTAAGACCTTTCTTTCGTATTAGTGTGTCCTTGAGTGATGCTGCATGAAACAGCAACAAGGTGCAATGAATTTTTCTCATGAAACAGATTTGTCATGTGAGTTCATGGCCGTGCTGTAAGGCTGGCCCACGTTCGTTCTCTTAGCAGCATAAATCTGGTATAATTAGAAAGTCAAGAGTGTCACGTCAATTTACTCTGCTGATTGTGTAGTCTCCAAGCACAAATTTAATTAGATTAAAACAGTTGCCATCAGAAACAACATTTAGCTCTCAGCTCCTCAGGTTGATAAGGGGCAGGTTGGGACTGACATGTGAAGGTGTGCCTTGGTCAACAGCCTTAATAACAGCATCCTGTGGACAAAAAAAGGAGAGCTGTCTCTCTGGCACTGCAGTGGAGTTGGTGTCTGGCAGTTTGTGTGTGTATAATAAAATATCCTCATCTCTCCATATAGCAGCTGCACTGCATGAGAAGTAGTTCACTGAATTTACTTTTAACAGTGTTTTGGTTTCACTGTGAAATGCTCCCACACACAGTTTTACGGGAATGTCTGTCTTCCAGTTAGGCAGAGTAGTAACTAAAGAATTCCCTTCTCCCATTACCCCTGCCCAGTGGGGGAGGACAGCTTATATACAGCAGGATCTTTTTTATGTCGATCTGTAGGTGGAAGTGCCCTGCAGCCAGACGCTGGTTCTGTGAGGAAACTTGAGCAATAAAAATATTTTATGCTTTTACCCACCCCATCATTCAAGAAAGATATTTCTGCAGGTGTGAAGTGGTTTCTCCAGCAAAGCTTCCTTCAGAGGCAGAGTAACCGGAGAGGTGTTTGGCACTGCGAAAGAAGAGGTCAGATGGCTTGCACTGCCTTTTCAGATTTTATATGTTTTCTGTGCTACAAGGCCAATACATGACCTTGCTGTTGTTTCAAGATAAGAGGATAATTGCACATTATAAACGCTGGAGTTGTGGCAATGAGAATTTAATTGGATAGTAGGACCTACAAATTTGGGGCTCCCACTTACAAAATGAAAACAAAAGCGTGGAATATAAACAGCCAAACAAGCTGTTACTTGAAGGGATGCTCTGGAGATGTTCAGTGTCTTACCTGAGATGTTAGTCAAGTAATTAACAGTTATTTCTTATAGTCAATTGGAATAAAATTCAATCCAATGCAGAAATGAGTCCCTGTATTTAGGAATAGGACTATGCAGTGGTAATTTGGGTGGTTCATGGACTTGCTAGTGAGCCAAGGCTTAGGACTGGATCATGTCGGTTGGATCTATCTCTGTCAAAAGACAAAAATGTTACGGCATAACCTCGGTCTACCTTTGAATTAAAGCATACAGAAATTTGTCTCTGAAGCAAGGTAGTTGCCAAGGTGGCTTAAGCCCGATTGTCGCAAACCCACACCCTACACGTACTATCCAAATTGTCCTGTTGTTGCATTTGTAAAGAAGGTAAAAAATGGCAAATAAAGAGTAATTTTTTCATGCAGCTGTGTGCATAGTGTACAGTCATAAGTACTCCTCAGTCTTCTGCACCGACTGCAGCGCAGAGAAAAACCCCTCTGTGTAAATGAGTCAGTCTTGGAGAACTTGGTTAGTTATTGACCCCTCACTCCTTGTTTGTTCCCTTTTAATCAGCTCTAGCAGTAACAATGTTTCACCATAGACACGCAGGTACTCTTCTTAAAGCTACAAATCTCAAATGTTTATTTCTTTCTAGGACGGCTTAAAAGTGGCAGGTTGTTCAAAAGATTTTGGGGTGCCTAGTGTTTGCTGAGTAGCTGCAGACTCTGATGTTTCATCTCCTTGAATAACACTCCTCTGAACTGCTACTTGCAGAAGGATATAGTTGACTGAGAAAGGAGAAAAAGAGGAGAAATCAGATGTCTTCCACGGCTTAACTTTTGACCAGGAATGGTGTCCCATACCAGCTGCAGTCAATGAATATCGGTGAGCCATGGCAGTGAGCTTGCCTTGCACTGCGCGGATTATCCATTAGCCAGATGTTAGTGGAGTAATGCCCAACCTGCCCAGGCTCTAGCATGGGCACTGCAAACCAGGACTGCCTGGCTTACCCCGGAAACTTCTTGGCAGAAGGAGCATGGTGTTCCGTTTTTTACTTTTAAGAAGGCTGCGGTGTCAGCTTATTATTTTTGAACTCTTTTTTGCTGTTGTTTCTTTCTTTCCACCAGAACGTAGTAAAAAATTTCCTAAAATATACAAAATGGTACTTTCTCTGCATTTCCTTGCCTTACTCTTTCCTCCACCCCAGCTGCCTCTTTCATTATAGGAGTACATGAGGGGAAATGTTATCTTCAGCTCTGCTGGATTTTCTACCAATCTCCTAAGCAGATGCCTAGAACAAAGAGAAGCCACTTGACTGTTCCTAAAAGTGCTGTCTGGGATGTTCTACATCTGCTGCTGCTGGAGTGGTTATAGGTTCACACTCACTTGCAGAGTTTTTGAAAGGCCTGTGCTGGTCCCTGCAGCTCCTAAGCTGGCCCCAAAGGCATTAGTAGGAAGTAGATGTCTGAACTCTCTTTCACACGCCGTGTGGCCTGAGTAGCCATCTACAGCTGTGCCGTGCCTGGGAGATGCTGCCAACCATACTGATGAGATCTGGTGATTCACCAGTTGAGTAAATGCTACGTAGGTGGAGAAAGAGTGATGTGGGGGACAAAGCTCTAAGATAGTGGATTTCTTGGACGAAAACAATTCATCAGAAACCAGACTGGCTTAGTGCTGGGACCTGGTGTGATTGCTGTACACAGCTGATGTAACAGACACCCCTCAGCTACCTGTGTGGCGTGGGGAAGCAAAATGGATTCACAGGGCATGGCTGCCTGCACAGGAGAAGCAGAACATGTGGCTGTTTATACTATCGCACGGGTGAAGTAAACACTCAGTACCTGACTGCTGATCTATGACAAATTTGAAATGCTTTACTTTTGGGCTGGGTCTTTAAATGGAAAAAATATCCTACCCTGCTTGTGGCAAACCTCATGTTATTTTAATTCCGCCTTTCTTTAAAATAATTCATCTTGCTGATTATACAGGCTTACTAAGCTTCAGACAGTGTGAGTCTTTTCTTTGGTGCTTATTCTCAAGCTTGTCAAATCAAGAACTATGCTTTTAAAAGCTCTAAACAGTAACATTCCTCAAGAAACAATTTCTAAATGATACAGAGAACCAGAAAATTTGGAACACTAATGAAATATTTTCTGCATGTTGTTTTTTTAACTGGGCATCACTTCTGCTGCTTCCTTTTAGTTAAGGTTGACTTAAATAAAAAGTCAAGTTTGTGTTTTGGTTTCGAACAGAATTTATGTAATGACATTTGCTTATCCTCAAATGAAACTGAGTTATAAAAACACAGAAACAGTGCATAAAGGTAGTGGGAAGAACCCAAAACTTCTTTCAAGAGCAATTTTCTATGATGCATATGGTTTTTACTTCTCTGAGATAAAGTCAAACCAAAAAAACCTTAAAATGAACAGATAATTTTGCCTGCAATACTTCCTTTTACCAGTTTTTCTTGCATTATCTCCAGTCCCCTAATCTACACAGGGAGAGAATATGGTCTCATTACTTTAAGCTACATTGCTATTTACTTTTCCATATTTATTTTGATATAAATATTTCTTGAAAAGATGAAAAGAGTCCTTCACATGACTTAGTGCTTTTAGTCTCTGACTGGGATATGAGAATGCAGAAATCAAGACTTGGGATTTAATTACAATAGTCCTACTGAGCTCTGGGTCATAACTTGTACAGTGCTGTTATGACTTCTGTATTTATTCTCCACCTACAAAGTGGGGGAAATGGGCCACCTGCAGAATAAATGCTGTTAAAGAGAGGTAGTAAGGCTGGATTTGCTTCCATTCTTTTAGGTGCTCACATAATTTGCTTGAATTGTTACTGATCTTTTTCCCTGGCTAATGAGATGTATCACACTGTTATGCCTTCCACCAAAATATTTGGTCCTTGTGGAACTTTCAAATCTCTATTAAGCTATCATTTTACCAATTTACAACCTTGTATGTGCCTTAAATCTTTTAAGAAAGCTCCCAGTTTTTTCTTAGCCAAGCTTGGGGATTTCTGCCCATCCCAACCTTAATCCCAGCCTCTGCTAGCATTAAGTCTTGTCCTAGACCTGTGGCCACTTACGCACTGTGATATAAATCACTGAATTTCACAGTATTATCTCTATTCCCACCCTAAACCATGCAACCTAGTAACTTAAGAACTTCTGCCCACATAGGGCATAATCCAATTCCCAAGTGATTCACAGCCTTCATCCTAATCTATTGGCACTTCTAAAATTTATTTGCAGCTACGTTTGAACTGAGCTATCATTCTAAATATATCCTTAGTGTCCTGACTTAACCTGTGGGATTGGGTAGTAAGTATTGCTCTTGTCAATGCATTTTGATTTCTGTTAATTTTAAGCTTACAGACTGCTAGGCCTAACCCTAAAAATCTGCATCAGTTCTACTGTTCAATCTGCTTTAAGATCCCTGTAGGATGAAGTAATTACTTCAGTTTGGGGGCTCAAGATGCTTTATACTCTAAGTCTAATTGAGCCTGAATCTGGTTTTAACACCTTCGAATGCCAGACTCTACCACGAGCGGTGTTCTATTTCTAGTATCTATCTAAACTGCCCAGAGCCTCCTCCAAAGAGCTCAGCTCTCTTCTCAGCCTGGGCTCTCTTAAACAGCTAGTCTTAGCCCTATTTCTTTTCTATGTATTATGTCTTAAATCACTTGTCTACTGTGCCTGGCCTTTGCAGTGCTTCAAAAGGTCTTGCTATAAACACAGTCCTCCATCTGATCCTATCCATGCTGTTACCTCTAGCTTTAACTTCTGATAGGACCAGCTCTTTCTCTCTGAGACCTCTAAATTTAAACTGAGGGTGACAAGGTTAATCCAACTGGTGTTAGAAATGCAGGCATATTCTGGTTCACCTATCCCTCACTGCAGACTTTCTAGGTCCTGGCGCATCTTCAGTTCATCTCCAGATGACTGCTGCCTTGAACCCTTTAATTATACAAAGAAAACATGCATAATAGGAAAGTGCTGGATTTGAAATGAGCTCAAACTTTTGAATTCTAACTCTGGGAACAGAATTGGCATTTCTGCCAAACTACTTATGGTGGGTAAATTTCCATAACTTATACAACTTTACTGATATTTTTCAGTTCTCTCTTGTGTTGTTAATTAGTTCCATATTCTTTTGTTATCCTTGATCTCTTGAAACAGATGAATGATATTCATGATTATCCATGAGTGAAAGTCTTAAACATTGGTTCGAAAGACTTTATCACTCAGAGATTTACTTTTGCCCTTTGTGTAAAAGGCTATAATTATGGATCATTTGAATGTTCAAGAGAAGATTCATATGTCAGAAGAGTTATATGTAGTACTTTGGCATGGTAATAAATTATTTTGTAAAGAAACAGACTAACCAATATTTTTTTTTCTATTGGCTGCACTTTTTCTGCTGAGAGGAATGACATTATGGGCCTCATAATGCTGAAGTTCTAAACTGGCTCTTCCTTGCTTTCTGAGGCAGCTGATAATTTATTTTTATTACCATTTTGCCTTTGGGTTTTCTGAGCATGGGCTCTATGGAAGATGACAACTAAAAGGCAGTTTGTATCTTGGAAGTCCAGAAGACAACTTTATGGTCAAGAGTGCATCCGTCACTTTCTTTGACAAAAAGGATTCAGCTTGTTTTCTGCATAACAGGTATTATTCTTTCCCAACTTAGAGCACAATCTGTGTTTAAAAATAAACTTAATAACAAATCCTTGGATTATTGGTTATGAGTTGAAATCATTTGACAGTAGGTCCTCTAGGAATTTCAATGAACAACCTCTTATGATCTTGATGGACTGAGGAGAGGGGTTCTCTGAAGGAAGGGTGGTTTTGCTAAAACTCTAGATAGATGTAGCTATTGGTGAGACATGAAAACCTTTAGGTCCCTGAAAAAAAACCAGCTGCTGTTTTGTTCTGCTTTGTGCCCAGGCAGACTACAGCCTCTAGGTGCTGACAGAATCCCCAAATATATTTGGGTACACTAAAGGAAAAATATTTAGGGCTAGGTGGTTTCCTTCTACATGAAGAAAAAATATTTGATGGATTCAATTGCTAAGTATCCACTAAGCTCCTGAGGATTTCCGTGTTGAACATCACTTATTTAGGGTTGGGTTTGGTTGTTTATGTGTTTGTTTGGGTTTTTGGTGGAGGTTTTTGGTGGTTTATTTTCCCTTCTCAAAACAAATGAAGCATAATGTATGTACTAGTTAGATATGCACACCAATTATTTTAAAAATTCTTCTTAATATCAAACGTATGTGCTGTAGATTAGGACAAAAAAGTCTCACTAAAAGAGCAAACTTAGAGACTACCTTTTTCTGCATACTCTTAAAAATTATCAGTATGGCCCTTCATCCCATGAGCAGAGAAGATTAGGTGGTCCTTATACTACATGATCATTTTCTTGCCTTGTTCCCTTCTGGAACAAAAAGAATCTTGTTCAAGGAAGGATGGCTGCGGTTTGAAATAGCAGGAGGAAGCTGAGAGGAGAAGGTTAATGCACAGAAGATGTGTGTAGAAGTCCATTTTGAGGGGAAAGATCTTCAGTAACTGTGAACAAGATCATGGAATGACAGATTTGAAGAGAGAAATGGAAGCTAAAGAGAAGTTGGATGGATAGAGGTGAAGGAAGATGGGGAACGTAGGGAAGAAAGTAATGAAGAAAAGTGAATATTTCTAGGAAGTTTGAAGTATTATAACAGATGGAAAACTCATGGAACCCCAGAAGAGGTTACTTTAACAGAGGAGTGGGATTTGGTAAAATATGGTGTTTCAACTGTTCTTTTGCAGCTAAAAGCATCTGGGAAGTCCAAATGGGGAGGGACATCTGCGTTTGAAAAACAAGACTTTTGTTGGAGTTTTTTAAAATTATTATTATGCTTCCACGGTGTTTCCCAGCAAAGAATTCAACTTAATTTTTTTTTCTGAAGTATATCTTTATCTGGATTATAAAGTGTTGAGGTTCTTGCAAGTGTAAAAAAGGGGATGCTTTAATCTCCAGTGTTCTAAAATATTATCTGAGCAAAAGGTTGTCCCCAAATACACAAATCTGGGTATACTTGTTTCTCTCTTGCCTGGCCTCAGATGATTCACTCTACTTCTCCTGTGGTTTTACCACTTAAAATTCTGTAACAAAGTTGTAGTGTTTATATCTCACAGCTGCTTGCTCTAGCTCAACTAGCCAATCTAGAAAACACCTTCTCCTCCCTTTTTATCCCTCTCCACCTCTCTTGGCAGGGAACTGTTGCTAGTTGACTTTTTTTTTATTTGATCCCTACACATCCTCCCAGTTTGCCATTTTTTCTGTCAGCAAAGAAACAAGCAGTCTCTTTTATCTTGTTTGACTTTTATCTGTTCTCAGTTCTCTAAGCTATGACCTAGAAGAAAAAACCATCTTCACTTAAATTCACATTTAGGTGAAAGATCAGACACTACCTGTGCTAGCAGTCCATCTTTGATACAAGCTCACACAAGAGCATGAGAGTACAGCCTTCAGTGATATTGCTGAGAGGGCTGTCGTTAGTGAAAGCAAATAAAAGTTACAGGAACTTCTTTGCTGGAAGAGTGGTGGTCCCTTCATTCGTTAATAAGAATTTGAAAAACGAAGGGGAAAGCATTTAGTGATTCAAAGCCACTACCTGGGGTACTTCCAGCATTCAACCATAAACTCTGTGATACAACCCTGACAAACTGAAGAGTATTTTGGGACGGTACAACTATAGAAAAGAATGCAGTTGTTATCTTTTTTTCATGTGGTAATGTACCTGCACTAAAAGGGCTCAATCCTGAGAAGTGCTGCAAACATTGGTAAGCTTCAGTTCTACCCCTCTGCAGCATCAGTCAGGTAGCTCCTCTGCTGGAATTCCAGAATATTAGAACTTGAAAGTTTCTGCTTCTGCTTGGGATTAAAACATTAAAATTCCTCTCTTGCTCTCATCCAAATTTTCTCCAGCTACCTCAACAAATTGTTCCCCAAGGTTTAATTAGTACTAAGAGAACAACTGCCTTTGTATAATGAAGCCATCCAGAGCAGTTACAACCCTCCCATCCCAAAACAAAAACTCTTTGCTATCCCATGCAGTCATGCATATTACCCTCCTTCTCTACCTGTACACATCTATCAAACGCATAGGTCTAACTTTGTCTTCTACATGTGATAATTAATCACTAAATGTACTTTATTTATTTTAGTGTAGGATTTTTCTAAACCATCCTTCATTCTAGGACTTTTACAACATCTGACTTGAAGGATTTTGCATGTCTCCCATATCCTTTCATTTTAGCAAATAATTTTTGTCATTAACCTGCTTTTAGCAGTGGCTTAATCACTAGACCTCAGTTGCAGTATGGATGAGCTGAAAGTGGAAATAGTGAAGCAGCACCAGAGCAGGAAATCAAGTTACTTGGAGAAGAGGCATTTCATTAAATAAAGCAAGCAAAATATTTGGGAGGTTTTCTTGTGAACAAAAATTAGAAATGCTGCATTGTTTTGTCAACTCAAAGATGCACAGAATCATCCAACAGAAGTTTCATTGCCTTTCATCAATTTTAATGCAGCTTGTAGCTGTAGAGCCCTGCAGCATACAGATGAAGGAGTCTGGGCATATCAGTATGCTAAATCATAAGCAGTCTATTCCCATTCTGCATCATTTGTTTAAACTTAAGGTTCCAGATCAACCTGCACAAACTGAATGATGTGTGAAATTTATTGCTTTTTGAAAACTTTGATGAAGTTTTTACTTATATGTTTGCAATCAGTTAATAAATTTTCTAATAGCTGCGGTTGGAAAATATTGCTTAAAACAACATTTGGTCGATTATTGGCTGCTTTGGACCAGTTCTACCTGTTAAGTAACTATCAGGAAAGAATGAACACACACGCTAATGCATTTTCTCATTTGTTTTTAAACTTTAATGTTTCTAGAATCTTCATGAGACACGACAATACTGTAGAATGCTGCTTCTTTTAATAGCAAAAAAGTTTTCTAATTCCTGGTTATGGAGTTAAAGGCCAGTGTTGTTGACTGCCTCAGATAAGAGTTTCAACCCAAAAGACCGCTCTTAAATTTTACCTTCCCTAGATGGGAGTTCTCTGATACAAATAAATGACTGCAGTTCCTGGACCTCTGCAGATTTGCTGCAAAATTTATATCAAGGGATGAGTCACCTGATGCAAATGCTTATCTGGTAAAGAATCTACAAATATGTGTTTCTCATTCTTAATGTCACTTTTATCAATATATGTTGCCAAATATTGCTTGGCTTTTTGGGAAGAACCCTTTAAGAAAAACTAAGTTCAGACTATCTTTAATTCTTTCCTTCACTCTACTTGTACTGATTGTCTTGGATTTTACTAATAACTAAAGAAAGTTATTAAATCAGGCACTTAAATTACATACCTAGTCTTAATTGATTTTTATCTAAAGCCCACTGGCTTCAACTAATTAAAACATAAATGGTACTTATTTGTATTTAAAACTAGCCTTAAATTACAGTCTGTATTGGGTCATAGTCTCACAATTAACAATAAATTTGGACAGTAATGGTTTCCTGGGAAAAATTTATTTGAAATTTTCATATTAACATTTCTTTTCTTTGCCTGATTTATGAAATAAAAATCTGGTCTTGCCAAAAACGAGATCAGGTTCTCATGGAGAAACAAATACGCATGGACTTCAGACCAGCCTGACTAGGTTGCTGAATTTAGAAGTCAACTTCTAAATTCAATTGACTTCAGTGAGATGAAGTTTAAGCAATAATAGACATTTATGCTTTTGGAAGTTGAAGAAAAATGCCAAAAGATTTGAAGCCTTAAGAAAGCAATAGTAGACTGCAGGTACATCTGTAAATGGACCATGTATTACAAATATTTTTGAAAGATGAAGTCTGACGCAGAAAAGCTGCCTGTTAAAACAGAGCAGTCACTTAACAGATTTTTTCCTGTTTTTTTGCTTATGGTTTTTTTTTTTTTTTTAACACTGTAGGTGTTACCGTCAGCTAACCGTGTGCCAATGGCAACTGTTTATCTGAACTAATAAATATAAAGAACCTGAAGAATGCTAATTTTAATTTAGCCTACAGGCACATGATGACCAAAACATGGGGACACAAATGCTGATTGAGTGGTTCTTGACACTTTAAAAAAACAAACAAAAAATAATAATTAAAAAACATAACAACCATTCCACTTTACCCCACCCCCACTTAACAAAAAAAAGAAAAAATGGTGACTTATATTGCTTATTGCTAATTTCAGCTCTGGCTGTCCATATATACACATTTTTTTCCTTTTCTTCAGTTCAGAAACCAAACTACAAAGTTCCTGTTAGCTAGTGACCTCAGTACTACTTGAAAATTCTTTTTTCTTTAGTTATTTCTTGAAGTATGCAGTAAGAATAAGTCACCAGAAGTAAAAACAATCCTTTAAGTGTGTTTTCTGTAAGGAAACAGATGATTTTTAACGCAAAGGCCAGATATGCACATCTACGATGTCATCTTGGATTCGTTAACTTGGTTAGTCTGTACTTAAATAAGTGACTGGGAGCACATATCTTTTCTAGCAACAGAACACACATTGGTTTATTATTTCAGTGTTAATGTACCAGTGTCCCAAAGTCAAAAAATCCAGTCTTCATGCATAAGTCAGTAGCAGGTTTTCTGGGTGCTTCCACGTTTTACAGTTTTTTCTAAATTGCTTCTCCCACATGACAGTGCTGAAACCTCACCAGCCCCTTTAGGCTGTCACATTGGAGTACAGGTAGAGGAGCCTGAGCCATTCCAGTGTCATCTCAGCCATAACCCATCCACTCACCTCTGCCAGCAACTGTGGGCTTTGTACTGCAGGCCTGACCTGAAGGCCTGATCCTATTTTCTCCATTAAAACTGTCCTCCAATTACTAACGATAGGGAAATATCGGTTACGGTAGAAAAGCAACTTTGTTTGGATGGCTAAAGTAGTTTTGATGGGACAATATTACAGTTGGTGCAAGTCTGGTGTATTTTGGAAGGGAACCATAACGCCAAACCACAGAGCCTTGTATGCTATTGTAATGCTTAATTGAAACAGACTGTGAGTCTTCTGTTCTGTGAAAGCATCTCGCTGCAGAGCTGCTGTTTCAACAATAATGAGTTAAATGAGCTCGCAAATGAGGTCTGCTAACAAATTGTACCCGTCAAGTCTCCATCATTCTTTACCAGGTCATTGTGCAGAATTTGGTCTCTCAATAGTCCAGCTTTGTGATTCTTACTAAAATTATTTTTTTCCACTTTGTCTTTAAAGCTTCCTGAAAGATTGAATTAAATTGTGCCATGCCTGAAAGAAAGAAAGGTAATATACTCTCAAATCCCAAAATAATGCTCTGACTTTCACATTTTTTACTGTGTTCTTTGTGGGCATGTTCATTCTTTGTTCATACTGGAGGTGTTTATAGTGTTTGGGAAGGAACAAAGTAGGATCAGTTGGTAGAGGCATCATGATTTATGTCAGTGGGTAGCGTTTGGGCAAGCATGAGTCTTTATTTTTAATTTAGCTTTGAACCAAATGCTGGCTGCTTCAGGTTTAAAAATGGTAAAATTATAGCTTTACTTTGGTAAAATTGCAGTTTTACTTCAGCGAATCTGCTGATCATGGCTGGTATTGTCAGGAGTAACTCGTATGTGCTTCTGTGGTGTTTAGCATTCTTTGAAAATATAGTTAGACTGCGTTTTTTGAACTGGAGTTCCATATTATTTGCTACTTTTTCAGTGCAAGTTTTGGTAGTGTGGGCAGAAGGGTGGTCAGCAAAATGGAGAGACAATCTACTCTGAAAAGGTAGAGCAGACTGGAAAGATAAGAATATCAACATGAGAGTTTGCTTCTACTTCAGCTGTTCTAGCATGCTATCTGTGTGAACTGCTAGCCCCTAAAGAGTTAAAAGTGTTTGTTTCACAGGAAATTGGAAGAAATTTATGTGCGCAAGTGAAACTGAAAGGTCGAATGTGTGACTCATATCTATTGACAGATGGAATGAGCATAACATAAGAAGACAGTGACTAGAAAACAAGCAGGTTGTGTGAAAGTATTTTTAGAGACTAATTTCTACCCAGCTGTGTCTTCCATGAACAGAATAAGTTTGTCAAAGTTACCTAGAAGTTGCCTAATAGCTACCTAGTGGCAATTAATTACATTGATATGGTTTGAATGGATACCTCATCCCTTGGGATGAAAACAGCTAACATTTTATAACAGTTCTACCTGAGGCTTAAAAGAATGTATGTAAACAAGAATTAAGAGAACATATAAGTTCCTAATAGTGCTCATAAACTTTTACATACCCACTTACTTTACCTCGGTTCCCCTGTTGACTCCCACTTCTGTGCTCTCTTCCCCTCTCAACCTATCTTTTTTTTCAGCCTAAAATATATCCAACTTGCTTGTTATATAATAATGACTCATACTTTCATTGGCTTAAACTTTACCCAATCTTTCTTTCATGTCATTTTTGTTCTTTAAATTGGGATTTAGCCTCTTCAGTTTTGGCTACTACATTGTGGGTTTCTTGGTAAATTCCACTGATACAGCTGGAAAAAATGATGCTGCAACTAAGTGTATAAAAATTATTTAGTAATATGGGGATAAAGACTTGGCAATATTTTACATGATATATGCATCTTGCTGGACAATGTATAGAAACCCATGAAGGCTATATGGTGTTCAATAGTCTTCAGCAATTTTGGACCCCAATAGAGATATAAAGCCACACAATAAGGTACCATGAGAGTGCTCATTTCCTTGTTGCCTGGAAAAGTAACTCGGGTACATAATGCAATGTAGCGTATATGTTATTGGGCTTGTGTATTTTTTAGACCATGGTGTTAATTTCTGAGGCAATAAACTCCAAACTTAACAACTGCAATTTCTTTCTATTTTTGTCTTCATATACTAGTTTGGCCAAATGACCACAATTAAATATACTACATACACCTGGAAAATTACAATAACGAGTGAGAACCTTATGGCATAAGGAAATGTGCTACTTCTACCTCTGCTCTCATCAGGTGAAAGGAAGGGGGGCAGAACTTGTATTTCCATGAGCCACAAAGAATGTTGGGGGATAGGGTAGGGACATTTTGTCCTGCTTGTGGAGCTCACTTTCTCTCTCCCCAAGCTGCTGGGCTTCTTATAATTTTTTTTTTAAATACCTTTATTTATTTAAAGGCATCTCCACTTCCTAGGCTATTAGCTACTTTCCCTGGCATCCTGACTATGAGCTGGGCTCCGGTTTGCAGACCTCCTGCTCTGTGTCCAAGTGGAATAGTGAAAATACCATGCAATGCAAATGGATTAATTATTTTTGTTAAAGAGGAAAGATACCAAAAGACGAGAGATCTTTTACCTCAAAATGGTATATTTCAGCAATGTCAAAATCTGGATTTATTTTTCAATGCTTTTATTTTGTTTGTTTTGATTTGGGGATTTTTTTTGTATGGGATCTCTATAGATATAAGCTACTGGTAGTAAAATAGATGTTGCTAACAAGGTTCTCACAGGAGCTAGCAGGACAAGTGGAGCCTGTTGGAATGAAGCAAACATCTGATGTTCTCTTTTATGAGAAATGAAATCCAAAGTACTTTAATTCTACAAATTTACTGTCATGTTAAATCACTGAGAAACAGTGTAAGCAGAATGGATAAATCCTTCTCTTAGTATGGCATGTTGCTGCAATTAACATTTTCCCTGCACAATTATATTATAAGATCTATAAATGTGAAGAGCATAACTTGTTCATTAGAGTGGGCAGCAGGGAGTGACAGTAAAAATGCATGTATTGCAGGAGTCTTTGGAGGTAAGTGTATGCATATGGTGATTCCATTGTCTATACTGCTTTCTCATCCAGCACGTGTGCTATTAGTCTACTCCTTTTCTGGAGCTCATCCACATATTAGCAGCATATTTTCCTGTTTAGAATGGAAAACCCAAGGGGAGTAAAGAGTGTCTTTTGCAAATAATATAATATTCCTACAGAAATAGTGTATTAGTGGAAATCTTTTATATGAAAATAAAGTATTGAATGATAAAAAATAAATCATACAATACATGGGGCAAATTTTGTCATTCCGGCGGATAAAAATACAATAACAAGTTTATGAATAAAATTGTCTCTTTTCAAGCACTACTTATTATCATCTCTATTTTAAATTATTGTTCTCCCAGCACTGAGGAAGGAAAAAAAAAGGATTTTCTATTTTCCATCTCTTTTACTTGTATTCTTAAAAAATAGTGTTTTCTCAGCTTCCTTGAAAAATCTGTAGGAGAATTCTGCTTCATATTTCAAATTTAAACTGAGACCTAAAATCCCATGTACAATTAGGACTTACTTTAAATAAAAATAGAAACTGGCAAGTTACTATAAATGTAAAGATTACAGTAGTGGGTGCCTGAGATCTTTTTTAAGATGAAGGCAATATTCCAACTGCTGCCAGTATCTGGTAGAATACATATCCTAAACTCCAATCCTGAGAGGGGATGAATGATCTAATATGAACAAGAGAGACTGGTCCAGTATTTGATGTTAACCAGTGCTCTTCCTCTGCTGTAGGGAAGGTTTATGCTGATTTTTACGATTGATGGGAAGCAGTTTATTAGTGCTAACATACTCCTTTTCCCTCCACAGTTGTTTAATTATTATTTGTGAATACAGAAAAGAACCCCTACCTGGAGTATTCTGTTCTGTGTTCCACCAAGTTCACTTTGTTTTAAAACCTTATGTGCATGAAGTTTTACGAAATTTAAAACCTATCACTTCTTTTAATTTCATTGAGCACTAAGTGACTGCAAAACACTTGGAGTAGGTTTTGGCATTGTGGTGAAATGGCAGTTTCCACAGTCAATGGAAAAGTTGCAGGTGGTTAATAAGCAGTCTTTACACATCACTAAGTGTATATAAGATGTTTCTTAAATGAACAAGAATATGTTCATACAGTAATGATTTTGCAGACCATTGAGTTTAGGAGAACTTATAGCTGGGAAAAGATCTTGGCTGTTTCTTCAGCAATGAAATCACTAAAGGTCTATTTCTCTTCTGCTTTAGATTTTCACTTTCTTCTGTTTTACAAAATTTGGAAAACTGTTCTTGATGCTACTATCTATACCTCTAATATGTCATTAAGATCTGTGTCAGAGCACATCCTGACCTAAACTAAACCCACCATTAATAAGATTATTAAAGCTGATCTGCATCTCTGTATAAAAAACAGCACAGGATCAGATCTGCAGCATTAATGTTTTGATTCTGCTTTTACTGAAGCCAGCACTTGTGCCTGCTGAATGCCTTGGTATTGCATGTTATTTTGAAAATCAAGTATTCTGTTAATATGATTGGGCGATTCAACCTTTGGGTTGAACCACCCAGCTTTGGTCCACACCTGTGTTGTGACAGGACTGTTGAAACAGAAAAGGAAGATACTGAGATGAATGAAGTTAACCTCCACCTGAAGAGAGTTAAATCTAATGACCAGAAAGAGGTAGATGTACGTTCGTACATCCATATGCATGCTTGTTGATGAAGTTGTCAATCTTGCAAGTCATCTCTTAGATCTTGTAGAGCTCTTCTTTCCTCTTTTCACCCTTATCTCCCCTGTCTGATGCATTAAATTAAATAAGAATTTTCACCATTTTAGCTAAAATTTGGTTAGTAGTCTTGCATACAAGCCAGGAAATGTAAGCATTGAAAATTTTTGAAATCAGCAGTAGAAATACTGTAATTAAATTTTGCTAGGTGCTCTTCCTTTGTACAATGACTTGTCTTCAGTATTCTGTTCTAGGTATTGAAAACTCCACAGTTACAGTATTATTTCACAGGTGAGAAGCATTCCCACACATTCCTTTACAAATTTTTAGACTGTTACAGCTCTCATGAATAAAAAAAGAATGATGCAGACAAATTGATAGAATTTGTACGTAATTAACTGGCTATCCAAACATGCTTGTGTACATCATCTCATAGCTGTATGTAAAGGCAACTGGCAACCTTAGATCAAGGTTGCTGGTGACGAGGTCATATGCCTGAAAATGTATTGATTTCCTTTTCCCCTTGCTTATCAAAGAGGATGGCTCAGTGCGTGATTGGGCATCATTACACTAAAGATTTTTCTGTCTCTCATTAGTTTATTTATGTTTTTCTGAAGGCTTACCAGCTGTTGGTGTAGGAGTAGCACTGCATATTAATAGTATTTCTCTTCTAACCTCTGTTTCTGCTTTCAGTGAGTTTAATCTGAGTGTTTATTTACCTGTATACACAGAAGTTTTTTGGAAATTTTACTGGGCAGTGGAGCAGGGGAGAAAAGAGCCTTCAGGTCCCTACAGATCCATCACAAAACTGTTACAAATTGGAATTCACATGGTGCTGAAGAGGACTGCAGAGCTCTCACAACTTTGTTCAAGATCCTGTTATTACTCTACAGTGCTTGTTAGAACAGTAACTGCCAGCCCTCCATGCTTTGTAGGTGCACTGAATCAAAAAACAAAGTAAAAATACGTCAGGAAAACCTCCCCAGATGTGTTGACCTCTAGTAAGTCAATTTAGACTTTGATCCTGTGTTTCTTTGGTAGTCTTGAAATTACACACCTGACAAAATATCACAGGATAAAACTCAGAACATTCAGAGAAGAATATTTTGAAAAAGTATCAGGAGGTGAGAAACAGGGAGCAAGCAAAGAAGGAAGGCATCTCACTGCTCTCTGTAGAGTGAGCTTCATCTACAGTGGAGAGGCTCTTGGAGATACATTCTTTCTGTTTCCATTCCTTGTACATGACCTTTTATTTTACAGCAATAATTTTGCTCTCCTTCCTGCAGCAGAGATGATGACTTGAACAAGGCCAACGGGAAGAACTGTAAGGAATACCGCAAAAAGAGTTGAAAGCAGCAGCCTTCCTCAAAGAAATTATCCAAAACATTAGTTTTTCCACTGTATATACTTTGTGATTATGTTTTAATTCTCTCAGTTCTTCCAGGCGTTTTCTATGGTTTCTATGAAGTTTGTTTCACCTTAAAAATGTGGCAGTGTTGATGGATGACATTCATGAGGAAAGCTTTTCAGGCTTATAGTATCACTCAGGATACTCTTTGGATATGTTCATCTTTTCAACTTCATAGCAGCTACCTTTGGCATATGAGTAGTGTGCACTTCATATCTTTGGGAAAAGTGTTTGGACTGGTGTTACTAGTTGCAAAGGGAGTTGAATTTACTCCAAAGCTGTGCTACTGCAATTGGTGATACCTTGACAGGTAAATGGCATGGTGGATTTACATTGGCTGTCTGCCGGGTGCCCCACCAAGCCACAGTTACTCCCCTCTTCAGCAAAACAGGGAGGAGAAAACATGACAAAATGCTTGTGGGTCAAGACAAAGACAGAGAGATCACTCAGCAGTTACCTTCATGGGCAAAATAGTCTTGATTGGAGAAAATTAATTTGATTTATTACCTATAAAATTGGAATAGGACAATGAGAAGTAAGATCAAACCTTAAAAAACTGCCCCTTACCTCGCTCTTCTTCCCAGGCTTAATTTCACCCCACACTTCTCTACGTGCTCCCCACAAAGCAGTGCAGGGTTGTGGTCAGTTCATCACGCGTTGTCCCTGCTGCTCTTTCCCCACTTTTCCTGCTCCATGGTGGGGTCCCTCCCACAGGAGACAGTTCCCTGTGAACCTCTCCAACGTGTGTCCTTGTCACTGGCCACAGGTCTTCAAGAACCTCTCTGGCACGGGTCCCTTCCATGAGGTGTGGTCACTCAGGAGCAGGCTGCTCCGATGTGGGTCCCCCACAGGATCCCAAGTCTTGCCAAAAGACCTGCTCCAGTGTGGGCTCCTCAAACAGGCCGCGTCCTGTCCACAAGAACCTGCTCCAGCACAGACTCACCATAGGGTCCCATACTCACTTAACACCCACTTGCTCCAGTGTGGCTCTCCCCCGGAGCTGCAGGTGGATCTCTGCATCCCCATGGACATCCTTGGGCTCAGGGGCTCAGCTGCCTCACCCTGGGCTGCACCAGGAGCTGCAGGGGAATCTCAGCTCCAGCACCTGGAGCACCTCCTCCCCCTCCTTCTGCACTGACCTTCCTCTCACATATTCTCACTCGTCTATTCAGCTGCTGTTGCACAGGTTGGGGTTTCCCTCCCCATCCCCCCTACCTCTTTAAATGTTATCCCTGAGGCACTATCACAGTTTCTAATGGGCCCAGCCTTGGCCAGCAGTGGGTCCATCTGGGAGATAGCTGAAACTGGCTCCACTGGACATGGGGAAAGATTCTGGGAGCTTCTCAGAGAAGCCACCTCTGTAGACCCTGTGCTACCAAAAGCTTGCCGTGCAAACCCAATACAAGGATAATTTTTGTTTTCCAAGTATTTCCAAATACCCAATAGAAAGGTAAAAAAATTGATAGGCCATTGTACTGTGAATTCAGTATTCAGAACCAGTAACGATTGTTATCACCACGTACACAAAAATGCTTGTCCTGAAATATCCTAGGAGTAGTACTTAATGCTTCAACATCTGTTAGACAGAAAAAGATGTGTGAAGAAACTTAAAGACTTTCCTTCTTGTCGCAGTTTAGAACACGCCTGAGAAAGGCAAGAAACAATAGCAGTAAATGACTGAATATAACATTGTTGTGCTTCATGATCCTGTTGAAAGGTTCAGGTCTAGATGGTAATAGATGGGTCATGTCACTGCATGACCTGACAACAGAAATATGTAACTCCCATGCTAACTTGTAGTTGTGCAGTGCTCTGCATTGTACTGCTCTCCATTGGTGCTTCTGGTAGCCCATGAATAAATAGCTGAATAAAAAAATGGGAATTATTTTCACATAATCGTAAAAGAGAGCATTCAGATAGGTCCTTTTCTGTGGATGGAAATGGCAGAAATAGGCATTTGATCTAGTCAAACCAATTTCCATAATTAGTTTATTCTGCTGGGCCATTCTCTGTTGAAGATGCACCAAATTTATAACCAGGCAGAAAAAAAAGCCAACCCAGCATTACATGTTTTCTGTGAAGGATGGTAATAGACTGCAAGTCAGAAGAATGAGGTTGATAGTCTAGCAGCTTGCAAACAGAGGGCTGAAACCAACTCACCTGTACTTTTGCAAACCTGCTATTTCCTGCTCCCTTCCTTCCACCTCCAACTTTGGGAATACTTATCTTTTCCACCTTCCCTCGGAAGCCAAGCATCTCTGCTCTACCACTCTCTATAACGCCAGCCTGAAAGAAGAACCATTCCTGACCATAACCAGACATAGGAAGGAGAGGAATAATTTTCCCATTAACAGCTCTTCTTGGTGTGGAGGGTCACTGTATTGCGTTTCCATCTTTGCCAAACCGACACCTCCAAGTTCAGCTCCAGCACACGGTGCAACACGTCTCGTGTGCAGCCCACAGCTGACCTACCAGGCCGTATGCTCGGTAGTTGCAGTGTCCGCAGCTCCTCTGAGGAAGATTTCAGACTTCACCTGTTGAGATGCAGCACTTATTTCAATGACTCTGCTCTGAAAAATCATTGCCATTAGGCAAGTTAAGGCTTTCACAGGGATGTAGCTTCTGCAAATGGTTTGGAGAAAGGCTGAAAACAAAGCTTGAGCAGTCTGTATTACTGGGTTCCTTGCTATGAAGAAACATGAAATCCAGGTACACACATGAAATATTTACTGAAAACAGCTGAAATGCTAAGTCACAGCTTATTAATCTGTGAACTGGAGCCTTCCTTTGTTTTTAATAAAAGACACTGAGAGATACTAACTCTGACTAAAACCACCATGTGTGCTGTGTGCATGAAAGCAGGCATCAGTGCATTCCTATAACATCAGGAGTCCCTTAGTGATAGTTATATGCATGCTACTTGACTATTAAACCTCTTTTTCTGCTATTGTTTTTTCCTTACTATTTATTTTAAATGAGCATATTCATTTAACTGAAAATGCCAAGTGAGTAATGCGTAACTAGATTGAGAAATACAAAAACTGATCATTCAGTTAGAGGAATGATTTATTCTTTGTGCATAAATTCTAATGTTTGAGTGCAACTAAGAAATAAACATGACTTATTGCTGATAACGATGAGTGTTTCAGAGACCCAGAGACTGTCAGAATATCAGCTGTCATCTAGGTATTAATGAGAAATAAAATACATAAGGGTGCATTTATTAATAGACTGTACACAGAGCCTGAGACTAAGTGGTTTGGAAAAGTACTACATTGTTTATAGTAATAAAGGTGAAGAAACACTGGAGGAAACATCCCTGGGGCTTAATCAATGATCAGCATATGAACATAAGTCAAAGATTGTTTAAAATTGTTCCAAATGAGGAATAACTGACGTCAAGAGCTTGCTTGACTTCTTACCTGCTTCACACTCTGGTTGCCTGCAGTGACAAAAGTACGAACAGAACAAGCAGTCTTTCACAAACTGGGTTAGGCTTGGGGGTTTTTTTAATTTACATTTAATTTAATTTATTTACAGGAAAGTCTTAGATATCAAGGGCAGAACTGTCATACACTGTTAAATCCATATTTTGTCAGTATCAACAGATAATGAAGCCCGGAACAAACAATTGTGTATTGTTAACACAGAGTTGCACTTATGCACTGCAAGCCACAAATGACATTTTGGTCACTAACAGTGGTTTTTTGTGTTAGCAGTGTGACGCAGGTACAGGGCCAAACTCATTGTGACCCCACGGCCAAAAATGTTCCTTCTGCCATTCAGTCTTTCAGAGAAGGAGTTGTTGAGGTAGGATAGAAAAGGAATTCTCGGAATATTGAAGCAAATATGCATCATACATTCACACAGGTGCTGTGAAGTTGCTGTAACTGAAGTTGCTTCCATGGACACGTTAATTTCAACTCCTGGTCAGGAAACAGTTCATATAATGAAATTTTCCTGGATACTTTTAATCAGGTGACTAAGCTTCTCTGACATTCAAAAGTGTCTCTTCACTGGTCTCTTCAAAGATCCTAAAAGCAAGTCTGAAGTCCATCTTCTAGAAAGTTTATGCACACTAGGGAAAGAATTTTTCTTGAGGGAAAAAATAAAAGTGACGTGTCTGTGACTGTTTGAAAGAATTGTTTATGCAAGGCTTATGTAGTTTTCTATTTAATCTATTAAAGGGAAAAGGAATGCATTTACAAAAACTAAGCTAAGAAAAGGAAGAGTGGATTGTATCATCTGTGAAAAGAGTGGAAGTGTTATTGGTCTTGTTCCAACAGCTGGCCTATTTTCATAACTGATTTTTCCCATTAGCAGTGAGGAAGGCCAGGGCAGCGCAGTGAACCCACAGCACTGCACAGACCAGAAAATTACGTGTAAGGGCAAACCAAATATTTCCTCATACTACATGGACAGATATTTTCCTTACTGCCTGTGGTTCAGTGATTGAAGGAGTCTTCTGCCTGCACCAGAAACTCGTTGCATGAAACCTTGTAAGTTACCTACCTGTTCTCTCCTTCAGTTCTCCACTGCTCAACAATTTCAGTTTTCATCCCACATATCCCTATTTGCTTCAGATAAAGCATTATCTCAATGGACACAGCCTTGTTCACTGTACAGACATAACACATACCCTGAAAGCTGCCTAGTCTTTGTCAGGAATGTGCATGACAGGCTCATGTGAAAAATAGCTTCTGATCCTGCTGAAGTGCTTGGGTTATTTTTCTTCTTTTAATGCGGTCACCTGTTACTTCAGTTGGATTCAAAATTGTTTCAGAAATGTTAAACATATATACATAGGCCTGCCTGGAATATTTTCTTCTAAAGATATTGAACATATGGAAGAATAATTTGCTTCAAAACCAGGTTCTAAATAGTTCAAGTAACCTTTCCGTGTGTCTGTGTCACTGATTTGGAATGAAGTACTATTGGGAATAATGAGCTAGCATTTGGGCCTGCGGGGGCATTGAATGAGTAAACACCTGAAAGAAATTGCACACAGGATTTGTAGTTTACTTAATTTTGCTTTCATTAGGTCAGCCTTTATCATTGTGTATAGCAAGAACCACAGTTAAGAGCAGACTAAATACAGATCAAATACTGCCAGCTAGAAACTTTCAGCAAATTAACAAGTGAAGGTGCTGCCTTCCAGTGTTTCAATTGTACGTGTTCTGGTCAGTCTACAACACACACCCTTCTTCTTTTCTTGAAATGGAGCTGAGCCCATTAGTTCCTCAAACGTTTGAATTTCTCCCAAATTAGTTTTCCATTTGTCCCTCTGGTCTTCATTCTTTCCACCATATTAACTCTATCAGATAGAGAGAATTGTCTAACTTGCCTAGCTTGTGATCTGGGATTATAACAAGTTGGTTAAGATTTTTAGTATATTTTTAATGGTTTGGGAGTTTTGGAGAGTTGAGTTTGGATAATTTTCTTGGGTTTTTTGCCTATCATTGATAGGACACCTCACTTAAATAAGTAAAATTGCAGTGGCTGGCATTCCCAATTAGACATACCTGAGCACTGCTAAAATTCAGCTGTATCCTATTTTGTGCACAGATGAGTTACAAGACTTAAAAAACCCAATTAAGTTCAATTTAATTTCTTCTATATTTTACCGTGTGATTGATCAAGATTTCATAATGATCAGTAACTCCTTGGAAGTAATGGCATTAACAGTGTTTATTCCCTCTAAACAGGGAGGCTGCTTTGCTTTTCAGCCACTAGAATTTGTTTCAGTACTTAATAGAAAACACTTTACAGGCAGGAAGAATGAACTGAGTTCTGTGAATATTCTTTCTCCATGGAACAAACCAGAATTCTTTTTTTTTTTATTTGACTGTATGAGGGGGGATATGTGAATTACTCTCTTTTTTTATCCACCAGGCAGCCATGTGGTTTTAAAACGGCCCTGAAACTTTATTTATAGAGAAATGTTGGTTCTGGAGCCTGTCTTTGAAAGGAGATGGCGGAGAATGCTAGTGGCAATGAGTCCTCACATTTATCAGCAGATATTGGACAGGATTGCAATCAGCCTCTGTCGCCTCTCGCCTTCTTTAGACAAGCAGAGATGAGTGCTTTAAGAAGACATTTGATTTGTTTGTTTATGTGTCCACTGCAATAGGAAAAATGTTTTCATTTTTTTATTCTTTGCGCTTGCCTCATAAGATCACAAAAAAACGTATTTTTGTCATAATATAAGCATTTACAAAAACTCTGTCTTTAATACAAAACACAGTAGGTAAAGGAGAGCATGGAACAGCTGAAGAAGTCTGTATTGTATCTATTGTGCTGAGGGATGACGGTATCACAACTTGGCTTCCAATTTTAGATAAATCAGAAAGCATTTCTAACACCAGAAATCTAAAAGTATCACTGAAGAGCTGCAATACTTCCTGTGTCTGTGAATCTATGTGTAGGCTGTTCTAATCATGGGTCAAAATTCTGCATTTATTTGGAACAAGTAACTGAAATGATGAAATAACTTTCTAGCTGAGTTGCCCATGTGTTGCTTACGTGCCAATAATTCAAAACTAGAAAGATCACTTTTATTGACCAATATATTTTTCTTGTTGATTTAACGATAATACTACAATCTTCTCTGAGGGAGAAGTCCTGAATTCTCTGCCTGAGTCACGAGGGCACCCTGGAATCGTACAAACAAAACCATTCTGCAGGTTTTGGACAAACTGTTTTTTCTTTTCTTACATATAGGTTTAATAGGTTATTGAAAATTTGTTCTATTTGCTAGCATAGGCTTCTTCCTACAAAAATGCATTTGAATGTAAGCTTAACACAAAGACTATTTCAAAATAATCTCTACATCATATGACATTTATCCCTAATGAACTTCTACTTTATAAGATAATTCCTACAGCAATAGATTAAATATTAGAGAATCACTGAATCACAAAATGGCTGTGGCTGGAAGGACTTTGGGAGATCACCCAGGTCTGACCCCATACTCTTGACAGCCACCCTTAAAATATTTGAATGCACAATTACATTTGTGATACTAAGAACAACACTTGATGTTTAAATATTCATTTTTCTAGTGTATCTTCATTTTTTTCATTTCACACATGGGGAATAAGGTTAAGGGGGAAAATATCCAGAAGAGTGCAGAGTGTATTTCCAAAAGTAGACTTCCATGGGGCTTTTTTCAGTTTGATATGAACTGCAAGATTCTCAGAAATCTCCTAGCGTGCTAATTTCTCTTATTAATGTTTCTAAATTAAGCCATATGGGTTTGCTTATGATTTTAGAGCAGCCTAGTGTCAGAATTCAGAACTGAACTCATTCCCTTAGGCTCAGAACTCTTTCTTCCTTTAAATCTTCATTTAAATTATTTTTGTTATACATTTTGAGGCAGGGCAATAGCATATAAACAAGCATCTTCAGAGTGCTTGGAGAAAAGAGCATTTACAGTGGTGATGGGTCCTGGAAGAGTTTCTATGATGAGAGTGTCTCTTTCCTGTTTCATCCTTCGTACAATACCCACCCACAGCATTGCTGAAGATACTCCAGCCTGTGTGTCAAATGAATTATCAAAAGTGAAATCTGGCCCCACTGATATCAGACAAAACTCCCCCTGACTTTGGTGGAACAACAGGTATCACCCCATGACTTGTGAATAGGCAGAATGCAGTACCGGGACTGAAAAGAGAGGGAACCTCGGTGTGAAGGTTCAATTGCTTAGTAAAACATGCCTCAAACAAGTTACTGTGGACAAAGACATTTGGTTCTAAATTTTTAGCTTTCCTCTAACACATCAAAGTCAAACACTGAATCTTGTGATCTGTTGCTAAAAGTCTGTAAAAATTCCAAACTAAAAAGGAGAATATTTGTAGACATAGTTTATGATTTAACCAAGTAATACGCTGAGACAGTGAAAACTATTAGCAGTCTGTCTCACACTGTATGTTGCTTGGGTTAGGAGAGTTAACAGCAAAGATGGTGCAATCTTACAAGCTGACTAGGGAAAATTACAGAATTCCTTCTGAGTAAACAACATTAGAAATGCTTTTTCCCCCCATATACTCTTTTGCTCTTACTAAAAAGATTAAGTTAATCAAAACCTTGTAGATTAAATAATTAAACCTGTAGATAACCACAATTTTTTATTGTTAATTAGACATAGAGAGGTGCAATTTTCATAGGATGCAGAGTCCCTAAATTTAGCTGTGGAATATTACATTGATCACACACAAAAAACATCATTGATTCTCTGGGGAAGGGTTGGACGTCAGTGTGTGCGTTTTGGCTCAGACCACCTTTCACCTATTAAAGGGGGTTCCAGTAGATCTTTATCCTCGCTGCACATAGCAACAAAATGTGATTTGCCATCCTTAACCCTTTGAACATTCTCAGCATCTTAGCAGGATGATTCACACTCAGTTATTCTGCTCTCATGCTCTGTATCGTATCTGAAATCTTTATACCAAAAGTGCAGTGTTTCTATCTTCTGCTGCTCTGTCAATTTTTTAATGTATGTTATATGTGTTTAAATATTTAATATACACTGAAGCCATTACAACATGGCTGTAAAAAATCTGTAATATTACACCTTCCTACTATGACAATTACTCCTTTCTTTAAATGACTTGCAACATTTATAAATAAAACTCTGAAATTAAACCCTGACATAATGCAAAATGCTGCATGTTACTTCACCTGTTTAAGTCTACCAAAGGCAGTGAATCTTATTAAAATACTGTGCAGAATATTTTTATTGCTCTGTAGATCTTTGTCATTATGCAGTATGATAATTCTCAGATCCTTTTCCCAGCAATCACTAATTAAGTGTAACAGGCATGCATCCAGACACTCCTGAATTTTAATCCTCATGTTTCTTAATGAGTTGATCAAATATTACACAGAATGTAATAAAAATATGGGACTCATTTAAAATACAAATATATAATTTGTAAAATTGTCCAGCTAATAAATTATGTCTAAATATTATGATTGTTTTTGCAAACACTTAGGAATGTGTCCATGCAAGTGGTGGAAATAATCCATATGTGCACATGCAATTAAATATTCTATACACATAATTGTCCATAAGGATTTTCAGAAGCATGCATGGCACTGCATTTGCAGAATACTTCTGAATCTAGACAGAGATCTTTCTTAAAAAGAACAAAATCTGTTTATATTAAAAAATAACGATATACAATTAAATTCTTAGAAGGAAAATTTAGATAAAACAATACCCAATCCCCCTAGCTTGTCACCTGACTGTAGCACTAGCCTTTCCTATGTTCTGAAATTATGGAAGAGCTTATTTTCTCCCCTTTTTGCTGATGGGAAATTCCTGGCAGCTGAAGTGCCTGATATTTGACCTGCTTTAAAATGTATTGCATGATTTTACAGAGTCAAGGAGCTTCCAGTAGTTCAGATAAGCTTTCAGCAGAGATCTAAACATCCTGCTGCTTAGCTAAAGTGATGTTTTGATGTTCAATACAGCTTAATTTTGCTTCATTCTTCTTCATCTTAAAAAGCACCTACACAAACTCAATATTATTTATTGGAAGAAAAATGAAAGTAAAAAATTGTCAGTTGTGAGAAGCATTTATTTTCCTACATTATCAGTGGTACAAGCACAGTACTCTGTTTCTGAACGGTGAGGGCCAGCCAGAGCTGTCTCTGCTTTATTCTGTACAATATGATTTAGTTGGGTTTAGCTGATATTTTTATTTTCCAAATCCCTGGGCTCATAAAGGCTGGGAAGACCACGGAGACAGATTGCTCAGGCACCAAAGAAAGAGAATGTCTTGTGCTATTTAGCAGCAAGCTCTCTGCCTGACTGTGTGAGAGAGGCACACAGAACGAGCATATGCAGGAAATGCTTGTCATGGTGCCTCACACGCCGCTGGCAGGCAGTCGAGCTGCCTCCGCCTTGGCGGGTGGAGAAACAGGCATGGATCTGCAGGGAGAGATGGCTGGTCCTGAGGACCTCAGATCCCCACTACACTGGCGTGCAATGGTTTTTTGTCAGAGCAGCTCTGGTCTAGTCCCGTGGGCTGCTGCCTGCTCCTCTGCAGTTCCTGCAGTGTCTCCTCCAGACAAAATCCAGTTGGTGGTCAGTGAGATCCCCCCTCAGAGTGAACCCAAGCACAGCAAAAGGGATTGGGCAGAGACTCTCCTCAGAAGGGCTGTTCTAACCTGTGCTGAGACACTAATAGACCTTCACCTGTATTTCCTCTGTATGGGGCACAATACGTGAACCTGGACAGACCAGAAAGATCTTTTAGGAAAAGAATGTTTAAATCTAGACTGATCTTGGCTCTTACATACAGCTTTGAAAGTGAAAGAGCACAGAAGAATATCCATGCTGGGATATCACCCTTTCCTTCTCACAAATTCCCCTCCAAATTACGGTCATTTAGATATTTAGCTACTTACTGTAATATACTTTACAGTGATGATTATGTACATATTCTGAAACTTTGATTTTATGATCTAATTTTTAGATATTTTTGACCATCTCCTGAATAAATTAACTTTTTATGTGATGCAAAATAGATGTGTTCTTTTAAGTGACAATTTATGTAACCATCTAATTTAAAGTAATAACATAAATTTAAATGGGACCATCAGTTCCTTTCACAACTGGACCACCCCAAAACCAAAAATGTCCAGCAAAGGCTGTTTACTGAGAAGAGGCAGAGTTTGAGAGGTGAAATGGGTGTCTTGGGAGACTGACAAATCTTCCCCTCCTGCTCTTCTATTCCACCGGAGTCTCCCAGTGCATGCCAATCCTTGAATATTTTCCACGAGCTTTCCAATATTCACTGTACTTTTATGCTCTAAGCAAGGTAAAAGATGTAAGAGCTTTTTGAAATTACAAGTGCTGTAACTATATGTTGTAACTACTACGTAGCGTCTCACTCCTACATTTTGAGTCTCTCCCTGTGAATATTATATGTTGCTGTACATAGTGGCAAAGTTTCATAGCAAGAGTCTTAAAGGATACCCCATTCAGCCTGTCATTGTTTCATGAGAGTATTTTCCTGGGAATTTGGACCTGTGTATTCAAACTCCCTTATTTTACAGAAGTGGCTGAACTAGTCAGTAAGAAAAACATGATTCATGTTTTATATGCAAAGGTCTTCCCTCAATTATCAATAGTACCTTCATGTGAACTAGAAAGCAGCTGTTACAAATAAAATTCAGTGTAAAGCAAAAAGGCAGACTAAACATTCACTCCATAGAGTTGTTTTTATCTGGAGGATGGGTATACATCCATTATATGTGGCTGCAAAGGCTAAACTGTCCTTTTTAAAGTACTCCATCTGCAGTGTGTCAAAAATAGTGCTGTCCTGCACATGCTTAAATTTTTGGCAGCAAAGTGACACCTTAATTTCTTTTACAGTAAATATATAGATATATTACACAGTGATATGTAGAGCAGATGTTTCTAAAAATGCAAAGAAATTCCAGTCTGTTCATGTTGATGTCGTAGCTCTAGTATTTCAAAAAAGAGCTGGTTAGGCAACGCAGTCATGGTGCAAACATGAATATTTGAAGAGCCTATATACAAACACCTTGTATCAATGGGTATGGCCATGACACCTACGAATAAAAAGAAAACTTATTTCAAATTTACCTATAGAAAATAAAAAGCGTTCTTTTTAAAAGTTTTCAAAGTGAGGGACAATTCTTATGTTCAGAGTTCCAGCATAACAGGCTTGACTCATCGATAGATGACACATCAAGCACAGGGAATTTGAAAAAGCACTGCTTAACCTCACTAAAAAAAATCATGGTTTTGAGAACAGGAAAGAAGGAAAATTGCTTTCTGATCCTTGACTCCACTATGTTCAAAAAGGGTAATGAATGTTCTGATAAAACACACTTCATTGGACAAATAAATCTGGTTCAAACTGACAATGTTATGTAAAGGGTTGTTCAAGTCTGTTTAAAAATCATCTTGAAGCAGAAAAAAACTCAGACAAACCAGAAGTCCAGTATGAGACAAGAAATTAAGTTTACCAGTACATTCATTTTTTGGTTGTTTCTCTTGTAAAACCTTTTTAGTGACCTCCTTCACTTAACAGAGTAACCCAACAGTATAAAAGTATAGGAAATGAGGAAGAGTATCAAAACCAAGCCTCTAAATTGCAAAGTACCCAAACAGGCTTTAAAAAAAGAACAAACACCACTTCACACACATCCCCCCAAGGCCCAAATGCTACACTGAGCCATTCACAGGTGGACAGCCCCGAGAATGAGAATTTCTTTTGTGTCTCGTACCAAATAGAGCAACATGGTACCTTGCCTCTCATTTACAGCTTTAAATTAATTAGAAGATCATAGCTGTACCAGGTCATTATTACTGGCTTAATTCAGTTGCTTGAAAAGAAGCATCTCTTGCCATTTGAGATGCAATGGAGTGTCTGAGACAGCTGCACAGGGTTTGGAGATTATGATCTATGGAAACACGTAACCTTCTAGATTAGCAGCTAGAGGCCAGCATGAATATCACAGGCCTTGTCAAAAAGCACTAGATATCTGTTAAATACATTGGGCTTTATGTTTTCAATGTTTTAATGCACCTCAAATATCTTTTGAAATCAAGGGGACAGTAAACTTCAGGATTACTTCTCTGAGCCCTTAAACCCCTAAAATTGTGTCATTGTGCATAGTACAAATTGTGTATATCAGCTTTTCCCAAGGCTACCCACATTTGTTAAAGGTAGCATAGGTTACTGCAGTTGGATAATATATCTGTTGTTGATGATTTATGTGACACAACCACCTTTTTCTTGTTTTAAGATTGATGTATGAATAGAACCAATGGAAGAAAATAGAAAACCCATCTTCTGCAAAGCATGTCATTCACACTTAGTTTTTCATTCCCCTCATGATAAAGGACTAATTATGTGAAGTGATGAAAGATATAAATATTTATGAAAAATTAAGGTTTTGAAAAGCATATCTAATTGGGTAGATAATATGCAGATTTGCATATCAAAATATAATATAAAGCATGTGTATAGAAATAATGCATAGGAAAATCTAGGAAGCCATTCACAGAAATGAAAGTAAGGCAAGCCATTCTGGGAAGCAAGCCTGTCGTAGCTAAAAAATATGTCCATAGCCTGTATGCTTTTTGTGAAGAAAAATGTTTGTTTGTTCCAGGTAGAAAAAAAAAGGTTTTAATAACCAGGTACTGCCTGTTTTAAGAATTGCATGAGTGTCAACTCCTAATTTTTTAGCAAATGGTCTAAATGTAGCATACAATACCATTCATTTGGGAGATCTCCTCAACTTAGTGCAGTCTGACAGCATGAGAAAAGGCTTGAAAGTGTTTGCATTTTCTTCACACTTGCTGAGCAAACTGACAAAACATTAAGCATCACAAGTGTTAACACTATTTGTTTACGATGAAATAGTAGGTTTTGCTGCAAGAGCAGAAAACAGCAGTAGTGAAATATCACATGGTGCAGCTAAAGAAACTCTTGGGAGACTTACAAAAAAGCTAAGAAGACAGGAATCATCAGAGGAAAGATTTGTCAGCCAGCTGCTTACTTCTAAATATGTGATGTACGTTACATATCTCAATTTCCCTTCTGTAAAACTGGGGACTTTAAAAATGTGTTCTAATGTTGTTGTCCAAAACATCATTACATATAAGAAAAAGAGTTTAACATAAAAATGGAGAGCATTGCTTCCAATCGTCTGGGTGGTATTTTATCCATGGATCCACATGAATGGAAACAAAATAGAAAATGAGGATATCTACTTTCTGTAGAAATACGGAAGAATAAAAATCTTATAACCCTTCACAATTTATATATGAAAAGATAGCTTGAAACATTTTTTTGTATGTGCTAAGATACTATCCCTAATACGTTAGCCACCATCCACAAAACTGAACTTTCTGACTATCTCTTTAAAATATTTGTTTCTCAGCAATTCTCAACCATTTATTGTCACCTCTGTCGTGAAGAACAGAAAGATGTAATCTGGTATGAAGATAGTAGAGATTTATTTAATGTCTATGGTCAAGCAGGGAATTTATCTGAAGTGTTTTCTTGGAAACCTTCTCCCCAAAACCTAAAGCCTCTCAAAATCTTGACATTATATATACATGCAATATAAAGATAGACTAGTTTGGAACTCGTGAGATTTTCACAGAATAGTTGAAATTACACAGATGTACAGTTGAAAATTATATCTTGTTTAATTGTGTGCCTGGAGATGGATTTTTGGGTACTGACATTTGAAAATGTTGGCCTTTGCATAGAAATTATTCCATGATAAATCTGTTCAACTAACAAAATTTTATGTCCAAATATCTGTCATAGTTAACAGAACCAACATTGATGCTATGTCTTAAATTCAAGTTATTTCTAATATTTTGTGAGTTTCTTAGCATTTGGATTTTCCTTGCCAGTAGTCAAGGTGGGTACGAGAGGGTTTTTTTCCAATACTCTTGATCAAATGAATAACTAAAAGTCCTAAGAGTTCCAAGCAATTCTGCAGATGCAATAAATTTCTTGACTAAGGAAGGCTAAATATAGTAGATATTTAGAACTTAATAGATAGTAGATATTTAGAACTTATAGAACTTAAAACTTTTTCTCCTATATAAGTTTAATAGCAATGAAAGGTTTGAGCTGTATTGGAACTGGAAAACAATGACAATATAGAAGATGTTCTGAAGTTGTTTTAATTTTTTAAATGGAAATTCTAAACTTTTGAGATATTTTTTATTTACTTTTATTTCTAATTTTTCTTCACTCCCCATTTGTTTTTTTTCTTTCAGTGGGAGGGTTGTAAGGCCAGAAATGGAGGTATGAGAGGCGGGAATGGAAACAGTGAACAGAGGTGAACAGGTTAGTTAGTTTTTCTATTGGTTTTATCAAATGAACTGCTAATGAAACTCCTTGCAAAAATCTCCATTTTGGAAAAATATGCCATTGAAAAGCATATTTTTTTGTACTTGTGCTGGAAGTATTTAACTTCAGTACAACTGTAGGGTCAGTGTTGGAAAACAGTATCCTACTTATATATTTATACGGTTGAGCGTGAAGGAAGACATCTATGACCTGGGAGGGCAATAAACAGCAGGTATAAATTGAAACATGAGATATTTCAACTTTGGTTCAGGGAAAGCCCTTTTCACCCTAGGGCATTAGATTAGTGGAAAAGGTTGCCCAAAACAATTTTATATTTTCCATCTTTAGCAATTTTTCAAGACATGACTGGTTCAAGACTGGAGCAACCGTGTCTTTTCATATGGCTGACCCTGCTCAGAGCAGAGGTTTGGGCTAGATGAACTGCCAGCATCCCTTCCAAACAGGGTTTTTCCATGTTTTAAAGATCCTGCTTTCAAGCTTTTTTGGACTGAATATCCACAATCCTTTCAAAATTTTTTCTCTCAAATTATCAAGAAATACTCAACTTAGAGTATGTATACCCAAGAATTGAAAACTGAATGGATATGACTGCTGGCTACAAAACCAGAATTTAATATAGGTACTAGAACACAGGCTGTGATGTGCTTCAGGACAGGACTGAATCTCTGAACCTATGCTCTGGCAGCCTGGTAGTCCATGTGCATGGAACTGTTTCCTAAATCGTACAGGGACGGTAAATACTGTAAAGGAAAATTTTAGCTAAAGGATGGTCGTCTCTGGTTCCCTTTGTTGTCAATAAGAAGAAAGAGTCCTGCTTTCTGGCAGAGGCTGGAGAGTACTGAAGTTAGCTGTGATAAGATAACACTAGTCTTTACAATTATGTCTCAAGTCTCCAGCTCCGAATTTCTTGTTACTAATACCTATAATGCCTTGCCTCTTTAATCTCATTCTTCATTTTCTTTATAGGCCATGTCCTCCGTGGAATGGCTCCATGTGAAGGTAAAAACACTATTCCACAGATCTAAATAGTTTACACTGAAGCAACAAGTTTGAATTGACCCTTCATGAATATTTAATAGTGATAAAATTTGTCAGATTAAAGCAATTCAGGTGTCAGGGTTTAAAAAAAATATTTTTAACTCTCTGTGGAAAAATCATGGATTGCTTTTTGTCCACCTATTAAACTGACTTCTAATAAAATGCAGAGATGTTTTCAAGAAATCTCAGAAGAAATTTTCAGAAGCAAAATATATTAAGATGATATGCCACTGAAAACAATTCTGTTTTCACAGACAAAATAACAATTTTGGCTGTCACAACTATGAAATGTCTCTGTGACTGTGTATGCACGAAAGTTAAGATCAACAAAGAAAGTTAAGTCCATACACTTCTGACAAATCTTTGTACTTGCAGTGTTCTATAAATAAAACTCCTGCAGAAGATACATTCAAGACAGTAGTTGATTTCACGCCAACATTTTTAATCTATTTCTTTTTTGAACTTTTGCAGAGTTGTTGCAGTTATTTTCTTTTAAATGAGTAGCGGATACCATATTTAATTTCCTCCTGTCTACAGATCAATAATTTGATATTCTTCTTGACATTGGGTAGGGCGGATTTTTTTTATGCCTCCCACACTTAACTTTAAGTCACTTTCATTGTAATAAAAGAAAATTTAAAAGCATAAACCAGTGCATTTTGAACATAAATGTATGAAAAATATTATTAAATGGTTAACCACCTCTTCTGGCCAAGTATAGAAGCGCTCAAATTAAAGGTGAAATTGGACTAATTAAATTTTTTTCATATTGCAAAGTTCAGTTCTGTATCCCAAAACCAAAGTAAGCCACCTACACTTGTACGTGTTTGTATTGCACTACACAACATTAAAAATAGAGAAAATTTTATTATCTAGGTATTTGTTATGGAAATGTAAATTTGATTCTTATCTTTTGGGTCTCTCTATCCTTTGGGAAATATCCTTTCCATTTGGTGATAGATGGGAGAATTATATTAATAGAAATAAGATTTAGCCAAGTTATTAAAATTCTCTGAAGCTTAAGTTAAAACTACAAATAATGCAGCAAGGCCTCTTTCAATTTTCAGTCCATAGCAATTTCCCAAACTTTGATGTAGAGCAAAATATTTACCTAGTGAGTTGGGGAAGACCTGTGGGTTAAACATTCTATTCAAATATATTGAACTCTTTATTTGTATTCGGAATATTTTATCAGTTCTAAAAGGAACTATTGGCCCCGGGTTGTTTGGGGTTTTTCCCTCCTTCCAGTTACTTCTATCTTTAAGTCCCATTATATTTATCATTTAGTATTATACGTCTTACTCAGGTTTGCTCCAATTTTAGTTAATTTAGTAATTCCACTGCAATCTGGACTTTACAGACAGGACACAGTTTTCCCCTAAACACTCCCTAGTATTACCAAAACCAAAAACTGCTGAAGAAATCGAGTTTGCATCATCAGAGTTGTAGAACACACATCTTAATTTTCCTCTTATTCAGTGCTCTTGGCTGCACTGGCTGCTCTTCACATTGAGAATGTTTCTCATCTTGATGTACAAAAAAGACTGTTGTTCTTTTCAGGGTCTGAATCATGAGCCTTTACAAGGAAATGATCACTCATGTTGGGTAAGCAGGGATGCAGCTCTGCAACAGCAATCTTCTACATGAAGTGCATTGGCCCTACCTCGGCTTCAGTTTTTTGCCCAAATAGATTTCCTTATGGCCAGATTTGTATTTGTTGATCAGACAGTAAAGCTGAATGGATCTGAAGAAGAAATGCTGGGAAAGAACACTGATTTATGCATAGAGCATCAGAAAGACTTGTTTCTTAGCCTTCTATTTCTATCACATATGAAAAGATTCTGTTTTAGCTGCTTCTGGAAACATTTTATTCTGGTAGGTTTGAATGTGCCCCACCTAGTTTGCTTACTTCCCCATCATCCTAATGTTTTCAAAATAAATTTAGATGAAACTGGAGATAATAAATTGCTTGAAATCATCCTGTGCAGATAGCAGTATGGTGTGCCTTATGTAAGAAATCTTTGATATTGTGATCTCATATTTGACATTTCCAGAGATAGAAGTAATCTCCATCCTGTCCTTGCACATAGAGGATTCTACAAGAAATTGAAGTCAGATTCCATAACTCAGGGACCTGATGTCTGGGGATCTTCCCTACTCTGTTCTTTCCTGATGGGAGGTGAAAATATAGCTAAAATGAATCAGACATAAAAGGAAACTTCACTGTCTATTTATTCTTCCCACTTTCACCTCCTAAGTGAGTGGAAATGATGAAAATCTCTGACTTCTTGTCAGTCTGAAATTGGAGATGTTAATTCTTCCTTGAATCACATCTGTCATAGCTTGATATTTGTTTATTTATACCCAAGATTTGATGCCATGTCTGTGTAATGAAATATCTTTGTGGTGGACACCAACTTCTCACCTAAACAAAGATAACCTGCATGAGACGGAGCCAGGGCCAGAACTGGAACACAGTATACTGAGAGATCGGGACCATCAAATTCAAATCCTTCTTATTGTAAATTCTTGCATCATCTGCCTCCATTAAGTTAATGAAACTCCATCTTAAAATAAATATTTTTGTTCCCACTGAGGAGTTTTTCCAGATCTTTATTCCTTTGATGCATAAGAGGCTTCTTTTAGACTTATTTACGGACAGCTCTTGCATATTTGTCCTGTTGACACATTGACCTTTCACATAGCCCTTTTCCTCACTGCTTTGTTCCTCTGGTATGTTTCTAGGGAACAAATTTATTTCTTTCCTTGGCTTCTGCTTCTTCCCAAAGTTTTTATTCTGTTTGGAAGACTAAGCCATTTTGGTCTTATTTTTCCTTTAATTATTCTATCAATTCTTCCGTTTCCTTGCTCTGTAAAGTTGTTCTTATAAATGATGGATAAATGCCAAGAGTATTCCAGATAAGACTTTATCTTTTGAAAATCTCATGTTTAAAATTCAACCAGTGCCGTTCTGATACTGATTTCCTTCTTATTTTCAGAGAGAGCAAAGATAATATCAGTGGATATTTAGCAAATGAAGGGTCTGCTTTTGCAAAACCTGACACTTAAGGTGGCATACATAATTATATCCTCTGCCGTCAGTCAAAATTATTTTTACTCCCTAAAACAAAATATAGAGTCCTTGCTTGGGGACGAATGTCTTGATCCTGGTATTTGGCCATCTTCAGTAACTTTTAGATAAATTATATTACATCTGTGTATGAACAGATAGTAATGATTTCTAGTCCAAAATTATGGGCCTGATTCTCCCTAGAAACCAAGTGCAATACCATGTATATTTTCATCATAAAATTCCGTGTTGGTTGCTCAATGTACCATCCTCTTCACTTTCAAACTTCTTATGAGATGACCCATCCTAGAAGCCAATTTTAAAAAAAATTATAATATTAATTTTACCTGTTAGATATCACAGGCTGAAGTCACATGAAAACACGGGGCAGGTACACTGTATTTCCTGTCTATTTGCCCTGTTTCTGCATTCTTCTTTCCCCAGCTGCCATTAAGACATGCAGTTCATCATACATTTTTAGAACTCTATTGGAATAATTTTGGTCTCCTATTCAGTCTTTGTTCAATAGAAGTATATTAATTAGACCTATGAAAGCTCTATCAGGACCCAAAGAACAGGTGCAATACTGCTACTTCATTCCATCATAACAGGAAGTAAATTTATCTAGTCAGCTATCTCGGATGTTTATTACAAAAGGATTCATTTTTCACGTATGTCAGTGTGACTGAAACGTGTCAGCTGGCTGGCAGCAGAGGTTGTACAACTGCGGGTCAGAAAGGAAAACAGAAGGAAGAAACTCTGTGGGTTATGTCTTTCTGAGTCTGAAGCCAAAGGTTTTTTTATTTCCAAAGGTATTTTTATTAGCTTTCTAAAGGCAGGCACCCCGTGGCCCGTACTCAGCGGGAAAGGGTTGGGTCCTACCTACCTGAGATCTGCATCCTGTGGCAGATTTATGAGCCCCAATCACAGAATCACAGAATTCAGTAGGCTGGAAAAGACCTTTGAGGTCATCGAGTCCAACCCAAGACCAAACACCACCTTGTCAACCAGACCACAGCACTGAGTGCCACAACCAGGCTTTCCCTAAATACCTGCAGGGACAGGGATTCCACCACCTCCCTGGGCAGCCCATTCCAGTGCCCAATCACCCCTTCTGTGAAGAAATTCTTCCTGAGGTCCAACCTGAACCTTCCCTGGCACATCTTAAGACTGTGTCTTCTTGTCCTGTTGTTGGTTGCCTGGGAGACAGTCTGACACTTTAGTTCTTAAAACAAAGAGAAGTAAAAGCTCTGTGACAGAAAAGTGTAAAGTTAATTTCTCGGGGAAGAGAATAAAATAATCTAGACCTTGCTTATTTCATTTATTTGAGAATAATCTTTCTCTCATATCCAGAGACCCACATCTAGAATGTTAATATTGCTTGGAAATGGTTATTCTGGGTGTGATGTTACATTGTCTTGAAAGTGTTATTTTTGCAGAAATTAGCTCTGTGAAAATGTAGGTGCTTTGCAAGATGTTTATTGGGTAAATTATTAGTTTGACTTCCATTAAACTGGATGTTCAGCCAGAAGTTTAGGCAAGGTTTCCGTGTCAGGGTGTCCAGGGTCAGCAGTATGTTCATGATCCTCACTGTTACCCATAAAATGGGATTTGGTTGCGGCACACAGAAGCAAGACATAGAAGAGTTTATTGGGCTGGACCCAACCACCTGAAGAAAGCAATTTTATTACTGCTGAAGCTGTACCTGTCGACAAGTCAGGGTTTTTTTCTTGAGCATTGCCTAAGATGAGACAAGGTTCTTGATTTCTATAAGCTGCTAAGTCCTAGAAATTAAAACAATCACCAGGGCCTTCCTTACTCTGGGTGTTTCTGTGATGTTTGTCAACTTAGAACAGAAAGCTTTACTTCCTTCTTTCTTTCATGGTTCATTTTTTCTTTCCTCATTAGAGGAATATATTCATATGTAAACTAGTATCTTTCAATTTCACCTACATTCTTGTATCAACAGCCAGATGCACTACGGAGTATTGTATTTCCCTTTTTTTCCTGTGGCCTACACCTTCATTAATCCTGTTATACAATCCTATCTCCCTGAAATGTTTTTTAAAAACATCTTATTAGCAATGCTTTCAAATTATATTGGAGCTCTTGCTAGAGGACTATTAGAAAATTGCAAGGTTAATTTTCCACAATTAAAATTTGTTGTCCTTCGTCACAGCCTTCAATCTGCTGCTCCTCTGTCAGGAATGATAACTTTAATACAGCAAGACACCCTGGAAATCCTGCTTTATTGGAGTTGTTCTTCCTTCTTGAGAAGCCTGTTCTGCTAAGCTCCTTCTGCAAGACTGTTAAGGTGGAAATACTGGGTATAGTCTAGCTTAGTCTTCAGTAGAAGCCTTCTTTTGAATATTAGAAAGATCAAAACATTGCCAGAGTATCCAATTTTATCGAACTTTGAAGATCATATTAGTTTTATGATGGAGTATTTTGACCATAGAATGATAAGATTTATATTAAATAAATTGATCCATTTTTAATTTAATTCAATTATTTTGATTGTCTTGAAAAACTAAGAGTATTTTAACTTCTGTTTAACCTCTGTTCAGCAAGTAAATTAATTCTAAAGTTAATACATTTAAAATTTATTTTAAAAAATATTATTAGTCAATTCATTCATTTATTCATTCATTCATTCCTTCATAGGCAAAGTAAAAAAATACTACTACTCCTAGCAGAATATTCAGAAAAAAAAGTCTAAATATTGGTGGTATGTGTTACTTTTGAGATTATTTTTTTTTCTATTTTCTAGTATGCCAGATTTGTCCTTATAGCATTCCTTTCTGGGGACCCCAATTTTAATTTAATATAATTGTCCATTTCTTCTTTGCTGCAGTGATATTTTATACAGGCATGTTATTTTTAGGAGATTTTGTCCTTAAATCAAATCTGATGCCTGTTCCCTTCATGACCCCTTTTTGAGATCTTTTTTCAGCAGCACCAGTCATTCTGCAGTCTGTTGCACATGTGCTGATATTTAGCAAAGAAATATGAGCAATACCTCCTCTGAATGCATAAAAAAGCCTTTCCTCAAAGTATATATTGATACATTAAAAAACTCTGACTAGATTCACTAACAGAATTTAACTAGTTTCTCTGACTGGGATCTAAATGTGTTCAGTTTATTTGCATCTTAAATATATTTTAATTTGTAAAAAAATGCATTTTGTTTAAGTCTCTTTGTTTAAATTTGTGAGGGGGTACTTTTTTGGGGGGGTGGGGTAGTTCTTACTGCATGTAATCAGAAAATTATAATTGAGCCCTTTCAACAGCATTCTGTGAAATCTGACTGCTCTGAGAACAATGCCATACTCCTTCAAAACAGTGATGCATACAAAGCAGCTTTATTTCCTTCAGTGGAATTAATTGAGTTCTTAATTATACATGTGTCCAAGGACTTTGCAAGAGTATGTACAAATCATACTGGCAGTGTAGAATCTCGAATAAAGGTTTTTCTATTGTTTCAGTCTTGTTTTCCTGTCTCCTGAATTTTACCGTGAGAACTGGCAAGGATTTCTCACAAGGAAGTTAAGGAAGTAGATGTACATGCCCTGTCATGAGCACAGTTACTAAAACAGATTATAGTGATTACTCAGGATTATACAGTAAAGTAGAAACGTGAATAGAAACTCACGCTGCATGTCTGACATTTATGGAGTGGTGGGAATCATAAGGAAGCGCATCCAGGCCACCAAAGCCCCATTTCCCACACGTGCATTGTGGTACCCTGTGTACACAGGGACCCAGCAGTGGCACAGGTAGTTAAGCTTTACTGACACTTCCAGTGCCAGACCCTTTTCATTTGCTTTTTGTACTTCATTCCTAAAGCTAAAGATATTTTTAACTTGAGTTGAGTTGCCTGAAGCTGACTTTGTTGGGCTATTTAAGATAAAACATTTTAGCCATACCTGGGAGCAAATACTGGCATAAATCTGGCTATCTTTTCTTAAAATAAAATTGAGTCCTCCGGAACATTTTATTGACATCAGCTCCATACTCAGGAAAAAAGATTAAAAATTAATTAAAAGGCTCTGAAATCCTTATTCAGCATTCTTTGACATGGGTTTTTGAAAGCAATTTTCATGAGTAAGTCTGCACAGCACTGAAGTGGTACAGTAATAAAATTCAGAAGCTAATGAGGACTTTTCTCTGAAACTGCAGTAATGGATCCTTACTTTGTTTAGAGGTAATAGCTCATTTTAATATAAATTAATTTTAATACAGTTGGTGCCATGGAACGGTAGCAAGCTGCAAGCAAGTGACTTTGCTTCCAAAACAAAAAGCTCTAAATTGGAGAATGATAACATACAATACTTACAGAATTTTGTAAAATAATTGTCTTGGTGAACCAGTAGATGCGAATTAGCATTGCATCATGCTAAGGAGAGTGAGAGAGAGAGAGAGGAGGGAGGGAGGGAGGAAAAAAAATAGCGATATGGATCCTTTTGTGTGTTTAATGATTATGCACAAAGTACCACACTACTTTCTATGAGTAGTTTTCCAAAATTGAATGCAGCTCGTCAAATATAGTAAGTATCAGACAGAAGTTTGTCTTCAGCTGAGACATGTATCTCCTTGGCAACTCCAACTCTCTAGTTGTCTTTCTTGTCACTTTTTGGTAGGCGAAGTGTGTCCCTGAAGTCCATCCATGCAAAAAGCACAACTGTTGCCTCAGAATTAGGAAGGACTGTTCAACAGTTTTTAACATTGTTAAAAAAGCACAACCTGGTCTAGACAATATAGTAGGTGGTTAAGATTAAGCAAGAAAGTCCAATGTAATAGTTATTTACAATAATCACAGAAGAAGAACTCATGTTGTAGTTCTTGGTGTAAATAAGGTACACTGAGAATTTAACTAAGAAATAGTCAAAAACTGTGTTTTGTTGTCTATAACTTAACTATTTAGAGTTAATTTCTATGGTGATAGCTCCTTATTTTTGCAATGGGAAATATACAAAGATGTTCAATATCTGTCATTTTGATTCTGACTGATCTGGGTTATCTCTGGGAGAAAGAACTTGCAAGAGCTGCAAAGTTCCAATTGGAAATGAATTGTGCACTCTATGAAAGAAGGTATTGCACAAACGAATGGGAGGACAGAAGATGAGGACAAAGACCTTTTTTCTTGATCTTGACCTGGGGTAGTCTTTATTATAAGGATGAGGCAGCATATTCTTTTCTTTTCTTTTCTTCGGGGTTGTTTGTGGGTTGTTTTTTAAGGCTAGAAAATAAGAACATTTGCTGCTGACCTGAACAAATGTGTAGAAAATGCCTTGTGCTGAGAGGTATTACGGATAAGTTTGGTTTGTGAAATGTCAGTGTGGGTGGACCTGAGATGATTGAAAGGAGGGATGTCATGAATTCTTTATAAAGACAAACTTGCCCCAAACTCCATAACATTTGTGAGAGTTGCTCATCGACGGTATGAATAATCTTTTGGATTGGTATGTCCTCTTATTGTAGCTCCGCAAACTCAGAGAGAAATGGGTGCTCTGTGTCTCTTGTGGAGCATTGGCGTTGCTGTTGAGCTTTGAAGTTCTCTCATTCTTGCAGGTTTTTCTCAGTGTAGTGGAAAGAAATTCTTGCTGAAATGTTTTTTAACAGAAATTGAGAGATAATGAAATATTAGAAGTAGGGAAATGAAATGAGGGAATCTGCCATTCTAAGAATATTGCCAAGAAAGAAAAGATTCTGTGCAAGAATCATCTCCCACTAAATAGATACAAGAAATGTGTGTTTTGTCCATTCTAGCATGTTGAAAGCACTGCCCCAAGTAAGTGACAGAGGTGAGTTGCCTTCCATCTTTCTTTTGCTACACCTTCTGCTCGCTGAAAGTTTTCATGTTTGGCAACCTAATATATGTGCATCTCTGGATTTCTACATATCCCTGACAACCAACAAAACATGCACATTTATAAACATTCTAGGAGTGAAACATGGAGAAATACTGTTTCAGGAATGAGGATCCTGGTGGTTCCGGAGTATGAAAACAAGCATGATGGAAAGAGATTCCACCGAGGGTAGGGGTGGAAGCGTTGTGGAAGTACAATTGTAGGATTGCAGCAGTGTTAGGAGAGTATTTCCTCACTTAGGGAAGAGGAAGACGATCCTAGTGCAGCCTCACCACACCGCTGTTTAGGAGTGAACACTGAAATGAGTCATTAACTTCTTCAACCTCGGATAGCTAACTGAAACAAACCAACACAGAAACAAGGAACAACCTGAGAACTAAGACGAGTGAATGCTTTATAATGAACATATATTAAAATATCGTTCAGGAAAAAAATGAGTTTTGCACATATAATATTCCAGACTGGGTTTAAAATGGTAGCTGGGAGCAGTATCTGTGATAGTGAGTTAAGTTTCACTTATCATGATGTATTGCATATTTCTGTCAGCATCACTATGGAAATATGACTTTCAGAAGCAACCAAAAATACTTGCTCTTTTAGTGAGTAACAATTTAAAGCATAACTATATATAGGACAAAAGGCTCCTTAAAAAAAGTAAAACTCATATTACATGTCCTAGGAGACAGAATATGCCGGAGAGGAGATCACAGTTAATTTTCAATTCACTAGCTTTGGGATCAGTTAAGGACCTGAGTTAAAGCCATGTTTTTAACAGTTACCAGAATGTTTTATTTTCAAAGATAGGGTATGCTAGTGTAAGGTATAATAGCGTGCATAAAGGATGTGTGCTGAAGCATGATAGAGATCAGTGACTTCAGGAACCAGCAGAACAGATAAATGTTATTGTGGGTTTTGTATAGGCCTCAGGGTCCAGCTTTTCAGCACCTGAGGCTGAGTCCTTCAGGTTTCTATAGAAACCTTTTGTGTGAGACTTTAAATAGAGGCTCTGCATGTACCAAAAAAGTAAGAATTCTCTGGTGTCTTTGGTTACAGGGTTCTTCTTTCACCCAAAGGTCAAGTCTGATAATATTGAGAAGATCAGAGATAGTCTGGAAGGAACAACGCTAGAGCAGTAAAAAATGTCTGTATGATTCACAACATTTTGTGATCTTAGTCTGTGTTTTATATACATAAACTATTCAAAGCATATAATCCTCCCAAAAGTTTGTATGCCTCATTTAATAATACATGAATACTAATTGATTTGTAATTTCTTTAGGTAACATAACTATTTCTTACAATTCTGAAGGTTCATTAATTAATGTCTTCTATAAAAGGTCAACGTTACATGCTTAGAGACCATGACACAAATTCTGCCTTCAGCTGGGAAGATAAGACTCACAGTGAAAACAGACACTTGTGTTTGTTATAGGAATGATAGAATCATAGAATAAGCTCAGTTGGAAGGAATCCATCAGGATCATCGAGTTCTGACCCTGCACAGAAGAATCCCCCAAGAATCCCCACCCCAAGAATCGCACCGTGTGCCTGAGAGCATTGTCCGAACACTTCTTGAACTCAGGCAGTCTGTGGCATCTATATCTCTAAAAAATAATTCTCTGTCTCTACTAAGATATATTTTATATAGCAATTTGCCCAGAATGATGTAACTGTGCTAAACACAACCTTGCCACAGAAGCTTATTCTAATAAAACATAAGTAAAAAAAAATACTGAGCCATGGTTCTCTGATGCCAGACAGTTTTCCTTTTGTAAGCCTTTCTGTCCAAGTCAAGCCACCTCCAGATTAACAAAACATTTTGTCTCAAAAATAGATAAATGTCTTCCTACAGTACTTTTCATTAGTGAGATTTTTACCTTGGGATGTTTTTTGCTTGAATGGTCCATTTTTCATGCAAAATGAGCTAAGGACAGTTTTTTTCTCTTGGCATGCTAATTTAGCTAAAAAGTAAGTTCAATTAAAGTTTTTCCTTCCCCAAACAGGCACTTTGAAGTTTCACGTTAAAAAAAAATTTAAAAATTGAAACTTTTATTTTCTGATTTCTACTTCATATTTCCACTGCTTTTCAGGAAAAAAAAAAAGTCATCCAAACTTCTTTTGGGAAACAGAGTGGCCACAGAGATGGTGAAAAGTGTTTATCTTCAGTTCATTTATCGCTACACCAGCCTTTGATGACAAAATTGCTACTTTCTAGAAATTGGTTTTGAAAGGACTAGTTCTTTATAAATCAACAATCTGCTCCTTTTCCTGTTATTTCCTGTGAAATATTGTAACATTATATTTGTTTATTTGTTTGTTTGTATGTTTGTTTTTCTGGGGTGAATTCTTTGTCTATTTGCATCAAGCGTAAAATGCACGATTACAATAACAGGACTTGGATTTCATAGAAATGTTATGCTATTAGATGTCCTGTAAACTAAACAGGCTCTTCATTCACTTTGGTATTATTCTTCCAGAAAATCCAGTGTTGCCACAGACAACTTACACATTGCTGCATGGGAAGTCCTTAGTGGTGGAGATGAACGCAAAGATGTTTTACTCAGAGGTGGTAACTATGTACTACTGGTAGGTAAGACCCCACGTAAGGAGAACTTTTTTCGACAAAACAATTAAATAAAACTGGCCAAAACAGTCGTCTTTCTAGACACAGACACGTCAGTTGTTTCCTACAACTCCATAAGTTATTTAAAGAACAGAATGGAATAGAATAGAATTCAATAGCTCCAGTTGGACCTTCAACAATCATGTAGTCCAATTACAGGTAGTGGTGAACAGGTAAATTTTTAGGGGGTTTTTGGATGAAAATGTTGACTGTAGGGTTCCCTATAAGTGTAGCAGCAATAGGGGAAAAAAAGAATCATTAGAATCTGCCTAGTGGAAAAACAGACTCAAAACAAAAACACCTGCTCTCAGGTAGCTTGGTGTCTATCTCAGCTGAGCCCTCTAGAGCAAATTTAGAACTACTTGTAAACACTAATCAGTTAATAATAAGTATGCTACATAACTCATGATGCTTTACAGGTGCAAAATCACAATGACTGTATGGTTGAGGGGCCTCCTACTGGAACCATTCCATAGTCCATGGATGTATAATTCATGATTCCATGGACAAAGTCGGTTTAAAATAAAAGCAGTAAATAACACTAAGATTATCCACTTAATACCTATGTGTATTAGAAAGATACACAATGACAATTCATGTACATCAAAGGAAAAAAAAATTCTTTCATAGTCAGTTTTTTATTTTTGGTGTTCACAGAATTTCAGAATATGCTGAGTTGGAAGGAGCCCATCGGGATTATCAAGTCCAACTCCTGGCCCTGCACAGGACACCCCAAGAGTCACACTATGTGCCTGAGAGCATTGTCTAAACTCTTCCTGAACTCTGTCAGGCTTGGTGCTGTAAACACTTCCATGGAGAGCCTGTTCCAGTGCCCAGACACCCTCTGGGGGAAGAATCTTTTCCTGATATCCAACCCAAACCTCCCCTGACTCAGCTTCATGCTCTTTCCTTGGGTCCTGTCACTGGACACCAGAGAGCAGAGATCAGTGCTTGACCCTCCATTGCCCCTTGTGAGGATGTTGAAGACCACAGTTAGGTCTGACCTCAGTCTCCTCTCCTCCAGGCTGAACAGCCCAAAATGCCCTCAGACACTTCTGGTACAGCTTCCCCTCAAGGCCCTTCACCTTCCTCGTGGCCTCCTTTGGACACTCGCTGACAGCTTCATGTCATTTTTATACTGAGGTGCCCCAAACTGCACACAGGACTCGAGGTTAGGCCCCACCAGCTCAGAGCAGAGGGGGGCTCCTTCTCCCTTACCCAGCTGGCAATGCTGTGCTTAATGAACCGTGGTTTTTTTTTTAAAATCCCATGAACTACAATATTTTGTAATTGTATATTGAAACAGCTAATAAAATACTTCCAAACCTCGAACATTTTCAAATACTAATTACTTGATCAATCTTGTGCATGACTTCGCATGCTTCTCAGCTCAAAGATCCATGAGGATGAATCTTTCAAACTTTGTCTGCTTAACTCATCCTCATTTAAAGACAAGATTGTATCCTGTTGAAATGCAGAGAAACTGTGGATGAAAGGCCCATCACAGTGTCAAAAAAAGGGGCAAGTTAGTTTGGATAAAGGTTCAACAAAATGTTCTGAGACGGGACAGAAGAGCAATATCACTCTGTTGAATTACACTAGTTAATTTGTATGTCATCTTTTGTTGAAAATGATTTTCAGCTGTATGATTTAGATGTTTCTGTTGCTGCATGACTGTACTTCTTTTTTGAGATGCATCTCACTAAGATTTTTGCCTTAATGTGACATTTGCCAAATTTCTCGTGCATTCTTTGATAGATCTTTCTCTCGTTCTTTGTGTAAATTGAGCACTGCTCAGGTAGAAGAATATGTGTGTGTACTAGAAAGCCTAAAATGCCTCAGTTCCAGAAAGATGCATTAGCTGGCTCACTCCATGTGGTGTTCTTTCTTGGGAGTTGATTACCTAGATGGGGGATGGATGTTTTAAAACAAGACTTCATCACATTTTACAAAAAAAACCCAAGCTAACAATTCTAATTACAGCTCTGATAACTTCTTAGCTAGCATAATAGTCACTTCCCAGAAAACTGATTTCCCTTTGATTAAGTCCCATGTGGCACATTTTAGATGAATCCACTGAACTAAGTTCAATATTCAGAATAAAACCTTACCAGCAATAGTTGCTTTCCATTTGAGCTCCTTTGGACTTGGTTAATATGGGACTTTTTTTAACTTTATATTTTCCTTTTCAACACTAGTGTAATGTTTGTGTCTCCAAATTTTCAGAATTTCTTTAAAAGATACATACAGTGAGTGAAAATTTCCTTTTCTATTTTACCTTCAGGATACAACTTTGCAGTGACTGGAAAAAAATGTCAAGCTTTGAAAGAGCATTCGCGGTGTCTAAAACAGGTGCTTTTGTTTATGACAGAGAACTGCACGCAATTCAGATAAAAAGGTCTGGAGCCCACCCCAGTGCTAAGAATTTGTCTGTCATTCACGTCTCCTAATTAGTAAGCATTATATTCCCAGTGAACTCTAACTGAGTTACGAAGCAGTTCTCTGCAGAATTGGAGTACAATACATGAGAGCCAGGTAATCACAAGCTTTCCAGACATGCCAAACACAAGCTTGTCAGCAAGGGCTCCACAAATAAGAAATCTTGGGTCTTGAAGGAAATTTTTCGTTACAGCTCTCTTCACACAGAGCCATATTCCAGGGTGTTTTCTGCATCTTTTATGACACAGATTAACTTTCTGCAGTCACTAGAGAGAGTAGATTGGATATGACTCAAATCATTACATATTCCTTCTAAAAATGATATTAATAGTTCATATAAGAATAATACAAACTGAAACTTGTAACTGAGTTGGCTTTGCAGTGCTAATTTTTATTTTTCTTCAGCTGTAATGGCCTATTTGATTATCTACTGATTTGGCATCTACTGAGATGATTCAGATTAATATTTTATTTATTGCTGATTGCCTCGTGGTTTGTAATACTGAGTAATTCATTGAAAGAATAATCTTATCACTGTGACCTTAATAACTTTGTCCACCAGGGAAAGAAGTACATGCAGGAAACCGGTTATGGAACTAATTTTTCAGTAGATTGTTTTGTTACCTGTATCCTATCTGAATTTACTTTTTGAAAAAGAGAAATGAAGATTGTTTCAAATTATTGTTTAAATTATGTAAAAATAAGCTTCTTTATTAGCAGTACTTTTGGGTTACGTAATTATTTTTCAAACTGGATGCAGAGATGGGCCCTGCACCAAAGCCATATAATATATGCATGTATTGAATGATTCATCATTCCAAACCCTGCCAAAGAGCTGAAAACTGTATTCTATTCCTCATAGGTGTTTTAAGGATTATTTTGCAAACACGCAGGTGTTACACATGCATGACCAGTGGCAAATGTGATGATGCAAACAATATAATAATGCAATAGGTTAGATCAAGAAGTCACAAAAATAAATAAAAGTTCAATTAATGAGATCTCAGACTATGCATTACTTAAAACTTGCATAACCAGCTGGCCTATAACAAGCCATGCTTTTAATCAAATTAATGAGTCTACAGTTCAGCACTGTTCATGACTCAGAATAGTCTTTCCCCACAGCACAACTTCCTAACAACCCTTCATGTATCATTCATTAAACTCAGACTAGTAACACTATGTAAAGCATAAGGATATACAGGACAAGAGATTTTGAAAATATAACCATACACAACTTTGGAAACCCCAGCTTCGTATCAAGTCCTTTAAGAACATTTACTTAGAATGCTTGTCATAAAAAAATCAGCTCTTTATATTCACCCATTCTGTGAGCATTGCATGTAACTTCAAGATTCTTTCTATGAAATACTGATCTTGTCATACAGAGACATATTCTTAATACTTGAAACACGACAATTTTGAAAATATTCTTGCACAACTTTTTCCTTTTTCTGTTTTTAACTAAGTTCAATATTGACACAAATTGGCAAAACCATCAGAAATCTGAGACAGCATCTACCCCAATAATGAAGCCTGAACTGAAAGATGCAACAATGATAGCACCATCAATATGAAGAAAGCTTCCCTGTAGGGTAATAATATTTGAAGAAAGAAGTAAATGATTTATGTTGAATTCAGATTTATTTAGGGTTAGCACCTTATGCTCTCTCCTGCTTCTGGTAAGTGTTTAATTACTGAAGTTATCATGAGTCCTGTCATATGGCTAGACTTCCAAATACAGGGCACAATTATAGTAGTGCAGGCTCCTCAGAGAAGGTGGAAGAGCTAAGTGTATGTCTTTAAGCTTAAAAGAGGTTGCAGAACTATCATCCAAGTGCTGAAATAAAACTGCTTATTGTTAGTGCTTCTCCAGTAAACGGGTTGGTGCTTGATTTTGAATAACCAATATTTAATATAAAATTATCTTGGATCAAAACCAGCAAATCAGCCTTGGATCCAGATCCATTTTTAAATCATTGAGTGATGCATAATCAGTTTCACATATGTGGTTTTTCGCAACCCTTGTTTTATTTGCCAATCTGAAAAGCTTCTTCTTTTCAAAGTTAGCAAGACAACATACAGCAATGTCTTTGAAAACATCACTATTCCACAGGTACCCCAGCAAGCTGGAGTTTGCATCTGACACTCGACGAGCTTCCTCCACAAGGCATTCCGTGGGAACGGTAACCAACATTCACAGCCTCGCAACATTATTCCCAAAAGTGCTGCCTGACTCATGTTCATTTGAAAGAGTTTTCAGCTCGGGGGAAAATTACAGAATGTAGACTATTGTTGTAAAGGACTCTGTTAACAATGTCAGTGTACAGCCAAAGACAATTATCTTTCTTATAGAGTATTACAGAAATTTACCATTTTCTATACAGGAAGACTGAAAAACGTGTATGTGATATTTGCGCAGACCTGTAATGTGCCATGGTCTCCAGAAATATGTAGGTATGAAAAAAATATTAATGAAACTTTATTATATAATTCTCATGGCGCAATTTATAAGATAAGTAGATTTTTAAGGTGGTAAAAATTATGTGTTCTTCATCATCCTCTGCAAGCATGAAACATGCTCTGATCTTTAATAGCATTGCAATGGTATTAAAATTATACTTTTAATGTTTTGCTGTGTTTGGGTTCTTTTTTTAAACTACTGAAAAGTTATGTTATTTAAATTTGTAACTAACTCTAGTTTAATTTTGAAGAAAACAAATATTCCTTAAATGTGAATGGAATGATCTTCACATGGACAAAACTGCCAGTTTGTAATTCTTAGTGGTTTTGTGTTGCTTAACTAGTCATCTTTGTGCTGACAAAATACTCTCATTTTATATGTTTTCTAAACTTCAGATTAGAAGTATAGGAGCCTAGTTCCTTAATTTCATTTCCAGCTTCTATACCACATGAAGGTAATTTTATGTATTTGTTAGTTTCTTTTTAAAATAAAATTAAACAAACTAAAAAGTAGTATTTTTTTCTATTTCAGCAGTACTTGGACCAGTGTTCAAGGTCTTATTTGTCATAGTAAACCCAAGTTGACAGAATTCATGAACTACACAATATTAGACTCTGAATTCTGAATGCATATGTTGTTGCATAATTTTTATTTTCCTAGCACATTAAGAGATACCTTCCTTAATATGGGAATGCTGTTGAGCATTTGTGTCATTCTCACATCAGCAAATATAACCAGGGCAGGTCATCTTAGGCTTTATAGATTGGGAAAAGTAACCATGCCAGACCAGGATGCCTGTAGAAATGGCACTGTCACATAGAAACTGGCAGTGCTGCATTCTGACTTACTAATCTCACTGAAGATTTGACTAAATGTCTTCAGCAGAGGATGTTTATAAACTATCACAGGAGGCCAGCACCTCAAAACTTGCTTGTTTTACAGAACATTTTCAGTGATGTAAGTACAGATGAGGAGTGTTTGGATGTCCAGTGTGAACGCCAGTGGAAGTCAATGGAGTAAGTCACCATAAATATTAATAACAATTCTTCCATCTCCTCATTCACTATATTCCTTTCATAATCAATGAACTGATACTTGTGGTTAAAATGACAGAAAAAGGATGTACTATACTTTCACAAGTCATATTTCTATATTGCTGTGATTGAAACAATGGTACTTTCCTTCAAGGAAAAAGTACAAGAGTTCCCCTTTCTTACAGGTAAATAGATTTTTCTCTGTTTGAGTTCTGCATATCTTTTTTCTTGGCTAGCAACATTTTTTCTGTATGTTAGACGCAATGCTGGAGAGAACCCCTCTCTTTTATCCCACACACATTTTTTTTGTGTGTGTCTCTGATGATGTCACTTTCAGGAAGGTTGCAATTACTTTCTTATCCCAAATTCTAATTGCAAAATGCAATAAATGTAGGTGGAATAATGATAGCTGAACAGGGAACAGTATACAGAGAAACAATATTTGGAAATGCTCTCCTGTTGTGATGAAGTAAGTCAGTCATTCTGTATTTAATGAAGAAATTTCTGAGAATTGGATCTCCCGTTTTCTATGGCAAGGAAGTAAAATGATCTGAAATTTTTAGTCTATTTTATTTTTTTCTGTTTCTGAATGAAGAGTTTGTGATTGTAAGCTTCTGTGTCTCACACCATTATGCTGCTATGTTATGGTGTTGTGGGTTCATTTCTTTTTTTTTCTTTTTTTTTAATAGTATAACATACATTATGTTCTTCTATTTCTTATTATGAATAATCTTTTCTGAATGGAACTTCATCATAATTCAAGTGCCACTAAAATAAAGGTTAGATTCTCTGTATATAACTTCAGTGGAAAAGCTTTTATAAATTACTTTATTGTTTCACAGGCCTTGGAGAGTGCTGTTGTGGATGGCAATGAGTGTGACTCATCTGGCTATAGAGCTGGAAGTGTAATATTAAAGAAAATAAATAACAAGACTGAAAAGAGCATTAAATGAGGAAATGAGGCATGGATACGTGAGGCAGAGGTTAGTCTACTGCATGTAAGTAGATACTACCTAATTACTTGGGAAACAGAACTTGGTGAGGAAAGTGCAAGTTCATGAATGATCTAGAAGCTCACCAGGAAATGCTTGGCTTCTCAAATGTAGTAACTTTCCTTCCAGCAGAAGGTGGCTGCCTTACTGCCATTCTACAGTATATGGAGGAATCGTTTGAAAATTCCAGTCTTGAAAGGAAATGCATTAGAATTGTTGGAAAACATATTTAAACTACCGTTCTTTGGCTTGGTTTTACTGCTTTTTTTATATATCTGCTATTATAATGAGGGTTTTGCATTGCTCATAAAGAGCTCATCATATTCAGTGTCAAAACTAATGGGGTTTTATTACCAAAAAAAAAGAAAAAAAATGCCCCAAATCGTGCCCTTAGTTTAAGATTTTACTGTGCAAACCTTTAACAAACTACAGCTGGAGACTGTAATGTAAATTTTGTGGCATGAAAAACTGATCTGAGAGCCACCAATGTAAACAGGGCAGTGCCCACTGTCACTCACTTTAGCAGGAAGGGCATCACCACCTGCATTTTTACCCCAAATCTGCTCATTACTTTTGAGGAGTCCTTGCTCTTACCATGCTATTCTTTTTTCTCCCCCTAGAACATTTATTCTTTTATAGAAGAGGAAAACAACTCTTCCTGATCTACAAAGGAACATTCAGTGCACAAACTTCCTTTTTTTCTTTGTGTCAGTTGACAACTGACTGTGGACAGAAATACTTTTCCATATCACTCACAAGTGTTTACGTTATTAGGTTGAAGACCACCAACACCACCACTCTATCTTATGCAGAAATTGCTTGGACAATCTGAATGTATTGAACTCTACCTCCAGTAAGTTTATTTTAGTAAAAAAATAATGAGGGCATTCAGGCATTTTGTTGATGTGTAGTTGTACCAATATTGATGAAAGCACTGACATGGCCAAGCCTGTGAGAGACGTTATATAAAGAAGATTTAAATAAGCGGCATTCAGGTCTTTCCAGATTCAGTGTTCATATATCCTAGAAAGCTAAGGACGTAGAACAAAACTGCTTAATAATTTTCATGAGAAACCTTGTGAACAAGTTGTGTCTACAAAAGACACTGAGATTAATAAGGGTGTGCTCATTAACATTTTGCTGTTTGAGTAAACAGCTTTTACTCGTACAACCAAATGAAATCTTTTACAGCTCATTTTTTGAGATTGTGATACAGTCATTAGCGAAGCCTGCTGGGAAAACCAAGAATAAAAACCATATGATAATTTCATTGATTGAACATATTAATGTATTAAATATTTATTAATCCATTGAGTCTAATATTTCTTATCAAAATGGATTAGAGGGAGAGCTTTTTATTCCACAAATTGCATTTTGGATTCTGAAATAAGCAAGGATAATATGTCTAAGTCTTACGAGAATCTTTACGTTATCCAAATAGTGCATCTCAGATTTTAGGATAAAGCAAGGCAGAGCTCTGTCAGCTGATGCCGTTTGGTTTTTGCCTTTTTTTTTCCTTTTATATGTTCCCTGTACTCTTCGCACATATATTTGTAGCTCTGTAGCTTATTGTATTAGTGGCTAGTTTTCCCAGTAATTTTCCACGGCCTTTTCCGAGGCAGAAAGACAAAACAAATTCCAGAGCTCCAAGCCCCGGGAGGTGCAGGGTCCCAGTGCTATCTCGGTTCTTCCTGGGAACCAAGGTTGAGAACAACTCTTTGAGATACATTTCATGGACAAAGTACTACTAGTGCCAAGGGGCGGTGTCCAGAGAAGTGGCTTGACCTGGGGGGAATTGCATCACCACTTGTCCCCCTAATTGGTCCTTTTTATCAATTATGTTCATTTCCTAAAACCTATAAAATTGTATTCGCCGCTGGGGAGGGCGGGCTTTTGTGGACATCTTTCCATAACTGCCCCCGAAGGCCTTCAAATAAAGATCCGCTCTTATATTACCTCTTTATTAAAATTATCTCAAGTTTCGTTTCCAGGTCGGGAAAAAGGCAGCACAGCCATTCCATAGATGAAGAACAGGAGGTTTCAGGTCTCTTCTTTCCCAAGTTCAGGCTCACACCATTCGTGCCCCGCACTTCCAAATACATGTTTGAGCTCACATAACTCTCGTTGCCCAGAGACTCGCCAGAGCCACCAGCAGTACCGGTCTGGTTTAGCTGCAGACTTCTCAAAGGCACAAATCCCCCAGGTGCCACAGAAACACAAAGGTTTGGTAACTACAGGGAGAGAGTTATGTACTTTCTTAACCATTAGCGGACTTCTTTTCCACTTTACTTTTTTTACAAGATGAGCTGTGTGGCAAATGATGCATTTTCCAAAGCTCCTTCATACGAGCTACTGCAACATAATTAAATTTGGGGTCTGGACAGATAAAAAGCCTAATGTCTCATAGTGTTTGTTGTTTGTCTTCTAAATGATGGATAATTTCCTAGATGTGTAAATATAAATAATGCAAAATAATAGTTTGATTCTAGCCTTTTTAAAGGAAGTGAACCATTTCTAAAGAACTAAATAAATCAGATTCACCAACGTTTGTCAAGAACTGTAAGTTAGAAAGTAAATTTAGAAACACCAAGGGAAAATACATTTCATATTAAAGTATTGATAGTGGTTTATGAAAAAATTTTGTTTGTAAAGAAGTGACACATTTAGAGTCAAGATTTGGATATTCCCAGAGGAAAAAGAAAAAGGACTGTCTATTAAGCTTAGATCATCTGGGGCTTGGATAGAGCAAGAATATAGTGGCTGTCATTTCAGATATGTCCGGAGTTCAAACTCAGGTAACATTTGAATGGAGAATATACAGAAGTTTTTACAGCCACATATGCAGAGGATGATTCAAGTGCTTCCTAGTGCAGTTTATGATGACTGGTAGCAGTTCTACCAGATCAGGAAAAATTATTGTGTATAGGAATATTCACATGAAAGGATGGTTTAAGCCTAGCGCTCATATCAAGGAGGGTTCTTCCCTATTCTGGCATATTCACTTCTTTCCCTCTCCCATAAGCATTTTCCATCACCTTGCACTTCCATGTGGGAATTTACTGCATGGTGGGAAGGAAGAACAGGTGTAGTGCAGTGTATGTACTATAAATCCATTTAATATATTGTGTAAATGTACAAGTTTTTTCTATTCATCTTTTTGACTCCTTCTGAGGTACTGACATCAAACTACAGAGGCCTATAGGTAATCTACTATTCATCTGCAACAACAGACTGACAGTCAAATCCAGATTTAAGCCCTGATTTGACCAGTTACAAAAGTTACAGAAAGAACTCAAAGAAGTATTATAAAAAGCAAAAATTCCAAAAAAAAGACAAAAAATAATAGGTATGAATCTGACATGTCTTTACACTTAGGAAAATGAAGAATTGATGGCCATTCTAAAAAGAAAGAACTCCCAGTTTTTAAAGGCACTATGAAATTTCACCGAGCTACTTCTTCAAAACTGCTTTGCTTATAAAGCACCAGTCCCTGCTAAGTTGCCATCATACACAATGAGTAAAATCAGAGATGCAAAATTTTCTGTGTTTTTGTGTTCGTTACCTGCTATTTTTCATTTCACTCTTTCCTTCCTGAGCTATACAGAAAGCAAAGACTTTCTGACCACCCTCGACTTGATCTCTCTTCTCAGAAAAGAAAGTGTGATTCAGCAGCAGCCTGTTACAGGTAGGTGCTTTTTTTTCCTTTCTTAGAAACATCAGCTACAGTAAACTAGAATGCATTGTCTTTATTATAAAAAAGACATAACCTATTCTTATGGATCTGACCTGAATATTTTCATTTATAAAAGAATATCTGTCTAATGTAATGGTAGGTCCTGATTTTTGTTTGTAACAGTGTTCGTTCTTGAAGTCTTCTCCCTCAGCAAATATTCACCAAATACAGAAAATGTTCTTTCCCGTGTTTAGTAAGAAAAAAGGTCTGCCCTATTAGTGATAATCAAAACTGACAGAAATTTGTGTGCACAAATCAAAACTGATCCGAATATTCTGATACTTGAGAGTTGCAGTTAGTTTCTTCCAACAAAAGATGGCACTGCTCAATTTTCTTCAAAACTAATGTCCATTCATTGAAATTAAATGCTCCTAAAAAAGTTCCCTTGTCTTTGTGTAGAATCTGCACACTGAGATCAGTATTTATTATTACTGATGAAGTAGTAAATAGGCATTAGATATTTTTAAAAATATGTATGTTTCCACAAGAAGATCCAAGTGGAAAAAGCTAAGTCCCAATAATTCACAAAATACTCTTGCAACTTATTGAAGTTCAATTTGGAGTCAAAAATTATTTTATGGAAGCAGCTTTTCTACAAATAGGAAATGAAAGAAAGTTTCCAAGGTTGTCTCAGATCTCTTTTTGTATGCAACATGCATTAACCATTTAGATATTAATTCAAATGCCTATTGGTAAAAATATGCCTTTTCCTCAAAAATTTCTGCTTACATTACAGCTGTACCCAAAACCAGAGATTTTACATAAATTTGAACTTCTCCAATGCCTTGTATAAAATTAGACAACTCTGTACTTTAGGGCTTTGCTAAATTTAGGTATAAGTAATAATCCAATGATTATCATAAGTTAAAAATTAAGAAGACAATAAGAAAAACGTAGAATTTATTTAGTGTAAAAGACAATATACTCCCCATAGAAAAATCATAAAATAAATTCGCAATAGGTCTGCCATACCTGTTACCATGAGTAAAATATAAAAAGCAAACAAAAGCCAAACCCAAAACTTTAATAACCATTGTAATAATAATATACAAATGTAGGAAAGTAATTTAACTAATAATTCAGGAAAAAAAACTTGAAATACCTCAGCATAATGTAAAAATACACAAAATCATGCATGTTTTTGTCATTGTCTTATTTTAATACAATCTGAAGTGTCAAATATAGAAAGATAACAGAAATTTCCCAAGGTACCCAGAGTGCTTTATGTTAAGTGACACTGAAGATATTCTGATGGGTTTGGATAAAGAGTAAAATTTACTTCCCATCTTTTTTTAAATTTTGTTTTGTTTTGTTTTGTTTTGCTTTGCTTTGCTTTGTTTTTAATCAGTGGTGGGGAATTTCAGTATTTCAGAAGTTGTATTTAATTTATTTTTTAAGTCTTGTTTCTGGGTTTATTTTCTAAAACTACTGTGATGCTGTGCTTTGAGAAACACCCTTCACACGCTCTTTTCCAATCCTTTCCGTGCTTCCCTCAAAAACAAGGAGGGGTCTTTTTGGGGTTTTTTTTTGGGTTGTGTGGTTTTGTTAGTTTTTTGTTGTTTTTTTGGGTTTGTTTTGTTTTGTTTTGTTTTGTTTTGTTTTGTTTTGTTGGGGTTTTTTTTGAGAAATAAAATTGCTCAGTTAGAGATTCTATATTTCCTAAGAAGCTTCTTCAACATGACAAAATGAAGTTTTTCAGAAAGGAAGAGTCAGGTTTCGTTCCAACCATGAGAAATTATTCAGAGCACAGTAAACCCCCCAAAAATAAATGCCCCCCAGTTCTGATGGGCATCGCTTTGAACGGGACCAGCAGCAATACCTGGGAAACCTAAATTGAAAAAAAAATAAATAAATAAACATGACAAAACTGAAATCTGTAATTCAAACAGGATTGTGGAAATTTATGATAATGGCTTTATAGCAATTCAAACAATGGAACAATTCAATTTCAGAAGGGCAATAATGAATTTTTTATTGGCAGAGGAGTCCCTAGCTCTTATATGTAGCTCACTAGGTCAGTCTTAGCAGCAAATAGGACAATGATGCATTGGTAAAAACTCATCATTATCCTCATTGGGTAGAAAGAAAATGGTGTTTTTACAGGTCTAGGCACATTTTCACAGCAAGAAATCACCTTACCTCATTAAAAATACATTAGCACTTTGTTTATCTGCTCAGGAAGAAGGGGTTTAATGAGATTCATCTTAAATTACTGTTTTGAGAGAAACAACATATTAGACAGTACACACATATTTCAGCACATACGCAGTAAATAAAAAAAAGCTTCAACCAAAGGAAAAAAACCCACATAATACACTAAAAATTAAGATGTAGAAATCATTACCTTGTGGCTTTTATTCCCCATTGTGCATGTAGAACTTGTTCTAATATGCCAGTTTTGGAGCTGGGAATTTCTCCAAATGTATACACTTTAATAAATTTGACTTTTTTGCCCCATATCTTTTGGCTTGTTGCTCCACGGTGAACTACACAAGAACCTTCTCCCAACCCTGTCTCTGAGCTCTCTGCCCTTCCTGTGCTCTGCCTGCATCACTGAAGGGCTTTCTCTCTTCAAACGCTCACGTCATGGTTGTGTTCATTAGAGCTGGAAATGAAAAGTGCAAGTTCTCAAGGGACACTGCAGGAAAGAGTCTTCCCAAGGAACTGGACTTTTAGGTCCCTCCTTGCTCATGGAGAACTCTGCTGACTCCTGTCACTACCCCGCTGCCAAGTCTTCCCTGGAAGTCACCAAACAGGGACTCAACTCAGGAAATTCCTATAATTTTATCATATTTGAGGTCCTGAAAACATTCAATTTACCACTAAAGTTCTTTTGGAAGAAAAACCAAAGTAATGTAGAGTAACAGAGGAGAGCATGAGGAAGAGGTTGAATGTGATAAACAAGATTTATGCACAACTTTAACAAAATGTCAATCCTGTATTGAGAGTGAATAGTAGCAAACTGAATTGCAAACCTTCCCACAACTTAAAAACTCATTTGGTTCTTTATAGGAGAGATGTGATTTTTCTGGTGTGCTGCTCTTTCATGATTCTGCATCAGCAAGTGAAATGGTATAGCAATTTTATGAGGTTCATGGTTTGCAGATGTCTTTTCAAAAGTTTACATTCTTTCACAAATGGCATCACAACAATATGCAGTTAAAGAAGTCAAAATTTCACCCAAGTCATCTTTTTTTTTAATATGTTAATTTAGATGTACTGAAAATAAAAAAATACTCTTAAATTTTTATTCATAAAGTGAATATTTTTAACACAATGTGGAGACCATGAACGTATTTCAGGTAAAAGCTATTTTGATTTTATATATTCCAGAAAAATAACATGCATTAGATTTTGTGAAAATCTTTGAGATCACCTTAATTTCAAAATATTCAATCATCCGTGAAGTTACCTCACCATATGCCTAAAAATACAATTATGTGTTCCTTAAGATGTCAGCAAAATCCATATGCTACAAGGCGAAGCACAATAAAATGTAATAGAAAGCAGATTTGAGAGTATAGTATCGCTGTCTTGCAGCCAAATTCCTTAAATAAACCTATGATCTCTTATTTTCAGATTCAGTCATATGTTATGGTACTGTTTGCAGAACTTACTGTAGATAATTAAGAATGTTGAATAAGTGATAGAAACTCTCATTTAGGCAGTTTGAAGACTGCTGCTGCTTCACAAGATTCACAACTCTGTTAACCAAAAATTACAGACTTGAACACTAGCTATACCTTCCTTTATGCCAAAATAGCATCAAGCATGTGGTCAGAATAGGAAAAAAAGTAATTATTCTTAAGAAACTGAGCACCGTGTACTTCCAATAAACCCTTTTGCTCTGAGAAAGATCTATCACAAATATTTGTTAAATTATCAGAGGGAAAGTCATTCTAGTTCTTATCCCGTCTACAGCTGCTCCTTAAATTCAGGAGCAGTGCTCCTTCAAACTAGGCTTGCAAGAAGCACCTCCTCTTCCTCGCACCATAGGTTTTGGCTGGAATACAATAGTTCCTTGTTTTATCAGGAAAGATCTTGGTACAGCCTGCCCTGCCCCTGATGCTTCCTGACCCTGACCCTGGAATAAATTTCTGCTTGTTTTCCTCTGACCTGTCTCCCACCCCTGTTAAATTCAAACTTTACACACATCACCTAGGTGTTTAGGGCAAATTTGGTAAAGGGCTTACCTGTCTAGGACACAATGAGAATTTAGAAGCCCATGTCTAAACCCATTGCTTATGTGCTGATACCAATTACAGGAAGTCCTTAAACTCCTAATTATCAAAGATCACAAGGTGCCCATTGTATTCCAGCAAATCTGGAAGGAAATAAACTTCTACTGTACTGTGCATTGCTGTTTGCATATGCATTTTGCATGCATGTAGAGTCATTGGAGAAAATATGAAAGCAAGAATAGAAATCCAAGACTCTCACTGTGAGGAGCATGTCCCAACCACTAGATATTGTAATATTCTTAAATACATGAGCAAACTCCACTCTCAGTCTCTGACATATGAAAATTGTAGGCACTTGACTGCACCTGAATATGTAGACCATGGCTGTGAAAAAGTCAGGAGTCCAATGAGAGACCACAAGTAGAAAAAAGTTTTCCAAGTTCAAGGAAGAAAAAGTAGCTTGATTTGTCCAATATAAGACATTCTAACTGTGGCCTACAATATTTGACTTGTAGAATAGGAAGAACATAGGAGGAATTACATATTTCCTACTAGAAGCAGTATAGAGAAATATTAGAAAATTTCTGAAGCAAAATGTGTTCTTCATCCTTTCAACTTATATAATGAAAATGAAACTTACCCAGATTGCTAAAAATCAAAGTCAACAGTGTTTAGTTTCAAACATATTAGTATCGTATAAAAGCTTTTTATCACTAGAAGCTTCCTGAGCACTTAAAACTGTTCATTTATAGAGAATAGAACGTTCTTTCAAGTTTAGGTAAATTTAATGGAGCTAGGAGTTTCTTTGATAAAACAATTTTAATTGCTTCAGTATTTATTTAAAACATTATGCTGTCTAGCATTCTTGGACACAAACCAGAAATATTAATAGTATAATACTATTTAAAATAATATGCAAAAATAAATATTGTCTTCTTCCACCCTTTTAAACTTTTTTAAAATAAATTATATCAAAAGTAATATAGAAGTACAGTATTTAGATTGCAATATGCAAAAAAAAAATTCAATTTCTAGTGTTCACTTGCAACGGGCAATTAGGAGTCACTCCCTATTTCCATTAAATGCAATTTCCATGTGGTAAATTCATAATTTTTTCTTGTAAAATAAGGCAACTTTAAGAGTTTGGAAGTCTCAGCAAATTACATGATTCTGATTTCTAGGTGGTCAAAGAGAATTACAACTTTAATTTTAAGTTTTTCTAAAGATTTACATCATTATACTTAAAGAGTTATACTATTTATCACCTTATAATTTTCAAATATTTTAAAATCTGTCTGCATTTATTTAGTTTAAAGTTCATATGCTGGGGTTTCATAAAATTATTCCTGTAGTTTTGAAAACATGTGAAGCCAGACTGTGTCTTTCGGGCTGTATGAATGTAAAGAATTCATTGGAAAGCAAAGAAATTTAAAATTCTCTATTTTTTACTTCTGCTTTGACAGTACCATTTCCCCTGTCATTATGGCTATAAAACTGGCTCTTTCCTAGCATAAAAAAGATAAGGTTTTATTATTCCAGCATAGCCTTAAAATGAATGACATGTTAGGCAAATTGTCTCCTACCCAACCCAGCTTTTTGCAGCTTTTTAAGAGAAAGGAATTGGATGGTCCTTGTTTCAGGTCTTAGTGTGTAAGTGTGTAACCATGTTAAAGGTACTGTCTTACAGGCATGATTTTTTTTCTTTTTACTTGGATTCTTTGATTCTCTGACTGTATGACTTGAAACAACCCTTTTCTTCTCCTTTTTTACACTTCACTCATCATATGGAAAACATATTGGGTAGGGGGTTTTTATGTTGCCTTTTCATTTAACTGGCACCTGTTTCTAATTTCAGTAGTGGGGATTATAAACTGCTAAAAAAACTTAAGCAGATGTGAATTTCATTTTCATGGTGAGAAGGCAAACCTGGTCCAGACATGCAATAAAATTCCAAGTGTGGCAATAGCCATTCTTTTCTTTCTGGTCCATCTGATCTTTGAAAGGGATTTTTCACAGTGGATTTTGTACATTCTCTTACAAACTCATTCAAAGTATGCTTTTTGAGGACTAATTTGTTCAAATCCATATTAAGATGTTTCTATGTATAGGGATAGGTAATGAATAAAATTCAAGAAAATACTTTAGTTGATGACATATAAGGGATATTTGGGAGATTTTTTTTTTGTGACCACAGAATGAAACAAAGTAACTAAAGAGTCATAAAAATGCCATGCATTTTTAATAATAAGGACAAAGAATTAAATACCTTGTTCAGTAATACACATTTCATCTAGTACACTTAAAAGTCCTGTTTGTAAAGAAAATCAGGCCTGGTAGTTTTAGTGAGGTTTCAATTTTATAATTGTGCCCTTAGGGTTGTCCTATGGATGCTCTTAAAACAAGAGTCCAATAATTAGCTCTGATCTAGACTCAATTTCAAATTGTGTCTTTTGCATAGACTTCCCATGACTGACAAATCTCGGATAAACTTTTCTATCTAGTTTAGAACTCTGCATCTAAAATTAAGAAAAATTATTTTTTGGCATATCTGGTTTTGGGTTATGTTTTTGCAGTGCCATACTGAGGCCACACTAGAAATATTTTGTACTGGAGTGGTGACAGATTTCTGTCCTGGTGATTAGTCTTTAATGGTAAGACATATTTTCATATATTTTGGGGTAAATAACATGAAAGGATGGTTTTAAGGTTTGTTTGCCTCCCTTGTCATCCACAACTTCAAGAAAAAACATCCTAGATGTACCAGCTGGAAAATATGCAATTGCTCAGCTTCATAACTCCACATGCTACCATTTTTCTTGTTCTCCTGTCTACCTTGCCATCATTCATCTGCACATACATCAAAATGCTGAAGGGTCCTCACTACACAGGTTTTCTTTCTGCCTTTAAACATTATGCTTCCTCACATCTCCAGTGCTGCAAAGATCACCCAAAAGGATTAAAAATTCTTGATGGGCAAAACTCCTTTTCTCAAACAAAACACAAATGCCAGTATAGGAATTTCACCTCAAGACGTTTTATGAGTCTTCTCAAGACGTTTTATGAGTCGTCCTCAAACTTGTGATTTAAAGTAAAAGAAGTGCCCTTTTATTATTCATAAGGGTTTTTTTCAAAGTATATTCTTATTTCACAAACTAACGGTCTAATTCTGATTTCAGTTTTCTCTTCTGGGGCATGAGGGTGGGCACATAACCCTAAAGACATGTACCTGATTCAAATGAAAACTGGGGCTAAGCCAGCTTCAACTGCGTAAAGTTTTCTGTGTCCAGGGCTTCAAGGAGTAAAGCTCTGGCTTATGCTGAATATGGCTGACAACAACTACGGTGGGATACAGGATGTAGTTGTGAGCAGCCAATTTTCTGTCAGTGGACAATTCCAGGAGACAAAATCATGTGTAACTAGGTGAAAACAAAAACTAGCTCACTCTGGACTTTCTTCCCTGTTTTGTTTCATGGAGGTGATTAATGGCATTTAATGATAGTTGTGTGAACCACAGTAAAATACCTCTGGGCGTGCTGCCGGGATAAGGATGGTATGTATGCTGAATAAAATGCTCTAGTGGTTTAAAACTCAGCTGGAAAATTACACTCCACTCAAGCTGCTCCCTTCACCCTCTCCCCTTCTGATAATAAAGGAACAACAAGGAGAGATTATAAACTGGAATAACAATTTACTACAATCACAAAAACCACAGCACTACCCATAGCAAAAAGCATACAAAAGAGAGAGGGCATTCACCATGGGGAACCAAAAACCACTGCCCAAAAATAGCGCCACCCACATGGTCTCCAGACTAAAGGCAATAGGGTGAGGAGAGCTCTCGTGGCCTGATGCTTCTTGCCCCAGATCTCGAAAACAGCAAAGAACCAGGAAAAACCAGCCCCTTTGGGGCTGGCTCTCTCCGTCCGGGCGTGCCTGGCCGGGTTCGGCAGTGTTTGTCCAGCAGCACTGCGGCCCTGCTGCATGGCCCAGGCTCTCCCAGCAGGGCTCCCCGGTGCGGAGTGGCGGTGCCGGACCTCTCCAGTGCCGGCACTGGACACTGCCCAGTGTGGAGTGGCAGTGCTGGACCTCTCCAGTGCTGGTGCTGGCCACTCCCTGGTGCAGAGTGGCAGCGCTGGACCTCTCCACTGCTGGTGCTGGACACTGCCTGGTGTGCAGTGGTGATGCCAGACCTCTCCAGTGCTGGTGCTGGCCACTGCCCAGTGCGGCCACAGCGTGGTCCTGAATGCTCTCCCAAGACAGCCAGGCAGGATGGCCCCTCTCCCATTTCTGGTGCTGGCCTTTTCCTGCCAAAACCATGCCACCAGTGATGACGTGGATGGTATGGAATTAAACAGTGCTAGAAACTCCACATCCCTTTTTCTCTGTTCGCAGAACAAATGCCCCATGAAAAAACTGAACTAACTCTATATACTTGATTTCAGTGATCAGTAGAGATTCAGTACAATACCTCACACAAAAACACGCATCACTATTGAAAAGATGTGTCTAGAGCTCACAATATTAATTGCTTCTTACGACTAGAGTTTATAAATAAAATTGCACAAAAGAAGTTCCTTTGTCACAAATAAGTAAAATTTCTTCCTATTGTTACAAACAACATTGTTTCTAGTAAGAAAAGAGGTGGAACAAAGACACACAGTTGAATTGCTCTCTACTGTAATTGTACGTGTCAAACTACTGTCCATGATAAATTTTGCTTGAGGGTGTTTTATACAGCTTCATATCGGTGTTTGAGCTGAAGGTAATTGGCAAAAAATAAATATATCGGCATCTGCATATTTACAAGTCCCTGTCTCTCTCTCCTATTCAGACTATGCATTTACAGTCTGTTCCAGAAGCATTCCTGATGGTTTGTTCCTTTGTTCTCCTTCATAACTCTTTACTCCAAGGGGTTGTTATGTTAATGACATTTACTGATAAGCCTCTACACTAGAAACAAATTGCTCCAGTCCCTCCCTCAGACTGCCAAGAGAACAGAGCCAAAGCAGAAGAAGAGGCAGTTTGTTCCTGGACCCCTTTCCTTGGGAAGCTTGCAGTTCATGCCACGGTCCTGTGCCTCAAAACTTTGTATTTCACCTAAGACTAAGTAAAGGTACTTCTTAAACCTTTCTGAAAAAGCTGAAATATACTAGAGCCCTCTGATTTTCTTGAGCATAACTCACTGCAGACTATACCTAAAATATAAAATATTCATGTAAGATTAATGTAGCTTTTTATTAATGGTCACTTCTTAGAGATTTATATAAATCAAAAAGTCAGTGGTAACATCTTGCTGGCCAGTAACTTTTTGTAACAGCAGAAGTAACTGTGTCTTCAAAATAGAACATTTTTAGCTCTATTAATCATCAGGCAGTAAATCTGAGTGTAGCAAATAAATGTATGTATCTGAAGAAACGTGAGGTTAGGGCCCATTGTCCTGTAAAAGAGCAAAGGAATATACTCTAAGGCAATAAAATCTCACTGAATCTTTTTTTAAAGGGCTTGTATCACTGTAAAATACATTGCAAAGAAACTTACTGATAAATCCACAAACTTGTCAGTATTTACTCACATCCTTTCAAGGTCTAATACAGACAAGGTAGTGTCAACAGTGGATTTCAACAACATTGAAGAAATGCTGTCAGAAATCAAATATGCCTTTGACAAACTCTTCTTCTGAAGTAATCTCAATGACATATGATCTTGCTTTGCTTGTCCAACTCAAGAACAACTCTCTATTTGATCTCAAGCAAACTTTTTTGGAAGAGAAGATTGAATTTAATCCATTAGGTAAATAGTTAAGAATCTCTGAAAGATGGTGTTTTATTTGCTTGTATTAAGAGTCACTATGGTTTTGATTTGCTGTTATCTTTTTTTGTTATGTTATACCCATTATTTCAGTTCTAGGAAGGTACTGGACTAGTCTGTGACTAGTTTGTGATTGATCACTAAAGCTCTACAATGGGAGAAGACTCAGGGGATACGGAGGAAGATGATATGCTCGTGGAGCTCAGGGAAAAATGGAAGGAGTGACTGACCACAGCAGTTAGGAAATTGAATTTAGCTCAACACTAAGGGAACCAGAGGGTGGCCTTATTTCAATTGAGTGGAACATTGTGTGAATATTTCTGTCTGAGTTAATCAAAAGTGCGAGTTAGCACACTCACATGGGAAAGTATATATGTGTCTCAAACCACTTGTATTGTGGTTCAACTGTCTGGTGCAATTCCTGCGTTCTATGGAGAATAATTTGCTCAACTGTTATGATTTTGCTGTGTTGTGGTATCACTCTGCTAAATCAAAATCCTATGTAACATCGAGCATCTACAAACAAGAAAATCCTTAATTAAACATTCAAGCCTGCATGTGTGAAACAACTAGAAGAATCCAGTTAGAGAATCTTGGAGACTGATAGAATTAGTATAGCTACTTACCTCTTTGATAGTAAGACAGACTTTCCATTATCTGAAAATTAGGGGGAGTTTTGCTTCAGCAGGATTAATTCCACAGAGAATTCTCTTGTTCTCCCTTTTGGTTAAAGGCTACCATACTGATCTCTGTTTAGCTGGAATTAGCGTTCAAGTTGTGTGTAGAAGACAGGCAGACCATGCTAAGTGCCACATGAATCACAGTCCTTCATTTGATTGCAACACTTTTAGGCATACTATTAAAAAATGTCAGATTTGGAAACCTTTCGTTTGACATTTATCTGAAAAACCATAATGTAACTGTATTTAAATGTCAAATGAGAATAAAGCTGTATTCTTATCTGTATAAATATCAAATGAACGGTTGTTTCCTCTGATATTTGGGGTTCTGAAAGGGTAGAGATCAAGTGAGGTGCATCCCCTGACAAAGGTTGGTATTGCAGCATTCTAAAGCAATACCTCGCACCTGTACCCTGAGATTCGTTGCCCTGAGTGCTCAAGATAGCGACGTAGGAACGGAATCCTTCTGAGGCAGCTGTACCCGTAGCCAACATAGCACTTCATTCTTATTTCCTTCCTCAAATTCTGCTTGTACATGACACGATTTGGAGAAAGGAGATGAACTCAGGTATGCCGCTTTCCAGGTAAGCACTGAAATCACTGAATTATTTTATGGTTTTCAGTACATCTCATTTTCATGCTTGCTGAAATAGTACTGCAAAACAGAGTCAAAAATGAAGTATATTTGAGTAGGACCAGTAGAGATACAAATTAATATACAGTATTATCATAAAGTCAACCCAAGACATTTATCTAAATCGTGTATGCCCCCCAAACTAACAGGTCTGCTTTTTCTCAGGTACCAGAAGAACAGAATTCCTACCCAAGTAATTTTTTGTTTAGCCATCCCATATTGAAGAACATTGACTTCATTATGAGTAATCTAAAATTATTAAATTAATAACTAAATGGATCTAAAAAAAATGCAAATTTGTTTTTCAATACTTAAATAGGTCCAAAAGTCAGTCTGCCCATGTGTAACAGAATCACCAAACCATAGAATCATTTAGGTTGGAAAAGACTTCTGAGATGATCGAGTCCAACTTTTGACTGACCACTACATTGTCAACTAGACCATGGCATTAAATGTCATATCCAGTCTTTGCCTGAACATCTCCAGGGATGGTGGCTCCACTACCTTCCTGGGAAGCCCATTCCAATGTTTAACAACTCTTTTTGTGAAGTTGTAGTGTTTTGTAATGTCCAGCCTGAACCTCCCCCAGTGCAGCTTGAGACTATGTCCTCTTGTCCTGTCACTGGTTGTCCAGGAGAAGAGGTCAAACCCCATCATGCTGCAGCCTCCTCTCAGGTAGTAGTAGAGAATGTTAAAGTCTGCCCTGAGCCTCCTCTCCTCCAAGTTAAACAACCCCATCTCCCTCAGCTGCTCCTCATAGGTCTCACCCTCTAGACCCTTTTCCAGCTCTGTTGCCCTTCTCTGGACTTGCTCCAGCTCTCCTGAGGACTCGAGGTGAGGCCTCACCAGTGCCAAGTACAGGGCGACAATCACTTTTGTATTCCTGCTGGCCACTCATTCTATCTACTTAATAAATACATCTGTAGCCATAACTAAATTCCTAAGAAGAAAATAAATCAAAAGGACCATTGTCCATAAATGCATGTAGCATTCCCAAGTAAAATCCTAAACATATTGGTGGAATTCCTTATGCTATCATAAGTCTGGAATTGTTGAGATTTACAACTCCAGTTGCTGATTCTTTTATGCATTCTAAGTGCAGACTCTAAAATTTAAACATTATAAGAACTGCTATTTGCAGCACCTGTTTCAAGTACATTAACCTGCTGTAATTATATAGTTATGGCATTCAAGGAAAGCAGAGTTCAGGAAAAAGGCTTCTATATTATCTCATTCCCACTGGAGGACAGAAAAACGAAAAACAAACCAACAAAAATTCCCTCCTCATCTACCTGGCAGGTAAATCACAGCATGCCTTTCCCACACACCCCCACCTTAAGCATTTCCTTTCTGTACTATCTTTGCCATTCACTCGTCAGGAAACAGGATTCTTTTATGTTGCTGGGGCTACATTGTCTGGGAAGCTGTGATACACTCTTTGGAGTCTATAACATATGCCCAGGTCCCTTTTCTTGAGCATCCAGAGCTAAAGCAGGGGTCTCCCTGCAGCCTGCATGCAGCAAGTTGCATCTTCGCTCCTGGTTGTGCCAGGAAGTTGGTCCTGAGAATCCCTACTCAAAGATCATTACCTGTCCCCAAGATGAACATTAAAGCAAGCAAGGTATTCCACTATGTGACAGGGAGTCTAAAATTCAGTAATGAATTCAGACACTGCCTAGAGATACCCAAAGCTGCTTGCAATTTCTGATCTTGGGGATTTACAAAAAAAAAATAGTTTTTCTTAATTTCACTGAAATTCTACTCCTGCCCAAGCAATAGAGTTTAGATTGGATTCACGTAGTCACTAAATACCTTATGCTATACTTCTCAAGTGAGTGGTGAGTAAGAATGACATAGAAGGGCCTATAGATGAGCTGGAGTCTCTTCTTCCCCAGAAGATATATAGCCAATTCAACTTCTCTCTCTATTCCACTCTGCAAACATAGGAAGATGTGTGAAATGAACAAAGTATGTGTATATAAGCATGATGGGTAAAGAGTGTTGATGTTGAACCTGAAATGAAACTAAGGAAAGCATATGAAGTGTGAAACATATGGCAATGCATATGTATGAAGTTTGGATCAGGATATGCATCACAAAATAGTAATAGGTTTTTATTCTGGGAGAAGAGAGTGATAAATCAAAGGGGAATGAGAACCTCACACTAAAAACAAGAGAAGCTGGAATCTCCTTCCTCTTAGCTGTTTGGCATTTCCTCTTGAAAGAAGCGGAGGAAGTATTTAAATATTTTATAACCTTCATTATTGGAACATACATCTCTTTATTACATTTTTGGAAGCATGTGTTCTATTTGAAATCAGGATGGATATATAAATATTTTTAGGAGATGATTATTCTCTGTATGTAGGTGGAGAAGAACATCGAATTAGTGAGATCTTGCTTTCATGAGTAACAGAGCAGCTGGCATTACCCCTCCTTTCCCTCCACCTCCCTGGCCAAGGGAAAACACCTCATATCCTCAACTTTAATTCCCAAAATAAAATAAGAAAAGGCTTTGGCTTTCCTCTTTCGATCTTTTTCTCCAGGTAATATTGAAATTGCATCTGCTATGTTTGCAATTCCTTTACCAGGTCACCGTTGAAGTGGAAAGTGAAAAAATAATGGCATAGGGCTGTTGCAGAACCGTAGAAAACAGACATTTTAGTCTCCTTTCCTGTCTAAATAGCTGATTTGTTATCAAAGACATTTAGTCAGAGACACTCAAAAGTGTTACCTGATCTTCTGTACCCTTTACACATAAGCATCCAGGTTCAGATGCCTAACAGGAGGAGCAGGTCCTCTTTATCTAGTGTGTGAAGCATAGACCATGCAACCATGAAGATTAGGTACAACTGCTGATCTGTGGAAACTCAGTGCCCTCTGGTCTTCCTCTTCTGTATTCAGACAGTGCAAGTGGAAATGAAAATGTCCACTGCTGGTGCTGAAAAAAGAATATTCTCCTCAGTACAGGTATGATATAAACTCCTTTGAAAGGGCTCAACTCCAAGAAAGCTACCAAAGAACAATATTTGAAAAAGTCTTCCAAGACTTCTTTATCCCTTCTCCGTATCGAGATGTGGCAACAGAACAGCACAGGAGATAATATGGCTCTAGTTTAGCCAGCTGAAGCCTTGATCTCTTTAAATCTCTTTTTTTTCATATATTTATTTTTAGGCATTCAACAAAGTTCAAAGTTCGTATGACTCAGTAGACCTATTCTGTTCAACTTGCCTGCGTACCGTCTTCCTGGCTGCATATTTTGTTTGCTTATGTTAAAAGAACCAGATTTGATGGAACAGCACTGAACTGCTGCACCTGAAAATCTGACCCAGCATCTTCTCTAAAAAAACACTGCAGAAACATATCAACTTTTTCTTTTTAGAAAATCATAGACTCCTTCTCTCACTGTTGCTCATGGATAACAGAAAAGGACAATTGCTTAAAAATATCAGGAAAAAAAAGAAAAATTCAGGATACAGAAAAGGTTTGACACAGGATAAATTTGAAAGTAGAATATAATCAAGCAATAATAATAATAATAATAATACCATACTATTATGTTCAGCAAATTAATTTTACTAGAAGTCTGTGACTTCTGGAGTGAAGTATCCATACTGAAACTGATCATGTTTGAAAGTGCAGTGTATTTTCTAATTGCTTATGTTGTCACAGAATTCAAAACATTTGGATTTTTTTTTACAAAGGCTAACTGAACATAATTTAGGCAAATAGAGATAGCCATGAAGTCCTCAAGATAGTTGGGTATTGCATTTGAGAGCAGATAAATAGATTTATCTGTAATTTAACAGAGTGGGAACAATTTTGCTGTTTTCTTACTTATTTGACATAAAAGCCTTAACATTAAATATAATAATAAATTACATTTAAAACCGGATCAAACCATTAGATGAATGTGTAATTATAAAATTTCTACTTTACTAATTTAATTTGTTTTTAAAAAGATCAGCTTCCTTCAGAATGATGAATTTCAATTTTGAATGGCCTATATGCCTTGGAGTTCTGATGCAGTTTTTGCATCGGCTCCTTCTAAAGACTGGGGTAATATAAAATTTTTTAATCAAGAACAATGTTTGGAATTTTCAATGCTATCATATTCACTGCTCTTTGAAATACATGCTTGGCTTGTAGCCATGGAAATCTGCAGACAGTGAACTGCTTCAATATGTGCTCTGAAAAGTCTCTAACACTTTTGTGTCTGCTTATTCGCAGTTAACAAACAATAAAATGGTAGGATTCGGATTAAATAATCGTTTCAGACTTGCTTTGCTCTTCTCAGTAACTTACTGGTTAAATGCATGGTCTCTTGTTATGCCTTTCCAGGATTTTCACAGGAGCTAATTTGGCCATTCCTGCTATCTCCACTTTCTAGTATGTCACCTCCCAGGTCAAAAAACCGAAACAACCAAACAGACAAAATCCAAAACCTCAGCTACAATATGTAATGAACAAAAGTGTATTAACTGTACTCTTTTTTTTCTCATTTGTTTGCACTATGTCAAGCCTTTTACTTTCATTTGTAATCTTAAGACATCTGGAGGTAAGGTACATGACTTCCATATTCGTACAGCTCAGAACACACTAGGAATTAGACACTGATTAAGTCCTAATGTCATATAAGTACTTTATCATTGTCATCCATACTAAACAAATGCATTTGCTTGAAACTAAGCATGTTGAATGAGCAACAACATTTAATAGAACATTTTACTTCACTGATAACTGGCATGTTAAAGAAAATGATACTGATATAAATCTGGAATGATCCTATTATTTTGAGTGGAGTTAATCCTGACCGATATAAATATTAACTGAAAACAACAAAGTCCGGAATCCACAGGGAAAACAATAGCATAAATGTATTTTAGATATGCATATTTATTTTGCCCAGGTTGCGGAACAGACTCAAGGCAATTCTCTAGAATGTGAAACCCTCTGATAATCCTGTACCACAATTTACTTCAATTTTAGAATAGTTATTTACTGCCTTTCTGCAGATGCGCACATTAATTAAGTTGATTTTGATGAATATATTATTTATAAACCCACAGTAGTAAAAGGTCATGAACTGCAAATTTCTTGCAATTTTGATTCCAAACTATTTATTAGATATGGTACAATAAAGACCTGGTTGCTTGTGGGAGAAGCGTCACTTTCTGGTCATTTGAATCCAATTACGAAGTATGCACATGCAGAACATTCCAAAATAGTATCGCTATGACTGCATTTCATCTTTGTCTCCATATCTGTTTGATTTAGTATTACACAAAATTAATTGCATCAGACTTTTGTTCTTTTTCTGTCCTTTTGTAAGGCAGCCTAGGAATTTCCTGATAAAGTTGAGTTGGAGCAATAAGTACAGATTTTCCTGAGTGTCCCACAGACACGTAAGTCATTCGGTTCATATGTGGGTAGTCTTTGACTTATTCAGCTAGCTCTGTTATAGACTCGCAAACACATCCAACGCAATTAAATAGATGCACAGTATGGTCTTTACAAAATATCATTCAGCCATGTATCCTGCAACAAGCAATTACAAGTCATCTTCAGGGCATTGATTTATTTCTCATTGCCCTACCAATTTAATGACCTTATGATTTATACTGATTATGGAAGTCTCTCCTTGGCAAGCAAAGTAATTATCCATCAATCTCAAATTCTTTAAGGGAAGAAAAATGTTTATTTTCTGTCTGCATAATAAGTTTTATGCCATTTTTAATGTCATGACTCCCATATGCACTGAAGATATATGTAGTAACTTCTAATGTCTCACAGAATGTCAGTTGTAAATGCAACTTGACAACAGGCTTAGCTTCCATTGTCTGATTGTTTGGCATTATATAATGAAGGTGGTTAAGTCATCTGCTTAGAAATGCATGCATTATCCTGGGATAAAACAAAGAACAAATTCTGTGATTCAGTCATGAGGCCCTGAAGAAAATCTTCAGCAAGAAAAATAGCCAGATTTTAAATTTAAATAACAACTGTACAAATAGAGCTTGAGGAGCAATAGGACGGATCCTGCCTCAGCACAAATGGGTGAAGCACACGACCTGTCAGTGCCCCTTCTGCTACTGTTTTTCTGTAATTGTTTGATTTAGAGTAAGGATTACATTTACCTCTTTGTGAGTTTATTTTGTAATGAAATAGGGTTTATTTGAGTTTTAACAGGAAAAACTTAGGTAGGATTGCATTAGTTGCCACACTAAAATGTCCTATGTGGTCTTCTGGAGAGCTCATGTATTTAGTTATTTATGGTTTCTTTGTTTGTTTGTTTGTTCTACTGTAGAACTTGCAAATTGAAAAGTTCTTAAAACCTGAAGACCAAGGAGAGGATAACGTCCAAGGAAACTGAGTTTTACAGATATACAACTGAGTTCCCCAAATTTTACTCTTTCTCAGCCTTGCTCTTCAAATATTATTCACACACCATAGTCCAAATCACTGCTGATGTCACCTTACTCTTTATTTTCATCTTTTCCATTATCTTCTCCCAGTCTTTAGAGCTTGACTGACGTGTTCTCTATTAATAACTTTCGTATTTTAAGAGCCACAGCAGAGCAGCTTTGTAAAATGATGAAGTCACTTCCACAGATTTTGGGCTGGATGGGAAGATTCACTCTTCACTAGAGTTAGAATAGACGGAAGTGATAGTTCAGGTTGGGCACAGAAATGAAGACAGAGAGGTTCCAATATGCCCAACATACAGCCTCAGTGATCCAAGCAAGAGTCTAAAATTACTCTTGTCCATGCATTCAAGTTATTTGCAAGAAAACTTTCCCACTACATGCCAAGAGATTTTAGATTTTATAGCCAATCCTCTGTTCTTTACCCATTTGATTCTCGTGTTGAAGCAAAGAAAGAAAATCTAGACAAACCACCAAACTCTCTTTCTCTCTAAAATCAGAAATTAGGTATTTTTCTTAAGTTAACGTCACCAGAAATTACACATCGCATGCAACTCTAAGTCCTGAAAAGGAAAACCTTCATGCTATCTTATGCAACACTACATATCATTCAATTGGCCTGGCACAAAGATGACACAAGTGGCTCCTACCACACCTTTCATTACAGAAAAAAACCACTTCTTTTTCTTCCTAAGAGCTTAGGATAAGATTCTATTTTTCCATTAAAAAAAAAAAAAAATTGTTCTTAACTAGGAAAGAGACCAAAACGAAAGTTCTGAATTAAACTACTTCTTCCCGTGCAAAACCATTTAGGTAGAGCAGAAGACCAACCTTGAATGCTTTTTTTCCTCACATGCTCAACAGTACCAATTTCAAATACCTAAACAAATCCAACAGCAAGTCAAGTGGATGGGCAAGTATCTGCACTCTGTAGTCTCTTTTGTGGTAGATTGCCCACTTTCAGGTAGATAGGCTTTGGATTTCACCATCCTGTGGCCCCCAAGTGGTGCTCTGTTGCCCTAATGCATTATTATTATTATTATTAATATTACTATTATTATTATTATTTTATTATTGTACAGTTCTACAATTTCAGAGCGTCTGTGAAAACGCAATGGCTCCATGGCAGCCTTCCAGAGAGATTGATTATATAGCACAAAACTGAGGTGACAGAAAGGACTGAGGGACTGGCATGAGGGGGCATTTGAGGGTACTAAACGTTCTGAGATTGGTTTTTTTTAAAGACTGTGTAGGCAGAGGAAGCTAAATTTGATGTCCTGATTCGATTCATCCTGCTTTTTTGGGAGCACTCCAATTCCAGCTCTTGAATGATCCACAGAAAACCAAAGACCTGAGTAAATGATCAGGGATCCATTGCTTGAGGGTGCTTCTGGGCCATCATTAGCACTTTAGATAACCCACGTGTAACAGGATCTAAAACACAAATAGGACATATATCAATTCAGAAATTTTTCTTTCCCATTTATATCTTTAGCATACGCTGCAGCAAAATGTCTAGCTCCAAGAAAATATTGCACTATTAAGAACAAGAGCTTTGAATCAGGCCCAAAGAAAGTGTAGAAACAGATACTACAGGACAGGAAAATAAATGCGAACTGAAATACAAAAAATAGGCATGTTGCAAACCATTTCTAATTTTATTGACCTAAATGTCATCGACCAAACTATATATAAGCTTCGAGCAGATTAGTTTGTTGTTCACATAAGATTTCTCAATTTTAAGCATCTAGAATTGAGTAAAATGTATGGAAAAATCAATATAGAACAGAGGATGCTGACAGATTGCAAGCTACTGTGTTGACTGGAGTTTTTCCGGTGGAGTCAGGTGACTTGATTTCAACATTTATCTCATTGGGCCAGTTTAAAACCGAAAGCTTCCAAGGCTGTTTAACAAACTTGCATTTTAACACAGCTAGATGCAAGAGGATGTACGCAGGAACTACAATGATACACCTTATTCACAGAATGCTTGCAGGTAGATGTCTTTTCAAGGCATGGATCTATATATATAACACTTCTGGGGTTATCATTACTCACAAAGTGATGCTTTGCTAAGATACTTAATTTAATTTTGACATTCATAATACGAAGACAACTGATTAGGATCAATGATGTAGCATTTTGCGGGATTAGGGGATTACTGCATTTAATTTTGATGGCCACTTTTCAAATGAAATACAAATTAAAATGAAACCACAAGAATCATGCTACAGTTTGAAATACAGCCTTTCATCACAGATTTCATCACTGAGAAGAAAGACTGGAGAACTTCATCTGAGTTCGTAAGTATCCCTATGCTTGAGACTTCTAACCTGACAGACAGTAAACTGAGAAAAGAACTCACAGATTTTGTTATGGGAATTTACTTTTGTCACGCCTCTGTTCTGTTTCAGGTTATTTCCCTGCAGTGTAGCCTGCAGAACACAATGTCAGCTGTTTCCTCTGCAGTTTCAGTTCATAATTCAGAACCTTGGCTTAATATCTACCTTTATGAGTCAGTCAAGCTAAAATGTCAGTTTGGACTGCACTGGCTGAGGTGGGATGCACATTCCATTGACTGGCTCTATAGTTGGGAGCAAAGCCTTCCAAAAAAAGCCAAGGGATCAGGGTGAATAGGTGGCACTGGGAATGGCTTGAAGGTCTGAGGCAAGATTTGCCAGTTACTCTGGTATGATCCTTGATATGTGTCATGGAAGCAGCAAGTAAGTAAAGGTATCTTATAGTATGCTGTAGAAAGAGCATTTTATAAACAAAATCTAAATTGTACGGTTGTGAAAATAAATGCTAGGTAAACTGAAAGTAGCTGGAATTACACATTTTTGCATGCAAGACAGCACAGCCTTCTTGGAACACAAATATTATGTCATGTAAAGATTTCATTCTGAATTTTTTTTTTCTAAATGCCAAATAATTTTTACTCCTTTTAAATAAAATTAATGCACATTTTTTAACAAACCACGAGGTCATTATTTTTGAATTTATGTAAAAAGTACTTCAAATATATTTCTGCATTTTTCTGGTTGGAGCATTTTTGGAAAACAATATATTCACAAATATTTTTTGACAATATGAAATCAGTTATTTTCCAAATATTTTGATACATCTTTGACAATTAGTACATACTACTTTGACACTTAAAATAGTGAAATGTCTTCTAAGTGTGTTGTTAATCCACTATCAGATTTGGGGTCGGGTCATGTCACTTATTGTGAATCTCCACATCCTAGGGATTTATAAAATTTCACAGATACAGCTAATCACATATGTACCATGCATATGACATAGAAATATATGTTTAAAATTTTTCATTAATTATTAAAATGCATTTTACATCTGAATTCCATCTTTGATACATACCACACCTTGACATACATGAATATAATGCCATTTACAGCATCCTGAAATAGTTATTTCTGTCTACATTACTGCATTCGAAGCAATCCTTCAAAAATTATTTCCTACACCATGGATAAATTCCACCGAACATAAATGAATCCATGATTTTCGGTATATTTTTCTGAAAGACAAACACATAACCGTATTTGCAAGATTTTCCCACCTGCTTACCTTTCCCACTTCTCTTCCCACCTGTCTCATATTAGGTATTCCTAGGGACCAGTCACTTTATATGTAGAAGCAAACACCATTTTTCAGGGCACTGAATTTCACTACAAAACAACTCTTTGCCCTGTAGGATTTTTTTCCTTTTTCTGAAATTCACTCTGACCTCCCATATAGCATATGGACTTATGCAGATTCCCTCACCCTTTATCACAGCCGTACTTCATACCCCAAGCATACATGACCTAAAAATGGATTGGTTTTGTAGATGCACAAAAGAGAGAAAGGAAAACACAATAGAATTTAAAAATACGTTTGAGATCTAAACAGTGATTCACCAGTTATTTTTACAGGGGAAACAGAATTACCTAAAAGTTAAGTATGTCTCATAGATCACAGGTATGTGTTCTTTGCAAACATTCATGAAGACGGGAGAAAAGGAGGAAAACCCCAAAATCTTAATCTACCTTTCCCCCCATATTTTACCTCTGCATTTTGTAGCATATAATATAGAAAACTACGTTAACAACTGGAAGAAAACTATGTTTTTCTTGCGGATCTTGGTTTTGAGTTTGGATGCAGTTTCTGTGTAATTTTTGGTTTTTGGTAGTGGTGGTGGTGGTTTTGGGGTTGGAGTGTTCTTTTAATGCTAAGAACATTCGTACTACTGACTGCTTCAAACTATTTTATCATGAAAAAATATAAGACGGTTTGGTTATGCTGGAAACATCAGGGCCTTTAGGAAGTAAACATGGAAAACAGATGTTTGTTGTTTAATTTTACAATGTAAGTAAACCAATGGGACTAATATTACTTATTTGTCACTGCTTAAGAAGCAGCTGTTCCTCCCACCTCCAGCTCCACTGATTGGATGGCGCCTATTTTCCACCCCCATAACATTGCCTCCCTGTCAGCATAAGTTTCCTCTTTCTAGTAAATTGGAAAGCAAAGTTAACGTACATTTAAAGGGACCACCCCCAAACCTTTAATGAACAGAGATTTCTAGATGCGTTGTTGTTCTTTACACTTGCAAGCAATATTAGGAAATTGCCTCTATTTCATTCATTTTTCCTGATCAGAAGTGTAGCCCATCTTGCAATTAGAACATATTTGTGCATAACAGGTTCATCCTGTTTTACAGGAACTCACAATACTTCCTTGAAAAAGTGGAATTTAGCACTAGTAGAATACAAGATAAGCTACATGTTCACAGTTCTGGAAAATCCATGAGGAACAAATGCAGACTAATGCCTTGCCTTGAAAAGAGCTGGAGGAGATGGAGCAGTTGTATAGGAGCCAGTAACATCAGCAAAACAGCAGTGGCCTATCAATGTTTATGTTTCTTGGACAAGGCCAGCTTGAGGAACATAAATACCACCAAACTGTACCCAGTTTATCATCTGCCAAGTACATATTCATAATCGTTATAATCACCAACATATGATAAATGTAAATCCCACACTATAAGGTATTTATATTGTCTTTGTAGTTTTTTCTCCCTATGAATTCCGAGACTTGTTTACACAGGGAAGTTAATGTCGAGCAAGCTATAGTAGAATGGTTAAGCAGGTTGCTTTATTAATATATCACTCTTAGACAATACCATGATACAAAAAGATTTACCAATATCTTACTTTATCCAGTGAGTTAGTGAATTGCTGCTAGCTCAGAACAAGTTCGGTTCTTAGTCTTCTGTGAATCGGTTTGCTTTCGTGGAACAGTCCCAAACTTATCCTACTGTAAAATATAAAAAATAGATTGTCTCATTATCCACTAAGGAGCTGGCAATTTCTGGTTGCCATGAAGTTCATAATCTGTATTAACCCCCAATATAGAGGCTGTTTAACCTCTATACAAGCCTTTAGAAGGCTTATTAGTTACGATATAAGATATTTTTCTTACCTTAAAATTCTAATCATATGGCACAAGTCCTTCAGCTTGAGTTGAAAAATGCGTTGAATAGAAGTTGTGTCCTTCTTTGTGTCCTTCATTGTTTTGTGTACCGTTACTGAGCCCATTCTTAGTCATCATCTGTCAAAGACACCCAGCATTTGCTGTTTCTCCGCATGTTGAATATTTGATGTTTGCCCTTGCTTTTACTGTTAATGTATGAACTGCACTTCTTTTACCTCAGTGCCATTATTGAATCAAATTTGAATACACCTCTGCAAATAAGTATCTAAAAACTGTGTCATAAATTTTCCTGTCATGAATTTTTCTATAGTTAAGCTTATATGCATTAGCAAGTTAAGCAACTCAGCTGTACACCTCACTAATCCAAACAGGGGATTTAGAAAACTTAGTTTAAAAATGAAATGAATGCATATAAGGTTTTTCTACAAAGAAAAGGCAAGAAAACAAACTGGTTTAATTCTTTTTAGTTACAGTATTATGAAAATTTATTATCAGAAGAGTTTGGTATTTTTAGTATCTATATGGCCACTTTTCAGCTGTGAAGTAAAATAATTTACTGTTATTACGACAGTAATTGGCACTGCTAAAAATATTCCAAAACAAACAAAAGTGGTTTTTTCATGGTGACAGAATTTTGTAAACAACTAAGGAGAGTTTTATGTACATTTGTACAATACTTTTTAAAAATATTCCAAATAACCTAAATTACTAAATTTCTAAATTACAGACAGCATTGGTTCGTGTTTGAAAACAAATGTTTTGATATATACAAATGCTTAGATGGTGCTACAATTCTATGTGGGGGGAGGAATATTAAACCACATGACACAAATCCTGCAGTGCTATCATCCATCATAGCATTACCAGGCAAAGTATTTGAAGCACCTGAATCCAAATACTAAACTATATTTAGGCACCGTTGTGGCTTTGACCTTTACAATTTGATCTCTGATTCTCAAAGGCTTAAAGTTATATGAAATTCAGGCTTTGTAAAGGAAATTTCACTTTAGATTTTTGCTTCAGAGAATGGATTTTTATTTTTTCTATCATTTTTACAAAAATACATAGCTAATAAGAAGTGGTATGGACTGTAATATTCTTTTTGGATCTTTTCTGTGGATTTTTAGAGCAGGTAATATGTGTCCCAGCTTCCCACCAAATTAGCCCATTAGCCTATAAAGACGTGGCGAGTCAGAACCTCTTTTTACCATGGTTATAAAACTGGCCTATAAAAAATGAAATTCGTTTCCAAGTGCAGTTAAATCTTACTATTAACATTGACCATCCCGGTAAGTGTATGAGCAAAGTCACTCTTGTAAGGGCTGATTTTTCCACCTCTTTGATGAATTTGGAGTTTAAAAGTAAAAATGTTTTAACAGAGATTTTGCAAAGTGAAGAGATGCCACAATTATTCAAGCAGAATTTTGACCCCTGGTCTGGAAACCAGGAAGAGGTTTATAATCATCTGAATTTTAATAAAAGTCCTGGGGCCTGAAAACACCTGCTTCTGCTGAAGCTTGAGCAGGGTACATAACAGACTGCATGGCAGAGCTGCTGGCTGCAGTAGAGGACTGGGCACAGGGATCTCATAGAAATGCCTTCATTTGCTGCTATGGAGACAAACTTGAAGCTAGGACTGCTTCTTCACTTAAAAAGTGAACAATTCAGAGGTATTTGATTCATTAAAATATAAAGTCTACTTATGTTTCTCATAGGTTTGACTTCCATGTATGAAGTATATACAGACAATACATAATATCATATAAAAAGTGAGAAGCTAGACTACAAGGTACAGCCAAAATTTCCCTTATCAATCAAGAGAAGGGAGGGTTCTCCCTTTTAGTATGAGGAACATACTCATAGAATCAGAGAATCATTAGGCTGAAAAAGACCTTTAAGACCATCGTGCAACTACAAACCCGGCACTAAATCATGTCCCTAAGTTCCATACTACACAGCTTTTAAATATCCCCATGGATGATGACTCAACGACTCCCCCGGGCAGCCTGTTCCAGTGCTTGAGCAGTCTTTCAGCGAAGAAAGTTTCCCTCATATCCAATCTAAACCTCCCCTGGCACAACCTGAGGCCCTTTCCTCGGGAGAGAGGCAAAGTCCCACCTGGCTGCACCCTCCTTTCAGGGAGTTGTAGAGAGCAATAAGGTCCCTCCTGAGTCTCCTTTTCTCCAGGCTAAACACCCCAAGTTCTTTCAGCAGCTCTTCATCAGACTTGTGCTCCAGACTCTCCCCCAGCTCCCTTGCTCGTTTGACTTGATGTCTTTCGGGCTTTTATACTGCTCTCTATCATCACAAAACCTGAATAGCTGGACACGAGGCAAGCTTCCAGTGAATGAATGAAGTGTAAACCAGGTATGGCGTGCTCCAGCAGTCCTCCACAGGGAAGTGGGCCAAAACAACAGTCTTGAACTTTTTAGAAAATATCTTCAGTAGTCTTAAATATACAAAAGTCAGATGAGGCGGTAAAGGGGTATGTTCGTCTGTACTTTCTTACCTCCATCAGTGCTGAAAAAATTGCAGAGCAACAGTTACTTTAAGGCTGTATTTGAGTTACATGCTAAAAATATGAGATAATTCTTCACACAGGCAAAACTACTCTATCAGAAAATGTTACTCATCATGCCGAATATGAGGCAATGAATTTGCAAGTGAGGTCAGTACCTGCTACTCAGAATACAAATTTTCTGAAGAAGCTGCAGATAGTTCCTATGTAAATGCTTTGAATTTGCAGGCACAGACTGTTCTTTCAATTCATTATCTCATACTTTGTGGTCTGCCAAATTGCCAATTATAAAACTCAAAAAAATCTAATCTTAAGAAAATTGTAGAGAACAGTGACATTCATAACAATAGATTAATGCCAAGTATTTTAGTATCAGCTGAAGGATACATGCAGTTTGGGTTGAAAGAGGTAACGAATCAGAAGATTTGGGTTATCCATTTTGGTACTAATTTTTTTGGTTTAGTTTAATTTTCAGTTTGTATCAATTCTAGTACCATAAACCAGAGTAATTTTGATGGAGGTTTTCCACTGTGTGAAAGGCACTCATGTTCAGTTTAGGGGACTCCAATTTTTCTCATCAGCCTGAGGGACTCAACACATATTTTACGAAGATGCTGAGGATCCTTGATTTCCCGTGGTTTCAATGAAAGCACCAGGTTTCTGCATTTCTTTTGTACCTTTTTCAGATCAACAAGAAGCTGAGTATGCACCCTCATATCTCATTAGAGTACAACCAAAGATGCACCACACGATTTGAAACTGGACTCTAAAAACTAAACAGTCACAGAACTCCAGGCCTATCTCATTCTTTCATTAAACTGCAAAACCCTCACTGATCTCAGTATTCATTTGTCTGATGAATCTTGGATTTAGGTTTTATTGAAAATAAGGAAAATGCTACAGCGATTTTGCAATGTTAGAAAATCTATGTATTTTTGGTTCAGGGGAAACAGTCCTTTGTTATACAGACTGCTATAGTACTTGACAAGAATTTTCTCTATGAGTACTTTGTAAGCATTAATATCAATCCATTTATTTATGCTCATGCATGTACAGAGGCTTACAGTCTCGTCAAAACACAATCAAACCACTTCAGCTGCAAAATTCCACTCAAGTTTGCAAAGCTAGGTGTATTTATACTTCCAGCCTAACGACTTTTGCCAGTGAGGTCTGATGCAATGCCCAGTGAAGACAGCGAGGCGACCAGAAGAAAATACCTGGAATGCATAATTACTCAAAATACAATATAGAAGGACAAAAAGGATCTTTTCCTTTCCAAGTCTCAGAAAAACACTAGATGAGAGATATTCCTAGTTGTGTGAAAAGGTTTGGAGAAATTTCTCTTTAACCCACACCACTGAATCACCCTTATGCCAGGCTCCATCTGTAGAATTCTTACTCATGTAAATAATATAGGGCTTCATGTTTTCTTCAGCGATTTTTAAACCTTTGCATTTCACTTGAAGCAGAAGAGAAAAAGGTAATCTCAGAAGCCTAATTTTTGCCATTTCTAGCAGTGTGGAAAGGGGCAGAGATAGAAGGAGAATATTTTTTAAGTGAAAGAATATGTATGGTTGTGAGATGACATAATTTCAGACTTTATCAGTAAAATTAAATGTGTGGTATTAAACACGTGTGAAGTCATGCTTCTCATAAGAATATTGGATATCCAAGAGATTTGTCAGTTTTACAATAATTTAACTGCCGGAAATGAGACCATGCTTAAAACCTTATATTGAAAATTATCTAAGTTAATAAGTGTTGGAATAAAGGATCAATTTCTCATAAAAATTTCTCATATCTGAAGCAAAACATCTTGTCTGCTCATTTGGGCACACAGATACAAACTACAGAAGGTAGTAACTGATATCATATAATCAAGCAGGGAAGAAACAGTTACTGAAATTGAGAAAAAAATTATTTGTATTGCACTCATTTCATGTTCATGCTATCAAAAAATCTGAACAGTCACTGTATATACACAGACAATGGCATATGGAATGAAGAAGTAAGGGAAAGACAGTAACAAAACGTTAGGAAGTGGTGGTTGTTGTGGATGGGGACTGTTTTGAGATCCTTTGGTCAGTTCAAGGGAGCCACAGGGAGTGCTGTGCGTAAACCTCAAGCCTTGCAGTGCAGCATCAATGAAATTTGACAGAGCACCTGTGCCACCACCACTGTTCATGCAATCCACTAATCATACGAAGCAGTAGAACGCTTTACAGAACAAAGGATTAAAACAGAATAACTGTCATATAAATATTCCCATTTTAAGTTTGGTGAATTTCAGTGACAACGAGGGAACATAGTAAGTAATAAGACCTGATCCATCCTCTTTGTGACCTGAAAGTTGGTGGTGATTTCTCCAAACCAGCTGTGCCTCGAGACAGTCCTGTGAGAGACTATTATTGTTTCTACACAAGAGTGAGAGCCTGTATAAAGGAGGCCATTATATGGTCTTAAGTGTGTATGGTCTTGAGTGCGAGACATTTCTGCATGTCTTCTGGTAGAGCCAAGGGTAATAAGTCAGCATGTCTGTTTTTCTTGGTGAAGGGCTATTTAAGGAAAAACCTATGTTACGTATGGCAAAACAAATTAGGTTCTTTGCCTAGCATACGGATTTAGGTTTCCACTTCATTTAAATTCAGATCAAGTTTTAAATTCCTGGGTTTTTTCAATCTAAGAGCTGCTTCTATAATATGTATCACACAAAACCTGTCCATCTCCTCACAATCTCAACAGTTCATGATTGAGGAATGAACAGCTAAACCATACACTTAGTTGAATTTCATTACATAGGAAAAGATGAAAGACAGCAAAATAGGTTACTGGGAAACGGATGAATAAAAAAAAAAATTAGACTATGTTAAATTAAAAGTAAAATACATTAAAGAGAAAATGTCAAACTCTGAAATAAAAATGATCAGTGATGATTAGGAAAGTTATCACATGAATATATTAATAAGACGTATAACTGAAAATAAAAATGGCTGAGATTAAATAATAGAAAGTGAATAAATGAGAGGAAAATCTGCTACACTTCCCAAAGGCAGAGATGGAAGCTAAAGAAATAGTTAGTTATTTTAATATCAGAGAATAGGCAGTGGAATTATTGAAGGTGTGAAGAGAGTGTACTGATGTGAAAATAAATTTTGGGAAAACATTACTGAAAATATTGAAGCAAGCTCTTTTGTGGCTTCGAAAATAAAGATTAAAAACAGCTAGTCCTGATTTCAAAGTGTAAAGAGCTGTTACCATCAAGGTTATACAATCATCATCCCACACAAAGCCAAATGAATCAGAAAAAATGTAGGCCTTTTCTGGAGGAGGGATTGGTGTAGAGAAAGTCACCGATACTAGAAGGTCCAGCCCCCTCTCTCACCCTGAGCAGCAGAAAGGGAAGTGGAAAATGTGGTTACCTGACAGCTCTAAGCTGTGGAGCCCTACAGCCCAGACAACTGAACAAGCAGCATATCCACAAGAAGAAAAAAGGTGTCTCATAACTTCGCAGCCCCTAACTGACCAAGAGCAAAGGACCAAATCCAAATTCCACAAGAGTGGAAGTCTTGGAGAATTTAAATATTAGTTAATTATATTTCATTTCATTTCATTTAAGAGAGCTATTTCAGGATGTTATTCATATGAAAAATGGTTTTTGGTGATGGGACTACTTTTAAATCCTCTGTTTTATATTTCTTATCTTCTGGGGTTTTGTTGTTGTTGTTGTTGTTGTTGTTATTATTATTATTATTATTATTACAGCTACCAAATTCAAGATCTGTAGAAAGATCAAATAGTGCAATGGAAGTTATGACCGAGGCCATTAAGAGCAGAAAAACAAACTTTCCAGATAACAAGCATTATTAAAAGATTTTTAAAAATGGATAGAGGGAAGAAGTGAAACTGAACAGGTGTTCCACTTCTGCACACAACAGAAATACCAGGAATGAAATTATTAAGTATATGTCCAAAAGGTGTAGTGCTGAAAAAGAGGAGCCATGACTAAAAATTTTTTTCCTGACTTTTGTAACATACTTTTAAATTTTAATAACTTCAAGAACAATTTAACTTCAATAAAAATATCCTATCAATCATAAACTATCTCACAAAATACCCTCCTGCTTTTCATACATCACTCTTCACCCTCACCAATGTTTTCTGCCCTTGGGATAAAGTTTATTCTCACCTGAGTTGTGGCAATTCAAGGCATTTATGGAAATACGCTGTAGGTTCATTCAGTTAAATTTTTCAGGTTAAATAACAAACTGAAAAAGCCCGAAAGATTTTTATCTAACCCAGGCAACTTCATGTTCAGGAGTGCTGGTACAGCCAGCACTGTGGCATGGAGTCAGGAACAACTGCCTAGAAACAGAAGCCTCTAAAATTGGCTTTTGTGGCTTAAAAGAAGAATCCTATCAGAGTATGCAGGTAGGAAGGCTGTATGAAACAGAGATGCTGAAAAAGCACTATGATACTCACACTCTATTAGAGTCTGTAAGTGGGCCAGCATAACTCACTCAACTGATGTAAAAAAAAGAATCTCTGGCATGTCACAGAAATACTCATGAATAAAAGAAAAAAAAAATCTTCTTTTATAATGTTAACACTGAACATCTAGTATGGCTCTTAAAATCCCACTCTTATACATAGAATTGGATAAACAAGAAAAAGAATGACCTTTGATTCTTAGCCTTTATTTGCCTTGAACGTCACTCAGAGAGCAGAGATAATAGACTTTTTCACCTTGTCCCCTTTTTTTTTTGCGAGAAAGGATATCTACAACATATTTATAGAAAAAAATGATGCACTATGTAACAAAAAAATCCTCTAGATATATGTGCAGGGTAGATAAAACAATTTGTGAACTGCAGTTACACTGGAAAAGTTAACTCAGCTCTTCAGAAAGGATGATTTGTTATTTGCTATACCTCTGTCCTGGTTCTGGCCAGGACAGGGTTAATTTTTGCAGTAGCCAAGAGGGGCCATGGCCAGGACCCAGAGGTTATTTTATACCACCTCATGTCATTTTCTGGGAATGGGCAAAGGGTCCTTTCCAGGCCAGGGTAGTGTGGTGGCAGTCGGGTATAGTCAAGCATCCTGGGGTACAATGGTGAGCACTCGCATGGGAATCACTCACCTCCCTCGTACACTTTTGCTGTTAATATTGCTGGTGTTACTGTTTATTTTCTTATCCCATTGCCATTTCCAGTAAACTGTTCTTGTCTCAACCCATCTTTGCCTTTTGTGCTTCCAATTCTCCTCTCAGTGCCATGCAGGGAATGGAGTGAGACAGGGAAGAGCGAGCGAGCAGTGCAACTTTTGGAGTGGTTTCAGTGGGAACACTAAATTTGGGAGTACCATTCCTAAACCATGACAGCCTTAATTGGTGTCCAGTGTGGGTCATGAAAGGTTGAGATAACAACAGAT